>MU223543.1:796858-812282 GCA_018584345.1 Thuja plicata | reverse complement strand
AGTTACTTGATTGTCTGGGCATTGAGAACAATAGTTAACTCTTGAAATCTGTGCTGCATTAATTCATGTTATAAGTCAGATTTGGTGTATCACCTTCATAGTTTTAGGGTCCATTAGGTTATTTCTTTCCCCTTTTTCCATATATACAACATTTTTGTGCAAGTGATATTCCAAACCTAAGAGGAACCGGCCTAGAATCCGGAGATTCGTTCTCAACCCCATCAACGGGAACGTTTCCATGTTTCAACAGGATAGCTAGATACCATATCAAGCTAGTGGCGCAATCCTGATTGACAACAGTAAGTCCCACCAAATGAAGTCAGAACCTTCAACAGGGTCCTCCAAACAGGATATCCTGCCAATAACACCAAATCACACTCTGCCAACACTGCTGAGGTGTCCTGCCTGCCTTGCCTGCCTTGCACTGACCACTAAGTGACTTACTATAAATAGTAAATACACTCAAAAGACCCTCTAAACACCTCGCTAGACCATGAGGAACGCAATGATGATCTGGCACCATCAATTCACTGAGTTGCTGAAAATGGGGACATTACATCCACTCTTCCTCCATTTTATCTTCAATAGTAGTGCTCATATTTGAGTAGAGCACTTAGTATGGAGGGTAATTCTTATTGTTTTTAGTAGCCTGTTTAGGATCAGTAGGGATAGACAAAGATCTCAAAGCGTGGAATTCTTCGTAAGTTCTTTGATGCCAAACTCAAGTAAAGCAAACAAATATAATAGAAAGGAAACTACTTGTTTATGGCAAAAGTGATTGAGCGTAATAAAGTGATAACCAAACAGAGAAGGAATCTGCCATCAAGAGTAAAAATACCACATAATTACCTCAGTAGTGTTGATCCAAATTGGTTTGATGGAATTCCTATCATATCCTCCCCTAGAGAGTTTAACCAATTTTTCTTTCTCATTCTTCTTGAAGAATTTGTTGATTGCCGCCTTCGAAACCTTTCCATCTCAGAAAATCTTTCTGCCTTCTGTGGACAACCCAAAAATTTGCGCAATAAAGTCCTCTGAAATTTCGAAAATTAGACACAATGCAGTTCTTCCACCCGTTAACAAAAGCCGTAGTAACCTGTGGGTCACAACCATGAAGCTTCTAAATAAGGAGCAACCGCTCCTCCCTCTAGTGTTTGTAATACCTTAGCATTACTCTTTGTCCCCTCACGAAATCAGCTCGACACGACTCTTATCACCACCCATGATCGTGGAAACTATGGAGTAGAGAATTAGCAGACTGCAACAAAGCATACTTGTCATGTTCCCTCCTTAGCTCAGACCTTTTTTCTAATCTTGCTATTAGCTGATACGGTCCCCCATGAGTTAGTTAGCCTTGGAAGGGGGCCCATTTTGGGTGGCCCATCATATGGTCCCCCGTGAGCTAGTTAGCCTTGCAAGGGGGCCCATTTTGGGTGGTGCACTTGTGCGCTACCCCCCTTAGCTTAGACCTATTTCAATTTAATTATTTGTGTCGTCTATTTGGGTTAGCTGACTAGTACGTTTAATCTACACTGGGTTTCATATATGTATCGGTTATGGTAGAGCTTATTCTCCATCGATTAACTTTGTATTTGCTTGTCTTTGAGATTCCTTATTGGAATTCATTGGGAGATTGCGGTTTTGGAGGTGAGATATCCTTCCTAGTCTGCTATCGATCCCAATTTGGTGAAGTCTCTTCGAGACCAAATTGGATTGATAGATTTGCAACTTTGTTAACATTACATACTTCCTTACCTTGCGATCTAAGGATTGTCATTCACATCAGCAAATACTTAATACTTAATTGCAGGATCAGCACCTGTTCTCGGATCAGAGATTACCAGTGACACACTTGGACCAGCGATATATCCAGTGATCAGCGACATCAATCCTACCACGGTCTACCTACTTCGGAAACTAGGCATACATAGATTGGGCACACACATCTGTTATTGTGGCGAATCTACCTCAAACTGAGATTGCAACTTTATATCAGATGACTTGGCACGAATACTTATCAATTCATCACCGATGTATCTCTGTGATAGCTGTGGAACTTTATCATAGCAGTGATCTATACATACATTTCACATAGTGATTTTATATAGCCATGACATCTTATAGTTATCAACATTGGTTCTGTAATAGCGAGCACCACGACACATCCATTTGCCGTGATCGACTACATTGGTGATATCCTCCCAGAGCGATACTGTACATTGCTTCAGTGATCAGGATCATTCATCTATCAGTGAAGACAACAACTAAGATCGCACCTTCGGACATTGAGCAAAAAAAATTACATTGTATCGCCACCCCTCCACGACTCCCAATGTAAAGAAACCGATAGTAGACTGAGGTGCAAGGAGTTGCGCTATATTCTGATTGTAATAAGCATTTTCAATTGTCTGAAAGCAAATTGAAATCTCTGATTTGCTAGTCTATTATTGCGTATTTGCCTATTTTGTTTCTATACATCTGCTTGGTATATTTCAATAGCCTACTGCCGATAGCAAAGAAAAGGGCCCAAAATATTGCCCAAAATCCATGTGAAAGTCACCTTGAAATGACAACTATTAATCATGCCCATTAATGATGGAGCCACTTTAACTATGCTAACTCCCATGATTAATGACGGGCTTGACATCGAGGGGTAGGGGATCGTGGGAAACCCACCTTTGCATGAAAGAGTTAGCAACTCCTAGATTCACAAAACAATCAGCAATCTTATTGCCCTCTCTATAAATATGGGAAAAATGGCACTCTTCAAAGGATTTGAGAAATTGAATCCCTTATCATATTTTCAATAGTCCATCTTGGACTTTGAACCTCTTTAAGATGATTAATGATATTCAGAGTCACCCTCAATCTACACCTTTCTAAACCCTTGAGAATGGGCCAGTTCCAGTCCATTGTAGGCAGCACAACTTTTTGATTGTTTTTCACTGCATGCAATATAAATTTTCAGGTTCTGTAATGGCCCGAACCGGGTCTTTCCCCAAATTTGCTTAAATATTTCTCAGACAGATTAAAACAAAGACAGTCATGCAGATAAAACATTGATTCATTACAAATACCCAGCAAAATGTCCTAATAAAACCCTCAGCAAATATTATTGCACATTCTATAACAACAATACAATAGTAATGGGATTTCCACAGTCCAAAATCTGAACGACAATATTCAGCAGTAATATCAAATGACAAGAAGAACCTGGAAATGCAATGGCGAACTCTGCAGTGAATCCGCACCGGAGACGAACTGGGGCTACGTCCAATCCTTCTCTAAGCCAAAAGGGTTTCCGTCCTCACGACTGTATTTGAAAGTTGAAAGCTTCCTGATATCTCCAAGAGATAAATATCATATCAAAAACTAAGCATAAGAAAAAGGAGACTGCAAGTCTTCTTTTAAAGCTGCAACTGTGACTCTTCAGTTTCCCCACTTTGTCTCTTCATATTCCACTTAAAGTCACTTTTTAAATAAATATAACGTTGGGTTATAAAGTGACATAATAAAATAAAGTAGGAATCTTTTGGCATTAAAACAGAGGGCCAAACGAACTTGGATGAAGACGTGTGATAGCTTGTCGGAAAGCTCTCGGCGAGACGCTCCAAGTCCACTATTAAAATGCCAGGAAAATTGAGTTCTGTTGACTTACTATAAATAGTAAGTACCCTGGAAACCTTGTGGGAACTGCTCCGATTGGCCTGAAATTGAAAACGCCTAGGCCAAACATCCCTTTGATCCTCGGCCAAACCTCAGTTAATCCATCAGACCATGATGAAAAGGCTAACTATAAGGCACGAAATAATGTGCCCAAAAAGGGGACATTACAAATCATCCCTTCTCAGAGATTGCTTGCCCTCAAGCAATCAATATCTGCATGCTGTGATCATAATACCTGGATCCCAAACCAACCTCAGGGAAGCTGCTCCACCAAACTGTCTTTTGAAACTGAAACAGATGTTATGCCCTAACCTGTGAAGCCATTCACACAACAACAAAACAACAACCAGTCTAATGTCAAGACCCCAAATCATTGCAGGATCGGTTGTACCAAACTGCCCTGTGTCGCCATCACCTGTGAGAAAGTCCTCAACCCAACTGAGGACCTCACTCCAACTAAGATCACCAATCCCTCTATGGTCAGAAGCAGGGGAGAACCAAACCTCACAACGATCAACTCCCTGAATAAATACCAACCGCAAGTACGTCCCTCCTGGATCCCATAAGCAAAAGGGCCATCCATCTCCCCAGCTGGCTGATATATCCTG
The DNA here is from genome assembly GCA_018584345.1 of Thuja plicata. Taxonomy (NCBI): domain Eukaryota; kingdom Viridiplantae; phylum Streptophyta; class Pinopsida; order Cupressales; family Cupressaceae; genus Thuja; species Thuja plicata. The sequence continues at coordinate 808,008 of MU223543.1, read as the reverse complement.
ATGCTCGATGCCCCTACTAAGTGAATCACCAGAAATGTCCAATTGCCATAACACTGCCCCTCTGATCTGTTGCCCGAACTGGAAACTGTATCGAAGAGGCAAGATACTCAAACTGTCGGACAAGGCTTCCATCTGCAAGTGAGGAAGCGTACCATTCAATGCTCCCAAATCGTGAACCTTAAAAAGCAAATGTTATCTTGTGCAGTTTTAACCACCTTCAGGTCGTTAACGAATGCAACAGAGAATGCCTCCACAAATGAGTCCAAGAAGGAGCCGCACACGCACACAGATACAAAATTACTAATGCTGCTAGCTATCAAACCAGTTCAACTTTTCTTATTCCTGCCCCCTCATCTTTTTAGTCTTAAGCTACAGTAATTTAGTCTTTCATAATAAACACAAACACTTGGATATTAATGTGGTCACTAATTTTGGAAGCTCGTAGCCTTATAATCTAATTTCGTAAGGGCAACTGGATGAGATAGAATTCCACTGAGTTTATTTCTTATTTGAATCGAGTAAAAACCAAATGAAGTTCATAGTCTTCATACATAAAATTCAGTTTTCAGAGGATCAATTCCATTACATTACGCCTCAAATGACATGGAGTAAACAGAGAGTTCTATACGTTTTGCACCTGTGGATTCCGATGGTTGGAGAATGTGAGGACACGGGCTGGCTGGGTATCGCTACTCCTTTGGTGTGTCTGTCGCCCCCCCCCCCAAGGTGACTCGTTTCTTTCTTCACGGCTTATACTCCTGCCCAGAATTCACGTGTCTGGTCCACACGTCACAGTTTAATCTGCAACTATACTGCCACGAACTGCACGCATACCATGCTACGACTTAGCTTGTACTCTATGGCTTGAAATATGCACTCACGCGTGACCACTTCTCCCGTCCAGCAGCAACAGACTCCCTTCATGTGAACGCTACTGCACAACCGTGGTTCCAATATCGGCTACCAAGCGGTTATGCTGTGGCCTTGACGCCTGGAGATGCGGGGTTGTCTTAGTTAATGGGCAAAATATATTGCCGTAACAGTCACTGGGTGTGTCACTTGGATCGTGTCCACCCGACAGTGTGAAGCTACTCATGCATTTGTGGCCAGTCTGTCAACCGTTCCTGACTTCTACTTCCCGCGCCCAGACTTGTCTAAATCCCACGCTGTTGCTGTGTTGAACATCCACTATGGTAAGCAGTGAAAGTCCCCGTCAATATCACCACACCACGACAATAGATTTAACCACTGGTGTCTCGAGCAGTTAGTCTCCAACCACGAAGCTAGTCGGGCACCCCTAAAGCCTGTTCTCCCACGCACAGTGCCTCTGCTAGGATAATCCCAAGGATGTCGATCACGAAACATCAACACACAGTTCACTATCTTTGTCATGCGATAACTCAATACAAATGTTCCCAGTTGCTGCAATGTTAATTTCAAGTGTGGACGACACCAAACAATATTTCTCAGTCTAACTCGAACCAATAGAATGCCACAAATTTTTTTTTTTTCCAGTATTTGGCGTCAACTATTACCAATAACGGCTCACGTGCTCTGCTAGGGAAGGTGCGATGGGAATGAAGAACCTTTACGGTAATGTCTGTTCTGCTCCAGTCAACTCTGTGTCCCAAACCGTCTGCAACTCCTTTGCCGTGAACATATAATGCTGTTGTCTCTTCTCACGGAAGCCTTCCAGTGACAACGGACTTGGTCTATATTTTCCAGCCGAGAATGGACGTTAGTTCTGGGAGAGGTCACCCCTGGTATCCTTACGATAGTCTCCAGACCTTAATGGTAAATCCAACGATATTCTGCAATTCCTTTTGACTGTGTGAATACAATGTTGCTGAGATTCTCGAGTTTGGAATACCTCCTGAATTCTTGCTTGCTAAAGTTTAACCTAAGAATGCTGATAAATGATACTTCTTTCTTACTTATGCTTTGAATTTCAATGTGAAATCTGAATAAACTCCACAGGCTGGCAGGAAAACCAGCTTTGATACCACTGTAATGGCCCGAACCAGGTCTTTCCCCAAATTTGCTTAAATATTTCTCAGACAGATTAAAACAAATACAGTCATGTAGATAAAACATTGATTCGTAACAAATACCCAACAAAATGTCCCAATAAAACCTTCAGCAAATATTATTGCACATTCTATAACAGCAATACAATAATAATGGGATTTCCACGTCCAAAATCTGAACGACAATATTCATCAGTAATATCAAATGACAAGAACCTGGAAATGCAATGGCGAACTCTGTAGTGAATTTCAATTGAATTTCAGAGTGAACAAAATTGTCCATGATGAAAAATGAGGAATATTATGCACGTGCCATTTTCTCAAAACTAGCATTAAATTATTAAATTGAATGCACTTGAATCAAATGGTCTTTCATGTATTTGTGATAATTGTGAGTGCTATGTGGGCATTTTCAGTATCTTAACCAATCTTCAGCTGACTAAGATGAATGCAATGCATATTTTATAAGACAATGAGTGTAATTAAGCTGTTGAAATAATGAGAAAATAAAAGAGTTATTAACCTGTTGAAAATACAGTTTACCATACTTGTTCATAGAATATGGAAATCCATCAGTACTTTATTAGAGAAAAGACAAATGATGGTGAAGTAGAGTAATGTAATATAACTTTTAAATTTTTTTTCCACAATTCCCGAAAGATATTTTATGCTTGTGTTTTGACAATCTCCTTTTTTTGTTTCCAGATTTTACACAAATTTTAAATAGAAAATATTATCCACATTTATCTTTATATATATATATATATGCTAATGAGAGAAAACTATATTCTAATACGCAACTAGTTCCTACCTAATCCTCAACGGAGAGCCCAAAATTAAGTTCCTAGTTCTTTAAATATTCCACTCAACTAAGTTCAAATAATATTTCATAATAAGAATTAAATGCACCTGGTATTGCTGGCTGAGTTAGTGCTCTGAAATAAAAATACAATTAAGACTTTACAGCTGAAGAAAAGCCGCTTTGCCTCCTTGTGCAAGCTGCCAGGTCTCAAGCTGACTTTTGGTGGTGCTGATTGCTAAAACCACAAATAAATGATCTGCAATTTCCTTGTCTAAAGCCAAAGTCTGTGAACTGCTCTAAATGGGGCGTTCCACACCTTGCCTATATCACATTTTGACTTTTCCAAAGGGTTGGCAGCTTGAAAAGATAGTGGATGCAGCAAAGGAAACACAAGCAATAAATATGGTGCCCAAATAGCTCATCAATGACCTCACACTTTTGTTTCTTTTGGAATTCTTCATTGTCTTCTGCTACATCATCCTTCACAAGTTTTGATGTGTTCTTTTTGTTTATTTAATCAATTCAAGGGGGCGAATTGCCTTGGACTGCTGCATTAGCTCCTTTGACTGGTTAAATATCTCAACAAATGTCCAAGTCAAACTTAGCATTGGATCTTTCACTGACTAAACTCCCACGATGGCTCTTCTCCAGGCCACCTTATCACCAAATTGGCAACTGATAATGAGGATGATAATTGCCCAAGTCACCATGTATTCCAATGCCTGTCAGACAAAATGATAACTTCAATGAAACCCTTCTAATGGCGTCCCAATTCCAATATTTGTTTTTTTTCCTTATTGATAGCTCCCCCAAAAAGTATTCAAAAGTTTCTTCCTTGTACGTGTAGAAAATTTCTACCAGAGAAAAACAATAATTTTCTCTTTGCTTACAAACCTCTGAAAAATTATCAAAACTTCAACCTGCATGGTAGATATATCTTTCACAATTCCACGACTTTGAAATCCAATCCAATAGATGCACCTGTGAATTCTGCACAAATCCACCAAGGTTGGCTGAAATGGATTTCTATCCAACCAACCAAAGAACCCAAGGGTTATTGTCCTATGATTTGCTGAACTGTGTTAATGTTTGTAGCTTCAGTCGTATGACCATTTATAATACATATAATACTTTGATATTGATTAAGATAATATATATATATAATATATTATATGATATTGATTAAGATAATATATATATATATATATATATATATTATGCAAACTTATATTATTCTAATATATGATTGATTAATGAAACATTAACAATTATAATGAATAGACATGTCCCATGAAGGGACATGTTTCTCCTAGTCTCTTTCTCAATATAAATGCAAGAAAGATTTTTGCATCTGAAACACACAGAAAATAAGAGAGTGCTATTACATTTGCAGCGATCTTAAGAAATTCAACATGGTATTAGAGCAGGTTGCAAATATAGAATACTAATATACATAATCAGAAAAGCAATGGTGACAGTTGTATGGAGATTATTTGTAACCACGATTGAATCATCGGAAAACACTTACTGCAGACTGTAGGAGGAGCTGAGTCGGGTTGGGCGATTCAATGTTCCTCGTGAAGACTGTTCAAAAGCAGCGCTTGGCAGATGTTTACCGAGGCAGGCTCGGCTATCTCAAGGAATGTCTGCTCTTGCTTCAGACAATGTCAATATCAATGCCTTGCTGGCATGAAGGAGTCGGAACAAATCAGACTATGCACACGATGCCTGCTGATCGCAGATCGTCTGGACTAACACGGACTCAGTATTGACTATGAAGGTTAATGACAGTTATATATTTTGATAGGATCCGAGAAATTAAGAACACAATGGAAGCGTGGATACATTTCAGAGCATTTGAATTGGTCGGGATCCTTCCTTCCAGCCGCGAATATTGAGTATTACTGGTCGTGGCCCTTAGTTGAAGCCATCTGCAAGAGATTTGTGGAGATTCTTGGTTTTAATCAATTGCTGCCAAAGTCGACTTTCTCTTGCTCATCCGTTTGTCGTCATTCATCTCAACATTGCCCTTTTCAGAGATATTCGCAGTGATTGGATTGTGCGTGAGGATTTTCGCATGACTGGGTTGATTATTGAGCCTATGTGTGCGAAGGAGATCAAGAGTAATGGAGGGATAAAAAGTATTCAGAAACAACGAGTCTATATGTGGTTTGGTTAGCAATTTCCCTGAGGCATCGTTGCTACTTTAGTTACCAGCGAGTCCTAGACTATTATGATTGCTGTGAGCACCTGTCACGACGATAGATAAGTATGGTACATGAAATGGAAAGGAATCAACAAGAAAATGAATTTCTCTTCGATCCCAAGATGGGTAAGTGAATGTGAATGAGTTTTTACTACCTACGTAGAAACTAGTGGAGAGGAAGTGCATGGCCGAAAAATTTCCGTGAATTCCTCAAATGTGAAAATCTTGAAAAACGGTGTCTACTCTTGCCGTTGGTGCTTGGACAAGGCCTGTGAAGTAAGATGAGGATGTGACTACACATGATATTTTCACTGTGTCAGTGTGATCCAACCCTGTCGTGAAGACAACAAAAAGAAAACACTTCTGACATTGGGATCAAATCTCATATAACCAGAATTCAAGTATTATAAGATTGCGATGGATACGTATTTTCGAGAAAGCTATAGACATCCATATATGATCGAATCAATTGGTGACCACTTATGAATCTCGACCTGTTACCAAGTCGATCCTTAACGCTAATAGAGTGACAACTTAGGCGGTAGAAATAGCGATCTACAGATATGACTATCCATAGTCGAGATTACATGCGGAAAGAAATATGGGCATTATGGAAATTCGACATATTTCTAAGGCAACAAAATAACAATTCAATAAATATCTGTTATCATCGAAATTGAGTATCATTGCCATTGATACCAGAAACAAGTGTGTAAGTCTTATATTGAGTATGGCGTAGCTTCTACTCATACCTTCGATGTTCATTGAAGGTAACTTGAACAAGGACAAATCTGACACATTGAAAGTATTTGGGTTGACTTGGAAATTTTGGTGTCAATATACTTGTCACCATTGACATGCTATAAGTGTCTCTTGGAGATGAGTGTAGAGTGTGAATGAATTGAATAGTGTAAGTGAGATAAAAGAATATATGTATATTCAGATTTATTTTAAATCTGATATATATATGTCAAAAGTATAAAGAAAAGAAAAGAAAAGTTCTAGAAGAAAGTGCCTGGGTAAAAGAAATGGTGAAAACCAGATTACAGTTCCAGAAATGCTTTGTGACTTTGGGTGCTAATGCTGAAAGGTGGTGAGGTACATTGAAAAGGACGAGCTCAAAACAATTCTGGGTTCCTCTAAAGAAGTTGTGAAGCAAATCAAAGGAATATGGTTAGATGATATAACAGAGAAGTCAATGTCCACATTCAAAATAATTGCTGATAAAAAAAAAACTAGAGTTTATGAGTGGGACACTCCGAGTTTTGTCATTGGGGCATGGTACAACTGTGCTAAACAAATGCAATAATCCATTCAATAAGTTGAAACTTTACGAGTGGCAAGATCAGTGAAGTTACCGTTCGATAGGAGCCAGCTCACAAATTTGAATTATTTCGACTACAATAATGATGTGAATTTACGCATCGACCAGAGCAGAAAGGTCGTGTTAATTTTGATGAGAGTTAATGCGCGATATTTCCTATATGGGCTCACTTTACGAAAGGAAATATTTGAAACTTAAAGATAAGTATTCCATGTTTTATTAATGCACATGAATTATTGAGTTTGAAACTTATGCGATAATATTGGCTAGTAAAATCTTCTCTACATCTATCTTTGGTATTTCTCTTTGAGATAGTTTAGTTTTATGGACTACTTGTAATCTCTTTTGGAATGCCTTCAGGACGGATCAAGAAGCATAAGAAATTGCATTCAAGAAAACTTGATACTTGTAGTTATGGAACTGAATTGAAGATGGACATCATATTCAGAGGGAGTCTGACAATCTATCAGAGACAACCTTGAATAAGGAGGTCAGAAGGTTGATATAACACTCAGAAGAAGTCTGACATTTCATCTAAAGCAACCTTGGACAAGAAGGTCAAGAGGTTGATGCATGTACTTGGAGCTTTAGATGGAAGCCACATTATCATGAATGTTTGGTGTTGTCAAGCCTGGAGATAAATCCACACTTTATTACATTCGTGCTCATGTTACTATGAAATCAGACAAGTACATTTGTGTATGAGAAACTACTCCTATGAATAGTGTTATGATCAAAATTTCAACATGATTATGTACCAGATAATGAGAGTCTCTTTGAGCAAGATATTTCATGATTGGGATCATGTATGTTTCGTAACAAAGGGAGCTACTAGAGGATCTCCCAAAGTTGATTTTCAAGGACCTAAAGCATTCTGATTGAAAAGGGCAAGTCATATCAAGATGGTTTCCCTAGTAATTAGGAAACTATAAAAATCCAAAGGATTGTGATTCAAATGATGTAGTTCCATACCAAAGAACAAAGGCACGACTTGCTGGCAGAAGGTTGATATTAGATTCAAAGGAAGTTTTGATAGTTCATCTAAAAGCAACCTTGGATGAGGAGGTCAGGAGGTTGTTGCAAGACCTTAAAATTTAAAAGGAATTTGGTCATATTGGGAGTCAACAATAAAGCTAGTTTTTGCAGTCAAGAGGACTATGATCATGAGATTGAGTCCCATGTGTGCTGGCTGAAATGCCTTTATGTTAACTCCTACATAACTTCGGTTTCACCAAGAGTGATGCAAACTATATAAGATATATAGTGCATAAGTATGCTATTCAAGGTACATTATCACTATAGGACAGATGGCTGATATTCTCACCAAGTCTCTGGCTAGAGAGAAGGTTGTATACTTTTGAGATAAACTTGGTATGTTGGAGAATGAAACCTTAGACGAAAAGGAGCTTCAACATTTGTGATCTATTATGTTATTGCATTCTTCTCTTTGAGAGAGAAGTCTAAGGTGAAAGCCCTTGTTTCCACCCTCTGGGATGAGCCATGGTGGATCCACTCCCTGAGATGAGTCAAGGTGGATGTCATGTGTGTGACTCCATGACTTTATGGGCCCACTCATCCTGTGTACATTTCTGAGAGGTGACGACTTCTTAGACAATGAACACTTGTATTTGATGTTACAAGGTGACGATCTTGTAATAGAGATTCGTTATGGTAGACATTTTTGATATGTCAGTACACATACCATAATAGGGTTATATGTAAGGGAATGTAATGTTCCTTATTACTATATCCTCGTATCACGATCTGAGGTGATATAAAAAATAGGTATCACGATCTGAGGTGATTCCTCATATCACGATCTGAGGTGATATGAAAATTAGGTATCATAATCTAAGGTGATTCCTCATATCACATGTTAGGTGATATGTAAAACTAGGTATCACATGTTAAGTGATTCCTCATATCACATGTTAAGTGATTCCTCATATCACATGTTAGGTGATATGTAAAACTAGGTATCACATGTTAAGTGATTCCTCATATCACATGTTAGGTGATATGTAAAACTTGGTATCACATGTTAGGTGATCCTTCATATCGCAAATTATGAAATTTCTTTGTATCCATATGGATCACATTTGTATCATTCTAAACTCAGTATTACACATTGACTGGACCATATGAGAAATGTCACGTAGTGGCATATCTCTACGTAAACTTAGTATCCATGTGGCAGACATCATGAGACGTAATTTCATTACACATCATGGATATTTATAAGATATGGTGAATATCATGTGACTTGATATTCCTGCATATACCATATCTCCTGATATCACAGTGAGGTGATATTTTCTCTTTCATAATGAATTTATTACCTTGATGGATTTTATCTTCTCTAGCTAAGAGGGTCATAAGGAAGACCACTACACATTTTGTTTAATCATCCTCCCTAGCTAAGAGGGAGTGTTAATGTTTGTAGCTTCAGCCGTATGACCATTTATAATACATATAATACTTTGATATTGATTAAGATAATATATATATATTTATATATATATATATATGTATGTATATATAATGCAAACTTATATTATTCTAATATATGATTGATTAATGAAACATTAACAATTATAATGAATAGACATGTCCCATGAACGGACATGTCTCTCCTACTCTCTTTCTCAATATAAATGCAAGAAAGATTTCTGCATCTGAAACACAGAAAATAAGAGAGTGCTATTACATTTGCAGCGATCTTAAGAAATTCAACAAACTGAAAGCATAAGCTCTCAAAGAAACTCTCCAATAAACAAATCAAGAATGAATTTGTTTTTGGTTCTCAAATCTTTTATATCTCATCTTTGAGATAAATATTTAATTTAATTTTCTTCTATTTTATATTCCCGCTCATAAAGTGACCCATTTTTAAAATTTTCTATTGACATAAAATAAAGTCACTTCATTAAAATATCCAAGCTTTGGCTTTTAATTAATTAAATATAAGTAATCCCAAGAAGCTTAGGGCTATAATTTAGTTAATTAATTATTCCCTTAAAATAAAACCTAAATCTACCAGCCTTCGACATGCACATGTGTTTCAGTGGGATTCTGACGTTTAAACTTCAAACTCATTCTTCCTTTTCAGGTGTACCCTTGACAATGAGAAATTGTCTTTTGAAAAGCATAGCCTATCCACCTTAAACACGTGCTTGCTCATACTTGTGAATTCTTCTCAAATTTATTCACTTCTCTTCCATTCCAAAGATGTACACCTATCTACAGGAAAGTTGTTTTCAAATTTGTGAATAAACTTTTCTTTTACAGAGGTGTAAGTGATTTTGATTTTTGAACTTTGAATAGATATTCCTTCAATTAGGTGCATTTTTAACAATGGAATTTTGACCCTTGGATCATAAGCCTAATTTGTCTTATATAGATGTGCTTGTAACCACCGAATTTTGAACAAGGAATGTATGCATCTGCTCCCTTTACATGGGTGCCCTTGACAATACATTTTTTGAACTTAATTTTAACTTTCCCTGACTTAGGTGCACACCTCATAATGTGAACTTGTTTTTCTTCATAGAAGGGCATGCCTTATAACAACAATTATAGCTGATGTTTTCTATTCATATGTGCACTTTGGTGATGAAAACTAGTCCATAACCTTCAAACACACATTCATTCTTCGGTTCTATTGCCATGACTTGGGTTTGCTGTTTTCATGCACAAACACATTGTCCTCTTCTTGCTGATTCACTTGATAAAGCCATGGTCGATCTCACAAAGATGCATAAAGAGAAGACAAAACCTCAAGGACAAGCAAGACAGCCCTGATATATGATTTAAATTTCATCAAAGAGACAAGGGTTTAGTTGAAAAGGCTTGACATATGGAATTTTTGTATGGGTGCAGGACCATGCTCAAGGAAATTGTACTCGTCGCATAACAATCCAAATAGTTGTTGGAGAATTTACATTTGTAGCTACTGTTACCAATTTTATTTTTGAGTTCAAATTGGTACAGCCATGCTGGCTGGAATTATTCTTTTATATCTGAAAAATATGCTTAATGCCTATGACAGTCTTTTGATTTATTCTATGAGTATAAATTTACATTTTATGACGAAAAGTAAGCAATAACATGAAGGAAGAATGAAGTTGAACTACATCTTATGCTTTTCTAAAAATGTAAATTTGTTTATTCATCAAAGTGCTCATTACGTTCACACAGGCCGTGAACCTAACCAAAGATAGAAGAATTGAAATCTGATCTACAAACATAAATGTAAATGCAGAAATGAAATGAGTCATGGTTGCCAGCCATTGCCTGGAATGATTGGCTGCGTTGAAGTTCTTCCAAGCTTTTGTTTCCGCTGCTTCATTTTTTCTTTTTTCCGCTCCAAATCCTGCAAGATAAAATGAGTTAGATCAATATGATCTAAGCAATGGCCAACAATCTCATCATTCTGTCTTCTGCATATGCATTCACATCCAAAATCCAAGAAAGAACCAGTTTATTGCTAATGAGTTTGTTTCCTGTGCAGAAGAAAGATGCAGTAAGTTGTTCAAATTGTTATTATGCTGAAAAGATTTAAAATATCAACTTCAAGAGTATAGAAGTTTGTTTATGGGTGTCACGAGCCCGTGCTCGAACCTCATAAACGAATTTCATTATAAGACAAAGAAGAATGAAGGAGAAAATGCTACAGGTTTCAAAATCAGGCAGAAATATATAATGTTAAAGGGACATGTCATTTCCGATATGAAACCTTTCATTATAATCAAATTGATAAGCTGAGTTTATTTAAGGGACAACAGGCTTAAG
>MU223543.1:780859-796808 GCA_018584345.1 Thuja plicata | reverse complement strand
ATATGAAACCTTTCATTATAATCAAATTGATAAGCTGAGTTTATTTAAGGGACAACAGTCTTAAGTTGAAACCTTATAGACCAAAACAACAAACAACATGGTGTGCTTTAATGGAGATGTCATACATCAAATGGAGCAGACTATGAAAGCAAGGAGGAATGTTCATTCAAAACAGAAATACGGTGCTACAAACCACAGAAACAGCTCAAGGGCCGGAACATGGAAAATGGTATAATATGGTCATATTACAGTAGAAGTCATGGAGTTGCAGTAAGAAGAACTTTCCTTACACAGAACATACAATGTTGTAAGATAATGAACAGAAGTAAGGATGGCGGCCCGGGTCACAACCTTTTTGAAGATTTAAGACATTCAAAATCATGTAAAATCCTGAGTATGAGTGGAACTTTTTTCTCGAAATCTTAACAGCAGAGAAACACAACTTTCCAGAAAATTATTGAAAAATAGTTTTGCAGACTTTTAGCATGTGAACAGCAAAGGATGGAGAAGGAAAAACTCAGAAAAGGATGGATGCAATTGCAAAGTTACAGGAGGTCACCATTTCTTTCCAGAAAATCAGAACATTGAAAAGAGGAGTTTCTTTTGTGAAACCAGAGCAGCAATAAGTGGTAAAGCTCAGATTTTGGTAAAGTATAAACGGTAGTTCCCAGCAAAGCATATCAACAACAAAGTGGAGCAAGCAATGAACTTTTTCTAACATGAATACATCAGTATAAAAGAGACAATGGAAAAACCCTCGGTTTTAAAAAATGTTGGAAAAGAAACAAAATCAGAAATTGATGCTTCAACCAAGAGGATCCCAGATTGCAGTTAAGTTTGGTGTATTGAGTGACAGTAAAGTGTCAGTTTTTTTTTTAGTTTCATGCTGTGAGCTGTGAAGAAACAGAAAACTAATAAATCTTCAAACCCTTAATGGTAGTTTTCTTTTCTAGAGTTTTTAGCAGCCCCAAACCCTCACGTGAAAGGAGGGATATGCCAACAACGTTGCAGAGAACAGCTGAGAAACCAGAATGATGCCAAGTAAACAAAAGTGAAATTCTTCTATGGTGGCCAGAATAGCAGTGATATAATTTTCAGTTTTACGGCATGGTGTTAACAGTCCAGAAAACAAATTCTCAGATTTTACTAAAATTTATTAGCGGCTTCCTGAACTACGCCACAACAGAATAATAGCAAAAACGGGTTCAAAAGTTTCAAACCCTCTAATATGTATTGAATACCCAGAAGCAACAGTTTTTTCTTTTTTAAGCAGCAGAAAAATACACCAGAGGTCGCATATATGGAGGTATGTAATAGCAGTGAGAAAGGGGAAAGCAGCAGAGAAAGCATTTTAATTGCACCAAAAATACTTAGATACTTTCAAAGACGCAGCAAAAGGAGGAGTTGATCACTCTTACTTRGCGCAAGTGGCGGTGTTGAAGGCTGAAGATYTCCTAAAAACTRYAGGTGGACTCCACMGGTGGCGTCTCAAACTCYAGCRGCAGCAGAAAATYCCTCCTTTCATGRCGGCAGCTTAGGCTCTACAAACCCTCGAGCTCCCAGCGAGAAAAAACAAATTGCAATGAAAGAATGAAATGATGGAATGTGTATTAGGGTTGGGTTATGTCGCTCTAATACATGTTGTATAACTTTTCAATCCGTGGTCAAAATGCTTTGATGGCATTTGTTTAAAATCAAATGTATCGCCTATCATTATAGTCATATGTTTTCTTAACATATGGTTATAATGTTAAGTGATATTTGATTTACCTTTCATTTATCACTTTTTTCTTAATTTTTTAAGAATTTAATATTTATTAATTGATTCATAAACTATATCAATTAATAATTATTAAAATTTTCTGAGATGTATTGTAATTTGATATTTATTGATTGATATATTTTATGAATCAATTAATAAATATTAAAATCTCTTGAAAGAAGCAATTAATGTAATAAGGAGAGCATATAGGGCTTGTTAGAGCAAATTTTGGGGGTGTTGGAGTTCTTTTTGAGTGGAGAAGATTTAGGGGTCGGATTTTCACTTTCTCTAGTCTATTTGAGGGGTCTTTATGGCTTTTTGAGCCTTTTGAGCTCAGTTAGAGATGAGTCATAGGGTTCTTTATGACGGTAGTGGAGCTTTTTCAGAGGTATGACTTTATTTCAGAGGTTAATAGGTCCTCTTTTCTAGGCTATTTTCTGGCATCCGATCCAAGGATTGGGTGGTACTTAGTAAAGTTTGTAACTCATTTTGGAGGGAGTTCTGACAGAGTGAGTGGAGAGGCTTAGTGATTCTCATTATCCTTAGTCTTTTTTGCATCAGTTTTGGTCTGTAACTCATTGGTTCATTTTGGAAGATTGAATACATTTTTCAGGTCTTATCTCATTTGCAGGTTATCTTAGTCCTACTTGTTATTGCGGTACAGTGTGTTATGTGATCAATAAAGCAATATTTGGAGTGCTGTTGTGATATTCCATTTTATGGCTTCTGTCTCACGCTTTCTCACCTTTTCTGCAAGAGGCTTTTATACAGGTTGTTAACTGTGTTATATAGGTGTTCAAATACTGGTTAGTGGAAGTCTTTTCCCTCTCTAATGTTTGTATCATTCAGACCAGTTAATGAAATATTGATGTATTATGGTCCATAATAAGTTGTGATGTTTTTCCTTGCATTTGAGATGGAGTATCTTACACGAGTGTTCATCTTTGTTAAGGTTGAAATCTTCATAGTTTAAAAGCAGTTCAAGCTTCAATTGTTGTTATTTCAGTTCCCCTTCTTTTCTTTCAAGTTTTTTTTCTCTCCCTTTTCTTGGAAAATTAGAGTGTGAACCAGTTAGGAGCCGGCCTTATCCGGAGATTCACTCCTCCTTAAGTTACCCACAGCTTAGGAGTGTTTCCATTGTTATCTTGAGACGTCAATTTATTGTTGAATTTGGCAAGGGTGCAATTTCAAGTGATAACAGCTACTAAGAAGAACCGCTTGAGCTGAAGCTAGAAAAGAGACAAATATGTTTTAAGAGTTGTAAAAATTGTTTATGAATATTATAGATGGCATTTTGTTTTAGATTTCATTATTAACAAGATGGCACTGGTAGTATCTATAAAACTCTAGTCATTTTCAAGGAGTGACATTATTCTAGAGTTTTCATATTAGTATCTCTGCAAGCATTCACCAATTTATTTGTTTTGAAAGATAATAATTATATTAATATCAAAGTACCTCTTTTAAAGAGTAAATTTGTGTTCCGTGTAGTAGTTTGATTGGGAAAGGGCTTGCTCATGAGGATTTTTATTCGACTTAGGTTTGCTTTCTATTTGTCTGTATTAGATTTAATTATTGTTTCATATTTGAATAAGATTGTTGCGATTGTTAATATTTTGATTAAATTTCTAGCATGTTATATTTTAGTGTTTTGATTAAACTACAACAATTTGTAATGCCTCTTATTTGGACATTATAAATTAATTAAATAATTAAAATTGAAGTTGTCAAAAAAGTAATAAATTTAATGACAACTTAATTTAATTATTTAATAAATTATTAAAGTAACTTTATGACGAGTTTAATGGAAATTTAATAAAGTTACTTTAATATTATTTCTCCTAAGTTCAAATTAAATTAAAAGGAGAGGAGATCAAAAGACAAAGGGAAAGAAAAATCAAGAGGCAAAGTAGAGGGACAGATAAGAGTCTCTGCTGTGAGCTATAAAAGAACAATCAGAGGTTCATTCAGATTATGCTGATTTTTTATTAGTTTATGCTTGAAGAGCTGCAGAGCTTTAGCTTTCATTAATAGGAAATCTGAGGACGGAAACCTTTGGAGTTTCTCAGTGGTTTTGATCTGAAATCCAAATCCATCTTTGATGTGGATTCATCTAGAAATTCACCATTGCGCTTCGTCATAAGACTGTTGGAGGTTTCAGCTGGAGACCTCGAAAGATTCGATAGGTAAATTTGTGAAGTCTTCATCTGAAAACAAATTTGTAGAAATTACGATATTCCTACAGAACACTAATATTTTGGAATAACATTAAGAAGGTCAAATAATGATTATTTGCCTGAGAAATTTATTGATTATTTTGAAGATCGTGATTAAATGTGCGGTCCTCAATATCATTAATAATATATATTTTAGAACCCTAAGTCCAAATTAATGTAACGAAATTATTAATGTTTATGCGGGCAAATGGGTCTCATAAAGTTTGGAACCATATGTTAATATCTCAAGATTTATTAATATGTGGAAGGCACTACTAATATTCTAAACTGTGATATGAACCTTAGTTACTCATCTCATTATTATTTGCGTGGAAACATCTATGCAGTACATGTTGAGAAATGAAGGCCAACAGTCTTTTGTCTCTTATTGTGACTCTTCAACTTTGAAGACTCTTCATTGTAATATTGCTGGAGTCTTTATGTTTGTTGGAGCTGCTCATTTGTAATCGTTCTTTTTACATTAATACAATACTCTGCAGTTTGGATGTAACCACATTTGTGGTGAACCAGGATAAATCTGTGTGTTGTTTATTTGTCTTATTTAATTTGCATTTGCTGTTTATTCTTTCGCATTCAAATCCTTTCAATTGGTATCAGAGCATAGGTTGTGCAAATTGGAAATCGGGGTTGTATTTCCGGAAAGATGGAGGATACGAAAGTGGAGAAATTCGCAGGCAAGAACTTCAGCCTGTGGAAAGTGCAGATGCGTTCCTTGCTGATCAAGCAAGACTTATCAATCACGCTGGAAGGAAAAACAAAGAAACCAGCTGCGATGTCAGATGAAGATTGGAAGAAAATAGATGAAAAAGCGATGGCATCAATCTTTCTTTCGCTATCGCAAAATGTCTTGTTCAATGTCTTGAATGAGAAGACAACAAAAGAAATTTGGGGCAAACTTCAGAGCATGTATGAGACGACATCAACTGCAAATAAAATCTTCATTATGAAGAGACTCTACAAGTTAAAAATGAAGGGGCTACGATGTCAAATCATATAAATGATTTAAATACTTTACTATGTCAAGCAACCTCAGTTGGCATGACACAAGATGACGAAGCCAAAGCCATCATCTTGTTGTGTTCCTTACCCGACAGTTGGGATCCCGTAGTTATAGTTGTTAGCACTTCTAATTCCACAAAGAAGTTGGTCTATGATGAAGTGGTTGCCACTTTACTTAGTGAAGATATGAGAAGAAGTAACAAAGACACTCCATCCGGTGATGCTCTTACCATGGTCAGCACTGAGAATAGAGGAAGAAGCCAGCATAGAGGCAGAAATAATTACAATCTACGGCCACAATCAGCTAGAAGATCGCAATCTAGAGGAAGAGAAGGCGGCTGTTGGTTTTGTGGCAAATCTGGCCATGTCAAGAAAGATTGTAGAAAGTACAAGAAGGCACAACAAAAAGTCTTGGACAGCAGAGCAAACATAGCTCATGATAGAGATGATGGCATCTTAATCCTTTCCACAAGCGACACAACATCCGAATCTTGGGTTCTAGATTCCGGTGCTTCCTTTCATGCCACTTCATGCACGGATTTGTTTACAAACTACCAAGAATGTGAGTTTGGAAAAGTTTATTTGGGGGACAATAATTCGTGTGAAATTATTGGAAGAGGTGATATTGTTTTGCATTTAGTTGGAGGAGTTAAATGGCTGTTAAAAGATGTTTGGCATATTCCTAAATTGAAGAAAAATTTGATTTCCGTGAGTCAGCTATATATACAAGGATTTCTCACCACTCTCACAGACAAATGGAAAGTCACCAGTGGTTCTATGGTTATCGCAAAAGGCGATAAAGTGGGCAGCCTTTATGTTGTTGAAACTATTGGTGAGGTGGGAGCTGCTATGACTCTTGTGGGCAGCGATGCCGCCCTTTGGCATCAAAGATTGGGTCACATGAGTAAGAAAGGCCTTGAGGTTATGCTAAACCGAGATCAATTACCCGGTCTTCAATCCGCAAATTTGGAATTCTGCAAACATTACCTTTGTGGGAAACAAAAAGGGGTCAGCTTCTTGAAGAATGGCCATGACAAGAAGACAACACCATTGGAGTTGATACACTCGGACGTCTTCGGTCCCATGGAGGTAAGCTCTCATGGAGGGGCGAATTATTTTGTCACGTTTCTTGACGATTGTACAAGGTATGGATTTATATGATTTCTCGCAAATCTGAAGTGTTTTCAAAATTTAAAATTTTCAAAGCACTTGTTGAAAATCAAAGTGGCCATAAGATTAAATGTTTGAAAACGGATAATGGAGGAGAATTTTGCTCTTTGGAGTTTGACAATTTTTGTGCAGACCAAGGTATTTGAAGAATTAAAATTGTTCCTTTCACTCCCCAAGAGAATGGAGCAGCAGAAAGACTCAACCGAACCATCCTTGAGAAAGCACGATGCATGCTTTCTAATGCTGGTTTAAGCAAGGAGTTTTGGGCTGAGGCTTGCAATACAACTGTGTATCTAATTAATCAGAGTCCATCTCGGTTGGATTTCGGTATCCCGAAAGAGGAGTGGTTGGGCAAGCAAATCTCTTATTCTCATCTCCGTGTGTTCGGTTGCCAAGCATTTGTTCATGTTCCTAAAGAAAAAAGAAGCAAATTGGATTCTAAATCTCAGCAATGTATCTTTATGGGTTACGGTGAAGATCAATTTGGCTTTCGTATGTGGAATCCAGTTGAAAGAAAAATTATTCGGAGTCGGGATGTGGTGTTTAATGAATCAATGTTTCCAGCTATGGAGGAAACACATGACAGGGAATATGTTCCCTCATCCGCATTTTAGACTGATTCCTTTGTTAGTACACAACTGCAACATGCTCCACATACACCTAATTCTGTTCTAAATCCTCCTTCCTCTTCTTATACTACTACTGAACAAGAGGCAGATGATTCTTATGAAGAAATAAGTATGCAAGCAGAACAGGGGATTCTTCATGACAATGCTGCTGATTGGGAGAATGAGCTGCCCACTATAAGCCCGTGCACTATGGAGTGTAGGAATATGGGTAAGCCCACGTAGTATGGAGGGACAGCAGAGAGTGAAGGCCCACATGAAGTAAACAGCTCCACGGTGAACCTTCCACACTCTGTGCCAGCAGCAGAGAGGACGGCAACAACAAAGAAGACAGGTCCAAGGAAGACTCTGTCTTCTTCCTTTCCTGTAGACCCGCGTGGAGCAGAGTTTAGGAGTCCTGCTGACTCGGCGGCAGTAGCAAGTGGGATAGGCCGAACTCATACTCCCCATGCCCCGCGTGAAGACTTAGACTTTGGCTCACGTGAGTTATGTGGCTCGCGCAAAGAGCATAACACAAGACCTTCTCATCCCACAGCACCAGCAGAAACGACAGGTAGAGCGTATAATATGGATAGGCTCCCTTAACATACAGTCTCCTCTGGCGCAATTAGTCTGCTCCCAAATTTGGGAATATCGAATATGCCACGCAGTCCCATTCAATATTTGGGATCACAGTCCAATTCAATACAACACAGTCCTATACCAAATTGGGGCTGTCATTCCTCTCTGTCGCGTAGAGAAGAGGCACTGTCCTCTCTCCAACACTCCCATCTATCTACCAAGCAGCACGAAGGAGACCTTGGTCACATGATTAATGAGCAAAATACTCAGCTTGATGGACAGAGACTGCAAAATGAAAAAGTTCAGTCATTTAATCAAAATAATGTTCAAAGCAACATTGATTTACAGTTGAAACAATGTATTGATTCACATCAATCTCAAGGATTGAGGAGATCAACAAGACAGAGGAAAATTCCCTCTGAACTTTCTGATTATGAGTTATTGTTCGCTGAAGAAGTAGAGCCTTCAATTCTTGTTTCCGAATTTTCAAAGCCATCGACATTTAAAGCTGCTCTCAAAGATGTCAACAGTGATAAATGGCAAACAACGATGCATGAAGAGATGGATTCTCTACTGAAAAATCAGACTTGGGACTTAGTCTCTCTTCCGCCAAATCGAAGACCACTTAGAAACAAGTGGGTATACCGGATAAAAGAAGAAGATGAAGGCAGAAAATGCTTCAAGGCCAGATTGGTGGTAAAGGGATTTGATCTAGAACAGGGGATAGATTTTAATGAGATCTTCTCACCGGTTGTCAAGATGACAACTATCTGGATAGTCTTGGGATTAGCGGCAATGTGGGATCTTGAGTTGGAGCAGCTTGATGTGAAGACCACATTCCTACATGATGATGTAGAAGAAGAGCTATACATGGAGCAGCCTCAAGGATTCGTCAAGAAGGGACAAGAACATCTTTATTGCAAGCTAAATCGGAGTTTGTATGGCCTCAAGCAAGCCCCAAGACAGTGGTATATAAAATTTAATCGCTTCATGGCTGAAAACAATCTCACAAGATGTGAATCAGATCCATGTGTCTACTTCAAGACACTTCCTAATGGTGAGTTCGTAATTCTCCTTTTTTATGTTGATGACATGTTAGTAGCCGACACAAATAAAAGAATAGTTAATGAGTTAAAGGAGGAATTGGCAAGAAAGTTTGACATGAAGGACTTAGGGGCAGCCAAGAAGATTCTTGGCATGACAATCACAAGAGATAGGAAGAAGAGGGAAATTATCTTATCCCAAAAACAATACATTGATAAAGTTGTTGAGAGGTTTGGCATGGCTGATGCAAAAGTTACTCCTCTTCCTCTTGTTGGTCATTTCTGCTTAAGTTCTGAATTGTGTCCAAAAACACAAGAAGAAAAGGATTTCATGGAGAAAATTCCTTAGAAATCTGCAGTTGGAAGCATTATGTATGCAATGGTTTCTACCCGCCCCGACATTGCCCATGCGGTGGGAGTTGTGAGTAGATTCATGAGCAACCCCGAGAATGCTCATTAGGAAGCAATCAAGTGGATACTAAGGTATCTGAAAGGAACTTCAGATTATGCTTTACATTTTGGAGGAAATAAGGTCTAGCTGCAAGGTTACACTGATTCTGATCTTGCCGGAGACATGGATAAACGAAGGTCTACCACTGGATATACCTTCATGTTTGCTGGAGCAGCCATCAGTTGGGCTTCAAGGCTGTAGCATTGCATTGCTCTTTCTTCAGCAGAGGCTGAATACTTGGCTCTTTCCGAAGGAGCAAGGGAAATGATTTGGCTATAGCGATTACTTGGTGACTTGAAAGTTCATTAGAATGAGTATAATCTGTTTTGTGACAGCCACAGCGCTATCTTCATGGCTCATAATCATTCATCACAGCGTCGTTCTAAACACATTGACGCACATGCTCACTTTGTTCGCCATGCTGTTGAAGACGGAAAGCTGAAAGTTGTCAAAATTGATACCAAGATCAATCCGGCAGACATATTCACAAAGGTTGTCACCAAAGAGAAGTTCGAAAGTGCAAGGACTTCTCTTGGGCTTGTAAAGAAAAGATAACTCAGCACTTCAGCAGGGTATTGGGTGTTCAGTTGCAGCATTGGTTGTCCTTCAGGTGGGAGTTTGTTGAGAAATGAAGGCCAACAGTCTTTTGTCTCTTATTGTGACTCTTCAACTTCGAAGACTCTTCATTGTAATATTGTTGGAGTCTTTATATTTGCTGGAGCTGCTCATTTGTAATCGTTCTTTTTACATTAATACAATACTCTGCAGTCTGGATGTAACCACATTTGTGGTGAACCAGGATAAATCTGTGTTGTTTATTTGTCTTATTTAATTTGCATTTGCTGTTTATTCTTTCGCATTCGAATCCTTTCAGTACATAGCTGGCCGGGGGTGATGTTTATATTCATTTCATGGTTACTGATTATGGGTGTCATTTCATATACCAAGTGTTTGGTGCAGCCGTGAAGACTTGGGCGCAGCATACCTATTGTGCGTTAAGACTTTCTTGTCCACGGTAATGTCTAGAGCGTAAGGAAGAGCAGTTTATGCATTCCGTTGAAAGGAGTTGTGTAGAAAACAAACAAATGAAACTGGAGATTGGCATCAAGTTCGTACACGACGCTGGCGAATATTATCAGGTTCATTCATATGGTTGCTGTTGCTTTGATCATATAATGAGTTTATGTATATCACGATAAGAAAGGGAACATGGTGTTTGTAGAGATTATATCTGGTGTGAGGATTCCCATACAGTATGGGATAAACTGCTTAGCTTTGTTTGAAATCTACGGAGTAGTCAAAGGAAATAGCAATGGTGAAGGATAATATAATTTCCCAGATTTTGAAAATAGCAAGTTAGATACCAATGGACAGATCTGAAAGTGTTGCCTAGTGTCCAAATGTTACTCTTGCAGCAGCAAGCCGATCTCTTTGTAGCCAGATTATTATTGATTGATTTTATATTTCTTGATATCGTATCTCTACTCCTGTGCGTGGGCCTCTGCACAGGCCAGTACATCCATTCCCAGTGAAGTGCCAATGTATGCCTGGAACGAAAGGTCAGAAAAAGTTCTGTACCTTCTGTTCTCATTTTTTATCAACAAAATTGAGCTCTATTGATGATTCTAATCTGTCTATGCAATTTTATATATATCTTCAATACAATTATACAAGCAGTGATATTCTGCCATGTATCACATCAGTTATTGCATTCTTCTTATGGCTTGGAGTACTTGCCATTGTTAGTGGTGCAGGAGCACCTAAGCACAAAGGACACTCCAGAAGGTTAAAGGTCATGACTTGAGTCATTTCATTCATATTTGAGTTTATGTGGTCATTTTGAGTCCATTTGGATCAATGTATAAGGCTATGCATGCCAATTGTAATAAGTTGTCAAAGTTGTACTAATAAGGTCCTGAATTAGTCATAAGGGTCAAATCTTGAAAATATGCCCATGGAAGGGTAAAAATGTTGTAATTGGTAATTTCTAGTCCATTTTGATGTGTTAGGAGGGTTCATACAAAGTTTGGAAGTCATTTGTGTAGAAATGCAAAAGTTGCATAAAAAGTTGTAAAATGCAACATTCAAAAGTTACACAAAAGATTGTAAAAGTCATGTGTTCGGTCCTAAAAGGAAGTTGGGGCAGTTGAAACTGTCAAGAGCATTATTTAAATGTTTGTAATGGTCAGATTTTTTTTGGGGGGGGGCACGTTGGAGGAAGTGCTTGAGAGGTTATACCTTCAAAGAAACTTCTAACTGTCATCCATCTCTGCAGAATGGTGACAGATATGAAGTTGGTGCATAAAGATGATTGTAATTCTTCATGTGTGATCAGTGGATGGTCAAGGAAGGAAGCCTCTGTCATGAGGAACAATTGTATGTATTTGGTTTTGATGAATTAAGTAAATGAACATGTTGTTTTGTTCAAGTTTTACACCATGTGCTGTCTCAGTCACATTATTGACTGTTTTTGTGCATTTTTTTATATGTAAATGGATTGGACAAACACTCAAAACCTATTTGGACATGAAATATGGTGAATTACCTCAGTTTGAATCTAGTTAGAGCTTCAGCCGTGGAAGATGGAGAAAGATATAATGAACTTTCTTAAACTGTCATAAAACCCTCTATTATAGAGTAGTCGACAAGGGTTTGTTCATAACTTGGTTTTTACCCGCTGAAAGAATGTATTCTTGGTTCATCTTGAAGTATATTCAGAGCACTTTCAGACCCTTTTGATTTGGTATTGTGTGAGTAATGTGATGCCCTAGGCGGGCTAAACATTGAATTTTCTGAGTTGTTTATGACAGTAAAAATGAGTCTCAGTACGGGGGACATAACTTTCAACTGCACCGTTGGATTCTTCTAAATTTTGGATATGTTTTGGATAGCCTAATTATCCACAATCTCACCGGAGCGATTCACAAAATTAATCCTGTGTTGGAAGATATCAATGTCTGAGTGCAGGTATAGGAAAACTGTCAACAAATGACAGTCACTTCAATGTAGACAGTGCATTGACCAGTCACTGAATTGAAGCATGATTGTTGTAAGGATCTAATGATGTGTTTGATGGATAGTGTTTTGTTATATGTGTGTATGCAGGTGGAACAGGGCATGGAGGAGATATGGTGGTATGATAAGAACTTGTTGACAAGTGAGTTGTTCTTAAGAACATTATGATGTTATATTGTTGATTGAGAATCAGTGATATCTTAATGAAGATGAATGTTTGGAATCCATGGGGGATGGTGAACAACTAAGTACTTTGGGGATCTCATAAAGAATTGTTAGGAACCATTTGGAAATGTTTTGATCAAGTCTTGTGTAACATATTTGATTGTGATCAGGAATTGGACTTTTGGTGAAGGAATATATGAAAGGTATATTGATCTGATGGTTGCGATGTTGCCTTAAGAGATGTTGGTTGATATTTGTCTATGATTTTGAATCCTAGGAAAGGATGAGTGGTTGAGAAGTAGATTGGTTATTTGTAAACATAATGACTGAAATTGCCTCTCATATGTAATTGTGATGAAATGGAGGGATCAGTTGGATCCTAGAAGGTTGTTGGTTTTCCATGATGCTCTGCATCAGTTAGTCATTATTATTTATGCAAATCTGAAATTGTATATTCAAACTTGCAAGCAAATTATTTGACAAAATGTCTCAGAGTTGGTCATGACACAATTTCCTTCTAGTTTGCAAGTAGATCCAGTATTCTTCCAATCTTATCATTTTCTTCCACCTATTATGGATCCCTGATTAGATTTTTTTTGCTTTGCATGTATAGGATGCTCAAATTCAAGAAGGAACTTGTGGTCTTGCTTATGCTTTGCATAAATTTCTTAATGTATAGAACTTCATACTGACTGTGTTGCTTGCAGTCTGGTGTGGCAGAAGTGATATATTTCATTGATAAGAATAAAAATGCTGATCCGGCATATCTTGCTTCCCGGAAACTATTGTCCATGGCTGGAGTGAAGGTGAATCCTTTGTTTCATTTCCAAATGAAGCAGTCGCATCTGATTCTAGAATTTGATTAAAATATGAGTCCTTTTTATTAGTTGTTTCTATGCTCTTTTTTTTTCCTAAAACTGTCATGATTGTATGCGAACTTTGGTTTATGATGCAGGTTCGGAAGCACCAAACTCAGAATTCTAGAATAGTCATTGACTACAGTTGAAGTATACAGATGGCCGTGTAAGTTTTTTTTAATTTTTTCTGCTGTAATATATGATCTTTGGACTCATTATAAGAATACTTTTTTGCTGACTATGAATTTTGTATGTTTTTTAATCAAATTTATTTGTAAAGCTCATTTTTTTGGAACATTACAATGGTCATTTTCGTCTCATTTCATTACAGTAAGATCAAGCTGCTAGGTTTTTATTCTCAAATTCACTTCTTTATATACAAATCCAAGTTTCCAATATATATTATACCGCAGAAAGATAATTTCTTGCCAAAATAGGTTGCAAATTTTATTCAGAAGTTGAATGAGGGGAATCCTCATTTAGAGGCCATATTTTTAGGTTGAATTTCATGCATTAGAGCTTAATTTTGTTCTGTAATTTGGCTGTGCACAACTGGTTTATAATTGCATATTTGATCCTTAAAACACAGTATTTATGCAGCTAAGAAAGCCTGAAGACTAGAAGTTGTTGATATTGTTAACGTGTTAATCATCGAGGGTTGACACATATATATATTTCATAAACTATTTTTAGTTATGGGGCATTTTAACTATTTTCTGCCTATAAAATAATGATGTAAACATTTCATAGAATGGAACATTTTAATATGTAATTAAATCTGTTTTCTTATTCTGCTTTTCCTGGGCCTAACAGTGGTATCAGAGCGGTTCTATCTGAAAATGAAAGGTGAACGAGAGAAATATTGAATGCATTGAAGAAGTTATATTGAAGTTATTATGCAGCCCATCGTCCCTGTTCCTGTTTGACTGTTGTGTGGGGATCCATCAGGTATTCACGGCATTCAAGATTTGTATCGACAATGAGTAAAGTCATGTGCGGGAAGAGAAACATCTGTCTTGGGAGGTTTATTATTACTATTTTTAATACTGTTACCATCACTGATGGATAAAGAAGATCAGTTAGCTATACTTTTGTTGCTTATTAAAAATGATAACATCAAGTCAAAGAAACCTAAATGCCCTTACTGATTGATATAAGTGTTGGGAACAACAAGAGATATATTGTGTTGTTCTTTGACTGATGCATATGTTTGTTGTTGCGGCTGTATCTGCTGATTCGAGAATTGCTTTCTATTCTGTAAGATTTGGCATACATTCAAAAGGAGAGGACTGGCTATTTCTATGAGACACTTGACAGTGAAGAAAATCGGTTTCTGGTCTGTTAGTCATTGATGTTTTTGAAGTGTTAATTGGTCAAGAGGAACAGATTAATATGGATTGCAAGTTGAAAGTTTTTTGTGAAAATGGTAATAAGTTTAGTAAGGCATGATATAATTCAAGAGAAAATTTTCAATATTTACTTGAAGGAATCTTTGCATGATGAGCGGTTTAGTTTGAGAAAGGTGTTAAGAAATACAAAAAACGGTTGTTTGATTAATTTCAAAAGATGAGGACCATGCCTTGACCAAAGAATCTGATTGCATGGTAATTCATACCTTATTTCTGTTATGCATGCAGCTGATATTGGGAAATAAGTGATTATATGAGGTCTGAGGCTAACATGTTTTTGCCTATAAGTATTACTGCTTGAACCTAACTAGTGTTGGACTTTTTACCAGTTGTGTCTATATTCTGCAATATGGGATCTACTCTATATGCGGATGCTATTTTATCTTTACGGATTTGTAATGACAATTCAGAAAAAAATAATATTTGAATGTTGGAAACAATACAAACCTCTTTTCATGCAGCTTTGTAACCAATTCATATCGTTGAGAAAGGAATTTAACAGGTTACGAGATCAATTAGGAGTCACACAAAGGTTGAGCAACTTGTGCCTTCTAGCATTTCAGCAAAGCAAGCATGTAAATCCAAAAAGTCTATAAAGAATAGTGTTGAGTCACAAAGTTAAAATGTTTTGTTTAAACAAAAGCATAAATCTATTGAGTCAAAATTTACTACTTCATCCAAACCCATTGTAAGCGTTCGTGAATCTCAGAAACTAAATAGAGGAAAATATGGGCTTGGTTACAAAGGTTTTGTTGTCTTTTAAGTTCTGGTTTCCATTAAATTTCTACCAGTAGTACATATGAATCAATCTCATGTTAAATCTTAATCCAATGGCGATTCTTGTGAAGTTCAAAAATCTAAGCAACTAAAATAATTTGTATTAAATCTAATAATGTCCAAGTTTGTTCCTATTGTGGATGTCAAGGTCATCTTTCTAGTACTTACTAATTTACAACTTCATCCAAACCCATTGTAAGCATTTGGGAATCTCAGAAACTAAATAGAGGAAAATATGGGCTTGGTTAAAAAGGTTTTGTTGTCTTTTAAGTTCTGGTTTCCATAAAATTTCTCCCAAGAGTACATATGAATCAATCTCATGTTAAATTTTAATCCAATGGTGATTCTTGTGAAGTTAAAAAATCTAAGAAACTAAAATAATTTGTATTAAATCTAATAATGTCCAAGTTTAATCCTATTGTGGATGTGAAGGTCATCTTTCTTGTACTTACTTTGATGTTCTTCATGTGGTTAACATAGTCATGATTCATTTCATTGTTTTTCAAAAGAAAATGCAAAAACCTATGTTATATGTGGATGACCCTATGTTTGAAAATAGCAAGGAAGACATCAAATCCTTCTCTAGATATTGTAGTTGTGACATCTTTGACAGATTCTATCATATGCTCCAAATAAGGCTATGTTAAGTGTTGTTGAAGGTACTATTGGTTTTGAAAACAATGTTGGTAATGTTATGGTTGATGACAATATTATTCGTTTGATAAAATAATTATTAGTAATGAGAGAATGATTTTGCTTAGCAAAATGATTGTGTTGAAGATGTAGTTAATGATGATTATGATAATGTTGGTCCTTATTAATATATTCTACTTATTATAGTCTATGAAGATAACAATGCTTTTTGTTAATTAACACC
>MU223543.1:730859-775859 GCA_018584345.1 Thuja plicata | reverse complement strand
AAAAAAGAAATGATAGTTTCAAACATCACAACAAGATTCAAGAGAATATGAATATGGCCACTTAATCAGGAAAAGAGACATTTGTGAAGGACATTCATTTTAGCAATACATTTCAATTTAGTGTACATGATGCTTTAACAACGTTGAACATCATATCTTTAGCGAGTTGATGTTTCACCAATCGAAGTGGTGAACACATTGCTATCCAATATTGCAAATGTTAAATATGCATGATTCACTTGAAAGTACTTTATGTGCTTCATCTAAACCAATTTTGAGTGATCAAGTGTATGTTGACATGCCAAAAACTCGACATGAACAATTGAAAGATGGACTTAGTTTTCATCTCATCCAAGCCAACCATCGTGGTTCTTGGAGGGAACCATGAATTTGAGTATTGATTTACACTACCATGATGAATAGGGCATATTTTCTTTCTCATCTCCACCATCAACATTGAATGTACTTGAAATGGTACTTTGCAATCCTAATTGTGGAGGTTGGGATGGTGGAGATAATGTAGGATTGAGCTAGGACATCAAGGCAACTTGCAATGAAGGAAAACATAATGCTAATGTGTAATTCAATCACTCATTGGGTTCCCAATTCAATTCAAACATTGGTAAATTCCTTAAGTTTCTCATTCAGATTGTCATAGGAAGACCTAAGAGTGCAAAGGATAATGAAATTTAGTTGAGTCAATAGTTGGGCCAACAATCCTAGCTCTTAAAAGTTGATTTTATGTATATTTTGATTGAATAAGAGAAAAGGAAGAGAGAAATTGAGGGGTTGAATGTTTTAAAGTGATAATAAATTTAGGATATATAGGTAACAAAATTTGTGGGAAGAAAATTGAAGGAGAAAACCAAATTAGACACAGAATTTCAATGAAAAGCAAGAGAATAAAAAAAATAATACAATGGTAGGAAAATGCGAAGAAAAAATAACAAGAGAGGATTCAAGGGGAACAAGAATGAAGAAAGAGCTTTATGTGGGAAGAAGGATTTACAAAGATAAAGGTGTTTAAGTAATCCACTAAACTCTTTTTTTTTTGAAAATTATGCATTATTTAGGGATATGATGAAGATTAATGTCCTATATTTTTCTATAATGAATTGCTTAGTTTAGAATCTATTCCATGTAAGAAACAATCGGGTTTCAGGGACACAGGATGAAAACATGGCTAGGATAAAAAAGTCAAGTTGTCAAGCACCAAGAGGCTTTGTCACATCAATCCCACTTTCTTTTCCCTCATGGTCTTAATGAGTTTGGGAGAAAGCAATCAATTTTCAAAAACATGTTTGAAATTGCAACCTAGAAAGGCATCATTTTTTCATTTTGTATGTCAAGGATCCTAAATTAAGGTTTAGAATATAAGTTTATAGTTCTTTCAATTGGTAATGAAAGGGGATTTCAGATTTACGTATTCCATTTGACAATGTTAGTGCATTTTTTTTGAGGGGTATTCAACTCACGCAACATGGAGGATGAGGAAAGGTGAAGAATGATATTTCCCAATCCATTCTGAAGGCTAACCAACAGTGGATTAGGAGGATCCCTTGTCCCAAAATAACATCCCACTAGTATGTGTTGACCATGTCATTTGTCTTGTGGGAACAAAACCACCATTTTTAAACATGTTAACATTAAACTCTCCTAACCTCCTCTTTATTTCTTGACTCACAATATTAAATCCATATTTATCCATATATACTTGTATGCGATTACACCATATTTTCATGCATGGATCCTTTAGTGCTTCAATATCATGCATTTATTACTGATGGACACCCAACAACCAAGACTCATCTTCTTGAAATTTTGTTGCATTTTGGACCTAAACATGTTAACATTGGCTCTATATGGGTAGTGGATTCCACAAAAGAAATACTCACAAAGTTGGAGCAATGCTCGTTTCTAGTCTTCCTAGTCATCATTTGTATTAGTTTAAACTTGTGTAAGTGTTCACATTTGAGATACTTGATTATGCTAAAGAATTTTAATGATAAACTATGTTGCACTTATCCAATATGCATTTGAAATGTAGATTGCAACATAGCTCAACGCAAAATGTGTTTGGGGAACCAAGTCTCCCCATGCTATTGCCTAATTTTAGCTTAGCTTTTTTCATGTTTAATTTTAGGTATTTGATAGGTTTCTTCATACAATCATGTTCTTTAGCAAAATGTAGTACCAATTGATTGATTTTTTATGTTTAACTTCATGTTAGCATGTTTCAAAAAAGACACAAAAGATTTGCCTTCTAATTTGAGAGGATAGTTGAATGATTTCTTAGGTTGAACTCTTAAAAAATTTCCTCTTATATAGTTGAAATTGAAATTGAATTGTGGTGATCAATTCATGTGAGATGAAGGACTGAATTTGATGGATGCACTACAAATTTAGAATTTGCTAAAAGTTTGATTGTTGATTGATTTCATAGTTGGATTTCTATAGTCAAGAATTTTTATATTCCATGCTTACACTCACATAAATTGCCGAACCGCAATGGTAAAATTGTAAACCTTGGATGGATGGACAATCGATCTTTTTAAGCATATATGCACTTATAGTTAAGTGGCTACAACATTTACATCACATAGATCAGATATCCATTTTAAATATATGTAGTTATATTGCAATCGCTGCAATATTTACATCCTATAAAATAGATAGGCATTTACAAAATAGTGGTCACAACATTTACATCATATAGATTAGATAGACATTCACATATGTGCAATTATAGTAGAGTGATTACATTATTTACGTTAAATATAACAAACAACTATTTGTTGCTTCTAAGGTGGAGGACGGCTGGATTACAATGAAGGGTAAGAAATCCAAGACATCTACTTCCTCCTTTGATATGACCCTTCGCTCCCACAAGGGTATGGCTAAAGGTAAATCTTAATTTGTGGGTTTTGGGGTTGGAGTTGCCTTCGATCCTTTTGGCCTTTTCTTTGTTCCGGGCTGCAATTATTTTTTCATGTAATATTTGTATCAAGTTGTGGGTGCCTGGTGGTAAAGCCCTCATCTTGGTCTAGCACCATTCCTTGTCGTGGGCTTCATGGATGATCTTTTATGACCTTTTTGTAAAGGGTTTCGGGTCCCTTCAAAACCTTTTTTTCCTTAATAAAAAACAAACAAGTATTTGTAGAATTGTGGCTACAATATTTACATCTTATAAAGAAAATAGGCATTTATATATATGGAGTTACAATAGAGTGGTTGGGACATTTACAACACAGAATATATAGGAATTTATGGTACAAATAAAAAATACACGCATACACTTAATTTAAGAGCTTGTAAGACAGGCTACCATTGTGTATAAGATGCAATTAGTGGAGTGCAAGGCTTTAGCTTATGGGAAAGGCTATATAGAGGCTGAGAGAGATGTAGCTAGAGACCAGATAGTGAAGGAACATATATGATGATGATTACACATGTATATGTAATCTATTTAGAGAAGGATAAGCTCAAGTGAAAAATAAAGTTGGAGAGATATTGGTTTAAGGGAAGCCATATTGTGGTGTACTCTATTTAAGATATGATATAAAGATGGATAGGTTTATAGAAATATAACACACCCTAAATGAATTTAAAATTTTATTTGAGTGATAAAATAACAAATAACAATAAAGTCTATGTTAATTGAACCTAAAATAGTTCATGATAATAATATATATTTAGTAATAACAATGTGATATAGTATGTGTATGGGACTTGGTCACACCCATAGATGATTGAAGGATGTTTTTCCTTTGCATGATCAAGTTGGATTGCTAGAAATTCTTCTATTATTGATATGATATACACTTTTATATTCAATATATATATATATATATATATATATATATATATATATATATTTGAAACATAGATTATGTCAAATCCATTAAGATCTATTATGTGTAGAGGAAAGTCATATGACTTATTTTTGAGTAAAACCTATTTTCTAGTGATATAAAATAGAATACACCAAGAAATAGGTATGATGCCTATGTTGTTAAACATATTTTAATCAATACAACTAATTATTTCACTAAATGGGTAGAGATCATCTCATTCAAATTCACTATCTATCCTTAAACATTTCTAATTTTGTAATATAATGGAAAATATTATGTCATGCTTTTGGTTAACTGCTTATATTATTATATATAATGGTACATCCATTAAAAACTAAGAAATTAAGAAGCTTTGTAATACATATAAATAATAAATTGCTTTCCTTCAATTTTTATACAAGGTAACAATTAATCACAAACCACTAATAAACAACCGATAAACTCTTTTACAAAATGACGGATGAACATGACAATAATTGACATGTGCAATTACAATTCGAGAGGAAATACCAAACAAGCATTCAAAACCAATAGGAGAAACTCCCTATTCATTATTATTTGTTTTGAACATGAACACAAATCTCAAAAATTGAGTTTTCATCACCGTGAGTTTCTATTCACATAATTATATAAAATAACACTTCTTATGAAAAACATTTATAAATTTTAGATGAGAAAGGCGTGATTTTCTTGAAACACCTTCAATTATACTCACACCAACCCATGATACCTAAAAAGAAGACTAATTTCATACACATATTACAACAATCACATATTTCCCTCCATAAGTGAGTACATCAAATTCACAGTCGTGTAAGTTATATTTTCACATTATATTAAGTTGATTGATGCTAAACATAAATTACAACAAGCATAGTTGACCACTTTCATAAAACAAGTACATTTAACTTCATCTTTGTCTAATTTATATTTTTACATATTATAAAAGTAAATTGCTTTTAAACACGCATTACAATAAATATAGATTGCCCTTTTCATAACATCATGAATAAATGCAACTAAACTCTAAACCTAATAAGGGTTTAAGTAATTTATTTAGACATAATTATGCACAAGATAAATGTAGAGACCCTACTGAATGATTAAGCTAACTTTATAATATTTTTGACAACCATTTCTTAAGTTTTGTTAGTTCAAAATTATCAATTGAAAGAATTGTAAACTTAAATTTATAATTTAAATTGGAGAGGTCACAAGGATACTCTAGGAGAAGATTTAAATTTTCACAATGAATAATAGTGTTATAAAAGATAGAATATGCAACACCTTCGAAAACTAGTTTTAAAATTTAGAATATTTTGAATCGTTTCAATAAAAACTTAAAAAAACAAAAGCCCTCAAGCATTCAACTATATATTCCACTAATCATTAATTTGCATTTGTTTATTTTTCATAATCACAAAGAAAACCAAAAAAACTAGTTTAGCCACTTTATTACTAATGCGTCAATGAAAAAACTAGTTAGGTCAATTTTTATAGTGATAGAAGAACCCGAAAATCCAAAAAGGCTTCTAGTTATAGACACAAAGAGGAGTGAATTGGTGAAATATCAGAAGAAGCAGTAAGGATTTAAAAAAAATGGAAAAAATAATATGTGAACCATTAAACTCCATTACTCTATTATGCTTCTGTAATGTAGGGAAATATGGTTCACTAGCTTATGCATGCAAATTAGGAGACTATGCTTTAATTATATTGAAGGAGAGAGAATCCAAAAGGATCAACCTCAAATATGATCGAGAAGGGATTGGGCACAAGGTGAGGCCAATAGTCCTTGTGAGTTGAAAATGATGTTATAAATACATAGATTGGGTGCTAGATCTAGGGCCAAAAGTGTAAAACTGAGGGTTTTTAACATGCATAGTAAGTTACAAAACATATATGTAGACAAAATTTACAGATCTAGAAGGAAGAGATAGAAAGGAACCTATGTTTGAAATTTGGGCTGAAATTAGGGGGGCTACGTTGACCCAAGAATGCCATATGTGAATGAAACTAGTGTTTCTAGAATTATGATGGATAAAATAAAGGTGATGTGACCCATCTTATTACACACTTCATACTAGTCATGAGTTAGTGGAGTGGTGGAAAAAAATGGTACTACTAGGATATACATCACCTAATGTTATGCATCTAAATAATTTTGGAGTGGTCTATATGAAGTCAATTTCATTTAAGAAAGAAAGTATCATCCACTTTTTTATAAAATCTGTTTGTAATAACAATTACATTCATTTTTAGATTATAATCAAAATTGTGCATGTTATTGGCCTACTAGGTTGTCAATGAATTCTTGACACATTCAAATTGATATGTATTGCATTTTTGTTTATGAAATGGATTAAAATAATATATTGCGATTTATTTATTTTGGTTTACGATGAGTTGAGATGTTACTAATATCTTTGTGTTTTCTTGAGTAGGTTCCCACTATTTGAAAAATAGTTGAGTGTAGGGGCACATTATGATTTATTTAGTAGGTTTAGTCACATCCAACACTTGTGAACCATGTACTAGGAAGTTATGAAGATCAAGTCATTTTATGTTTGTGGTAATAATATTTGGCATTTGTTGATTTTTTTTACACTCACCTATTTTGATTGTCGATTTAGGTTGCTTGAGTATTAGATCCTAATGGCTTGAAGAACCTAAGGACTAAGTGTATTGTGGGTCTTTGACTAATTATTTTTAGTCTTGGTGCTATGCCTATGGTGGTCATTATGGGCATATGAATAGAAATTTGGACTTACCGTTTTGTTTAGTGTGTAATATTTTGGCAAA
Organism: Thuja plicata; assembly: GCA_018584345.1. Classification (NCBI taxonomy): domain Eukaryota; kingdom Viridiplantae; phylum Streptophyta; class Pinopsida; order Cupressales; family Cupressaceae; genus Thuja; species Thuja plicata. Next base: position 769,203 of record MU223543.1, on the reverse strand, counting down.
ACTTTAGTCTTTCTTAATTTTGGAATGAGATTCTATTGCTGTTTTTGAGAGGTTTTTGTATGAGTTGGCTCTGTCACAAACCAACCTTCAATGCTTAAATATTAGACATTGAATGTCTCACAGACTAGGGGGAGACCTTGTACTTTCTATAGGGTTCTATTTTTTTTTCATTTTAGTTTTATTTTTTATTTTTAAGGAGAGTGCCTAGCTCCATGTAGCAAGAATTTCAGATTTCCTTGAGGCCACGTGGGTAGGGGGAGATAGGTGGTTATGGTTGTTCAATAGGTTTTGTTTGTCACTCTTTGTGGTGTAGAAAAAAAGAGGATATTTTCTTTGAATGCTAGACTATATTTTTGAGCTCTTTATTGTGGTTTTTTTTTGCTCTAGGCTATATATTTGTTGTCAATATTATTTGGAGAAAGGTGTTAGTTTTTTGGGAAGATCGTTTCAATTCTCGACTATGAGGATTCATATTCTACAATGTTTGGCTTGGGTCTTCTGGTTCTTACAGAGTAGAAAGGTGTTTCTCTTTCTTTGAACTTAGGGATTTTTGTAAGGCTAAGTTAATAATCTCTTTCTTGTTTGAATTTATACGGTCTTTGAGTATCTTCAGGATTTGAAACTCTTTTTATAGAACACTTTTAGGTATTGCGACAAATATATTGAGTTGATAGCGAAAATATTGTTATAGGAATTTTCCTTGAAAAAACCTCACGGTCATTTTGGTGATTTTGAAAATGTTGTGACAATTGATGAGGTAATGAGGAAAACCTTCTCTTAAGAATTTTTTTCCTATAATGAATCCGCATGTTCTTCCCCATGTGAATGTTGGGGGTATTTTAATCACTACCCTATTATGTTTTCATAATTTGTATTGATAGTTGTATTGAGGTTTATTTTCCAATTTGGTTTTGAGTTTCATGTATGAGGTAGATAGAGGATTGCAATACAAGTTTTGAGATTTAACACAAACAATTATCTTAAGGCATTAATCAAGGGATTATAGTTCATGATAATATAAAGGGGTAACTCTTCTTGTTGAGGATTAAACCCTAGCTATCATAATGGCCTAAGCATCTCTTGATCTCTACACTCCTCAGGTCACAATGGTAAGGTTTGGAGTTGGTCGAGGTTAAACTACTTGGGAAGGGACAAGGTGGTAGTTGAAAGGATGGTATAATCTTGCACCTTTACACTCTAATTGATTTTAATTATAGTTATTCTAGTGGAAGTAGCATACTATAAAATTATTATAGAGGATAAATATTTATAAAAATATTGGTATGTCTTTGTTATATTGGTATATATAAAATCCTACACTGCCAACCTTAACACTTCTCGTGTGCATACTTCATCCACTTACACTTGTGGGGCACACTCACAATAGTGAAGTTCTCCGATGAAGGTTGACATGTGTCAACCCGTCAGAGTTTTAAGCTACTCTGCGGTGGATTCCTTCCCTCCAAACTCCACCAACACGCCCTCTTTCCCTCATAAGAACCCATATTATAAGGAACCCATGAACTCATATTCAAGGAATCCCCTCCCGCACGAAGATTCCCATGACCAATGACATTCCAATAGTTGTCCCAGATACCCTTTTGTTAGGAATAACAGACCACATGCACAAATGAGAGGGGAGGGGGGGGGGTGAATCAGTTGCGAGACAAATTATTAAACATTAAACTTTATAAACCAAAAATTCAATTCAAATGATAACACAGTAAATGCCAATACAATAACAAAATCCTTTTTTGTCGAGGAAACCCTGTTAAAGGTAAAACCCTGGTGGGAATTAGCACCCACAAATGATGTATTGAGAGTATAGTATCCTTGTTAAAAGATTTAGCCCTGTTAGGAGCTTATTACAACATTACAATACACAGTCCCTGTTAAAGGACATACCTTGTTAGGAGTCAAGAGAAATAGTGGGCTCACTACCCAGACACACTGCCCAAAGAAGGTTAAAGCCACCCTCAAGGATTTACAATATGAACAAGTGTATATAATAAATATACAATCCAATGAACTGTCTGATAGCAACTGTCTTTGCTTGGTCAGTTCCAATGAAGTAATATAATAAAAAACTCTACTCTACATCCAACAGTCAATCAAGCTTCGCAACTTCCACACTCCTCTGTCTTTTCAATTACCTTCTCGTCATACATCTATCATGTCTTTTAAAAATAAAAGATCTCTCATATATACCCTATTACAATAATTGATTAGGTCGTCCAATTAAGCTTTCCCAATATACAAATAATTATTTAACCTCTTGCTAAGATACACAAGGTACCTAAAACAAGTAAACATCAATTATAATATATCAGATACTATCCAAGATCCCCAATCCATGCTCGCAATCCACAATGCACACTACATCTCTGAAGTCGACCCCAAATAGGTCTCCTCTAGAATACATGCCACAACTGACATCACCAATAATCACACGACTTGCGATCAACAAAAAACATTCCTCAATATACCTTCTATCATCTCTTAAGCTCACATAACCTGAATCATCATCACCTGTAAGATATCCCTAAAACACAAAGACTCGCTCTGTCAAGCATCACTGTCACAGTCCAGAAACCAATCTTCACTAAAACATCTATAACATCTCTAATATGCAATATTAAGCCAAGAGATATTAGAAATAAGATCATGATACAACCTTCTTCATATCGTCATCTTCACTCATTCTGATTCATCCGTATAGTGTCCGTACACTTCTGTCAGTCATCATACAATAGTAATAACTAGTATGTCCTCTCCACAAAAACATATGTTGACATCAATGACAAAAAATGAATGCCAACAACATCAGTAGTACCCAATTCTAATATCATCCAATAAATTTTTGGTTGGGCTGTACAACCATGGTCATCCTTGATTGAGCCACCATGATTTATTCATTTTTAGCCCAACTGGAAGACATGTTGCGATCAACCAATTAGAATATCACACTCACCTGCAACATATAAAATTGAGTGATCCATGCCAAATTTTTCTGCATGCCGATCAATTGTAACTAATTGTATTTTTTTCTGCGATCATATCGACTGAGGTTTGTTCTATAAAACCCTAGGGACTTGTAAGAGAAAGGGGTTAGAAAATATTGAACTTTTTGTTCAGTAGGAAAAGAAATACTTTGTATTATTTATAGATATATTTTTTTCTAAGAACAAAACCCTATGGATTGTCGACCAGGGGTGCATTCTATAACATTTATTTTATTGGGCATTACCTCTTACCTTGGTATGATTTCTCTTAATAAATCACGGGGATTGTGCATCCAATGCCTTTTCCTTTTTATTAATAAAAGTGTCTTGTGTTGAATCCTTATAGGTCTGATTTAGTTTATTTATGTGGGTGCAATTATTTTCTATTTATTTGGGTGTACTTAAGATCATGAAAATTTCTTCTTCCTCACAATGCACTTAGAATAGATGACGATTTGTATCATTTACAACCTGTTCCTCAGGAAGATTAGTTTTAGAAAGCGATGTCTTTATGTGTGTGCACTTGTTTTCTATTTATTTGGGTGTACTTGTGATCATGGAAGTTTCTCCCTCCTCACAATGCACTTATAATAGATGATGATTTGTATCCTTTACAACCTGTTCCTCAAGAAGATTAGTTTTAGGAAGTGAGGTCTTTTATTTCAACCCTTATAGGAAATATTTATGTCTATTAATAAATAGGGTCCTATATCACGTCCTTGGTTTAAGAGGCTTTCACTCTCTTTAGGAGTTTTGTGCCTTAATTTGAATCCTTGTAGGTGCTTCCCAGAACTGGGAAATGAATTCTTTTCTCTATGTTTAGCGACTTTGGCTTCATGTTATCCCAACCGACAATGAAGGGTATGTGGTGCATCATGTCATGAGTGGATAGAGGCATGAATCTCTGACTAGAAAAGACCCCTGCAAATACCATCTGACAAATTCTCCGCCCATCCGACGAAGCTTTGATTTAGCATTTTGCCTCCCCTTAGCTTAGGTTGTTTGTTAAATGATGTACCCCATCCTTTTCCCCAAACACCACTCATGAAGAGACGAATTCTAAAATCACAGAGGTTTTTTGTAGGCTGCACCTCATCCCACTCCTACGAAACTTCCCAAATGCCCTTATTTAGGCACGGGGCTCTTAGAGACCAATAGTATTTTTTGGCATGCGTGGTGGGACTGAGATGAGCACGATCACTAAATTTAGTGCATACTTTAGATTTTTTCAATTTGAATAAATAAAACAAGTGCACATGGCAAGCAACAATTAGGGTTAAGTTAGGCATGAAGCCAAGTCACTACAATTTTTCTGATTGGGTTGCTCCTCAACCTTATCATGGGGATCTAGTTCCCAACACACGGGAGATGTTTCTTGACCTTCAACGTGAGCTGAGAATCATTGAGATTGAAAGACAATAAAATTCCCTCTAGAATTCTCTAGGTATGCTTGAGGCCTTTCATGAGGAACCTTATTTGGCAGAAGAGTATGTTCAGGAGAACCAACTCTCATATGTAGAAGTTCCTAAGGTTTCATGGCCATCAGTAGATAAACCCGACTAGGACAAATTTTCAGAGTTCTCTTTCTAGTCCTTGATGTTGATACAATTTCATTATTTGAGGGTGAACCAATGGTCTAACACTTGAAGAAAAAGAATAAAAAAAGTTAGCATGACCTACAACTGACACAAGTGAGTGAGATTCATGATGAAGGAAAGCTTCCCCTTCCACATTCAAAGACTGATGATCTGAGTTTTCTATTTTTCAAGCTCCCCTATTATTTTGAAGATGAAAAGGTTCTAACAAAACAAAATTTGGTGGTTTTGAAGATCCCTTCAAAGGAAGTGTCACTCCGAGAGCCCCTTAGCGAGAAAAGAGAAGAAGAGAACAAGGACATGTTCTAGGATGAGCTTAAAGATTTTTTTGCAACACTCAATGATCGTACTCCAACTTCTCGGGTGAAGTCATCCCTCGTGTCCCAGATGACAGAACCATCAAATGCCAATATCAAGAAAAGCGTAGGCACATCCCCTATTGTATTCAATTTAAGAAGGCACGTGGGTTCCCAATTAGGTATTGTTCAAAACTGTCTACTTGTCAGTATGACCAAGTCATGCTCATGTTAGAGCATGAAAAAATTATTTTCAAAGGTTTTGAGATGCCATCTCAGGTGACATTAGAGGAAATGCCCAAAATAGAACATTATGTCATCATCTTTGACGTGTCACATCTGATAAAGGTAATTCCCATGTTACCTTTCTTTTATCAAAATAACGTAGAGACATTAATTAAAAAGAAAAATCTAGGTCGCAAGGGTAGCTATTTCTCAAATCTAGTTAATGGGTTCTTGTAAAAAGGTTTAGCTGTTGAGTTAGTGTAAACATTTAGGTTAGGTTAGTTTTCTTTTGAATAAGCGCTACTACATAAGGGTTTATGGTGTCCTGTGTATAGTAGTCAGTCCCTAGTGTTAATCAGCATATATTTGTTAAGGATATCATCATCACATTTCAAGCATTCCTTATTTTACATGGTAATTTTATTTATGTTGCACTAACTCCCTTTTCTTGTTAAGAGGAAGTGTGCCAATGCAAGAGAGTTTCCCCATTTTTTTCCCGTAGTTTCCAAAAGGTATTTTATGACCTACCATTGTTCTATGTATGATGGTGAGGCCCCGTGTTATGACATTTCATTACTTTACAAGCAAAGCATTAAAGATCATTCTCTAGGCTTTAAGGAAATGAATAGTTTAAAAAATAGTAAATGAAAGAAGAAACCAAATAGATGCACCAAGATAAAATGAGCAAAATTATATATATTTTATTTATCTACTGTATATCTATTTACAGTTAAAAATTTGCAAAAATAAACATGATTTTTTTTCATCATTGATATTTCCTTCATATCATAACATTTTAGTTTCTTTCAGGAAACAAATTTTTTTCAGTGGCACGGGTCACGAATCTCTAGAGACGGTTTCATCTTTGTCTAAGTCTTCCTCTCCTTCTTTGGAGAATTCTTGAGAGTCAGAATTCTCCTTGTCACTCGAATCGGTGGAAGAATCCCAGGCTTGCTCGAACAAGACCTTCAGGAAGAATTCCTCAATCCACTCCTTGACCATTTCTACATGATAAGGGTCCAATTATTTCTTTAGGAATCAAACCTGTGTCGTGCATAAAAATGATGTATGTCAAGGGGCCTAAAGTGGAAGTTCAAAACAAACAAAACCCATGACACTTTTTCCCCCATCTCGAGGAAAATCTTCAAGTCGATTACTAGTGGAAACCCAACATCTAGCGAGCTAGGAACAACACATCCTCAAGCCCCCCACAGTAAATTCTGACAAACATGGCCACTGCGAGAAACTTTATCACGTCCTTAGGTTCCTCTAAATTAACCAGAGAGCCCACAAACTTGGATGAAATATCCGTGTTGAGCATATAACGATCCTCACTATGCAAAAAATCCTCCCCAAGCACCCATTTCAAGGCAGTAAGGACCAAATAATCATCTGTGCCTATTAATGTGGCTAGCCTATTATCATTTATGAATCCCAAGAAAGGTTCCTGAGACAATGGGCAAGTCAATCTCACAAGCGCATCCATATCTTTAAGCCTCAACTACAAATCTTACACCTATGAATCTTAAGGTCTATTAAATGCCTTATGCTACCCTTTCAAAGCATTACCCTTTTTATAGAGTAGTCGACCACCCCAATAGGAATAATGCATTTAATCCACCATAGAGAGAATGTCACATCAACTTGTAAAAGTACTGTGATCGTTTTCCAAGAACTTCCATTTGTCCATTTTTGGATCTTCGAGCCCAATTTTGGCTGTCGATAGTGCGGTTGGAGGAGATCCATACTTCTTGGATGTCGGGAAAAGGTAACTGCATCTAATCTTGGTTTAAAATGAAATATTATTTTTTATATCCCTGCATACTAACATGTTTTTCACAACATTGAACATTAATATTTGTTATTTCATGAAATTAGTGATATCTAGCTGGATTTTCACACACTCCTCATTTTCACACCCATATTAGTAACAATGAGATGTACTTCCCTTGTTCACTAGGTGAAAAATTAGAGATGTTATACTACCTCCTTGGAAACAAACTTGGAAGGATGACATCATAATCATCTATGCATGCTAAAGCCAAAAAGCCAAAAATTAAAAATTAAAAATAAAAGAAAATAAAAGAAAAAATGCAAAAAGGTGCAAAATTAAGGGTATGTTAGAAAATATACCAAGGCTATGGATGTTTGAATGGAAGTAGAGAAATGCTAATGATTGTTGAGGCAATAACCTTGTCAGGGCTACGAACGCCTGACTGGTAGCAAGGCTCTATCCAGTTGGCTATGGAATAAATCTCACTTACGTAGCCTACCAGACAGGTAGAAACCATTTCATTATCTTGGTAAGGGGAGGATTAACTCCTTGCACATACATAAAATCTACGGGTTACCTAATTTCATCTTTTGACATGTTAATCTAATGCTTGATTGATGTTATAAATCGTGGGTTATCAAATATAAAGTTTCATTACAAAATCAAGATCAAACGCAGTCACTTGCTCTCAAACCTTGAAATAATCCTTTCCTCTTCAACTATTGGATTTGTCGGTCTTGTTTTCTTGATTTTTGAACATGATAAATTGTATCACTTGGCTAACCTTATGGTGATTTTACTCTTTGTTTTCTCTCTAGTGTCTCTCTTGCACAACTTTCCCCCACCTTGGACCCTCTAGTTTGATCTATGCTTTCTGATTAATGTTTTGTTTTCTTCCCTAAGACAATCTCTAACTACACATTTTATTTAGGGTATTCCCAACATATCATTCATTCAACCAACAACTCACCAAGGATAACTGATCTGATAAATTTGAATTGAGCAGACTCCAACCTAATGGATAAGGCTCTGGCTCGCATAGCCATAAATGAAAGGTCCATTTCCAAAAGGTTGAGATCCCCTAAAAGTCATAAAAATGTAGACTCCTACACCATCAGCCTTAACACTTCTTGTGTTTATACTTCAACCACTTATACTTGCATGACATGCTCACAATAATGAAGTTCCCCTATGAATGTTAATAGGTGTCAACTCATCATAGTTTTAAATTGCTCCACAAAGGATGTCTTCCCTCTATAATTCTCCAGCATGCCATGTGTCCCTCCCGGGCACCCATATTCCAAGGAACCTGCGAATGCATATTCGAGGAATCCCCTCCCACGCGAAGATTCTTGCGATCAACGACATTCAAACAGTTGTCCTAGGCATGATTTTTGGTTGGTTTGTGCAATCATGGTCATCCTAGATCAAACCACCATGATTTATTCTTTATGAGCCCAACTGGCAGACATGCTACGATCAACAAATCATAATATTACACTTGCCCACACCAAAGGAAATTGAGTGATCCATGCTGTATTTTTTGGCATGCCATTTTATTGTAACTAATTGTAATCTTTCTGTGATCATATCAACCGAGGGTTGTTCTATAAAACCCTAGGGACTTATAAGAGAAAGAGGTTGGAAAATATTGAACTTTCTATTTAGTTTGCAAGCGAATACTTTGTATTTGTTTGTAGAGATTCTATTTTTTTTTTTCTGAGAACAAGACCCTATGGCTTGTCAACCAGGGGTGAATTCTCTAACATTTATTTTATGGGGCATTCTCTCTCACCTTGACATGTTTTCTCTTAATAAATCACAGGGATTGTGCATTTAGTGCCTTTTACTTTTTATTAATCAATGTGTCTTGTGTTGAATCCTTATAGGTCTGATCCAATTTATTTATGTGGGTGAAATTGTTTTCTATTTGTTTGGGTGTACTTATGATCATGGTAGTTTCTCCCTCCTCAAATTGCACTTAGAATAGATGATGATTTGTATCCTTTACAACCTGATCCTTAGGAAGATTAGTTTTAGGAAGTGAGGTCTTTTCTTTCGACCCTTATAAGAACTATTTACGTCTGTTAATAAATAGGGTCCTATACTGTGTCCTTGGTTTAAGAGGCTTTCACTCCCTTTAGGAGTTTTGTGCCTTAATTCAGATCCTCGTAGGTGCTTCCCGCGACTGGGATATGAATTTTTTTCCCTATTTCCAATGAATTTGGCTTCCTAAGATGATATCAGAATGATGAGAACTGACATTGATGATGATCCTAAAAGAGTATGGTTGTCATTGCTGGCAATCCAATACATAGGTAAGAAAGTTTTGTGTGAGTACCTGAAGTTCTACCAACCAGTAGATAGTTTAACCAATTGGTATCAGGAGAACATGAGAATAGGTGAGCAATAGAATATGTGAAGGTCAAATTAGTTAAGGAAGTCAGGTATACTATCGGTGCACTGGAAGGTTCAAAGACAACATGTATACTAAGTTTTTTGACCGTGCCACTAAGGTCACACCAGTACAAGCATACATGAAGATACCACCAACCGGTCAGTTTAGTGAATAGGTAAAAGCAAAGGTTACTCAACAATTTTGTTTAATTATCTAAATCAATTATGACAGTGCAAGATTCAATGAATTTGGACAAAAGGTAAAATATAGTACACTGTTTCAAGAGTTGAATAAGAAGATTTATTGGGATTTGTGTACAGATTTGATTATAAATTCAAGGCATATTCTAACCAATAAATGAAGAACTATTTCTCATTGGAGATAACAACTTGATGATTGTTATGAATGACACGGTGAGATTGTAATGTTTTGATGTGTTGTTTATGACTGAAAAATTTATTTTTGGGGGAAACATAAACACTAGTTAGGTTTTCAATCAAGGGTAAAGGGTATAAGAGGATAACTGTTTTTGTTATGAAAATGTGAAGGAGTTGTTGTTGAAGAACAATTGAAGTATTGTTGAGAAGATCTTGAACAACGATTGCAGAGAAGATTACAAAGAGGATTCAGGTTCAGAGAAAGAGCAAAGAGTCAAAGGATTTGATTAGCATTTAAAAGTATTTGTTTAGGGGTCAATTTTTTTTTTTATCCCTAATAGTTCCAACAAGTTAAACCCCTTAATTGGGTAGTCTCTAGCAAGACTTTCTTTGTAAATCCCTTAATAGGGTGAACACTTTAATAGTGGGATTAAATCCTTTAACAAGGTAGTCTATAATAGGAATTTAGATACTTCTAAAAATGTATCAGTCACTCCAAATAGGGTGTCACCTAGAAAGTGACATATTGCAAGCTCCTAATAGAGAACTATTTTCTATTGCAGTGAGAAGATTGTGGGTGCCATCACCACCATGGTTTTTCCCTCTAACCAAGGGTTTCTACGATAAAAGTATGAGTTTTATGAGTGTGAATGTGTTGCTACTTTATGCATTGTAATTTTACTTTAAATTTACAGTTATATTCTTATTAGTGTGGAATTTTCTTTTGATTCTATTAAAATTTTTAAGTAGAAGTCTAAAATTTTTATTAGTCCTGATTCACCCCCTTTCAGTACCTATTATTTCCAACAATTAATATTAGAGCGCAGGCTCTCTAGAAGGAAAGTTTGAAAACTTGGAGAGTAGATCCATGGAGATGGAAAGCTATAGGTATGAAAGCCAATTGGTTGCAACTAATGAGATGATTCAGGAGTTGAAGAACAAGCTTAAGACTTCATTGGAAAAAAGGAAAGAATTGTTTGAACAAATAAGAGAAAGTCTAGACATGATTGATGAATTATCTAAAGAAAGTGTTAACTCTGAAGAAGCAATAGAAGATATGATAGAAAAGAACAAGATCTTGACTGATGAAGCATCCAAGATGAAAAGAGAACAAGAAAGTCAAGCTATAAGGATGTGTGAACTACTTGAAGGCATGAGAGCTTCTAAAGATGTAAAAAGAACTGTTGACACTGCAAACAATAATACTGAAGAACTAATAAGAGAAAAGGACATTATACTTCAAAGGATGACAAATTAGAACCATGCATCGAATGAACAACTAAGTGACATCGGTGAGCAAAACCTACAAATGTGTGTTGAAAATGAATCACTGAGAAAGGAGAATGAACAATTGAAATAAGATCTAAAGATTAAGAGAGAGACAAATGAAAAAATTAAGCAATATGAACAAAGCATGCAGAAGATTGATGAGCAACTGAATAATCAAAGGCAACCTAGAGATACATTTGGCCTAGGATATATTGGTGACATCAAATTTTAGAAAGGAGAATCATCCAAGTCTAGTGTTGAGAAAAAATCAAAGATTCCTAAGGTGTATACAAGTCTACAAGGTAATAAACCTACTAAACCCACTTGTTACAACTATGGAAATCCTGGACACACTACTAAAGTATGTATAAGCCAACTGGTGAATGTTCCAAGAACTACTTGTTTTGATGGTTATTGTTATAATTGCAATAAGTATGGTCATCAAGCTTATGACTGTAGATCAAGGACCAGTAGTAGTTCATCTGAAGGATTTTTAATGGCTACTTTTATAGGTACAACAAATTTGGACATAAGACAGAACATTGCAAATCAAGGATACATAACAAACCGCTGAGTGTTCTAAGAAGAGAAGCTAACATGAATGTTTCATGCACTGTTTGTGGAAACTATGGACACATGGCTATGAATTGTCAATTGAGAAATCCTAGAGGTAATGTTGGACCCTAGAGCACAACAAGTATACCATGTTTTTATTATCATAATATTGGACATCTTGCAAGAGATTGTAGATATAGGAACCAATCACCAAACAATATAGATGAGAAAGGAAAAAAAGACTATTAATGTTGAAGAAATAAGGAATGAGATGAAAAAGGTATGGGTGAAGAAGGAAGAAAGTAAAGAAGATTCCAATGCATCGACATGTAACCCTACATCCTCTGGCTCAGGGGATTCATCCTCAAACTAAGCAAGTAAGTTTTGCTTCTGGATTTCACTATTATATCTAGCCGATCCCTTATAATGATGAGCAGTAATTGGATAGTAAGATGTATTGATGCTAATTTTGATGAATTACATAGAGATGAAGTGTTATGTATCACCGATTTTATCATTTGCAAAATTTATGTGTTAATGGTGCATGAACTAGTGAAATAACTCAAGCAATCACTACTTGAAGTTGGAAAAATCTTCAATAAGATATCTATTCCAACCAACTTCACTGTAGAGATTATGACAAAGAAGGAAGAGATAACAACAAAGTTGACTACACTTGTCAACCAATTGGACCCATTAAATAGTTCAATGATGGAGCATACTACAAAATTAAAAGCATTGACACACAAGGAGATGGAAATAGAGGCAGAGGAGAAAAAAATAAGGATGACATTGCTAGAATTACAAGGATTTCTGAATCCACACATGGAAATTATCCAAACCTATCTTAAGAAAGCTGAAGTGGATAGGTAATCTAGATATGAGTACAATTGACAATATGGAGGATTTGGTTTCATGCTTAAACTGACATCAAATTGACCTGACAATACTGAAAGAGTCATGGGAGCATCCGCCTTCCACTGCAAAGGTAAATTTCAAGATTATCTTTGAAAAATTCTAAGGTTTAAACACCTTTGTATGTACATTTGTTTTTATCACAATTTTTGATATTATTGTAAAAAAAGGGGAATATATAAATAGATCAAAAGGGGGAGTATATAGTAGAAAAGAGAATACAAAGTATGTAATCTATGTAGTTATATATTTAGGGGGAGTATGTAAGAAGACATGAATTATAGGTTGAAAATTTGAACTTATGAACAAGTTTTTGCCAGCAATACCAAAGGGGGAAAATGATGATATCAGAATGATGAAAACTGTCATTGATGATGGTCCTAAAAGAGTATGGTTGTCATTTTTGGAAATCCAGTACATAGGTAAGAAAGTTTTGTTTGAGTATCTGAAGTTCTACCAAGTAGTAGACAATTTAACCAATTGGTAACAGGAGAACATGTGAAGGTCAAATCGGTTAAGGAAGTCAAGTATACTATTGGTACACTGGAAGGTTCAAAGACAATAGGTATACTAGGTTTTGTGATCGTGCCATTAAGGTCACACCGGTACAAGCATAAATGAAGATACCACCAACCTATCATTTTAGTGAATAGGTAAAATAAAAGGTTACTGAACAATTTTGTTCAATTGTCTAAAGTGGCTATTACGGTGCAAGATTCAATGAATATGAAAAAAGGTAAAATGTAGTACAATGTTTCATATTCTAACCAATAACAATGAAGAGATATTTCTCATTGGAGATAACAACTTGATGATTTTTATGGACGACACGGTGAGATAGTAATGTTTCAATGATTTGTTTATGACTGAAAAATTTATTTTGGAGGGAAACAAAAAACCTAATTATGTTTTCAATAGAAGGTAAAGGATATAAGATGATAGCTGTTATGAAAATGTGAAAGAGTTTTTGTTGAAGAACGGGTGAAGTATTGTTGAGAAGATCTTGAACAAGGATTTGCAGAGAAGATTATAGAGAGGATTCAGGTTCAAAGAAATAACAGAGCATCAAAGGACCTGATTATCATTCAGAAGTGCATTTTCATAGGTCAATTTTATTTGTTGTATTCCTAATAGTTTCAACAAGTTAAATCCCTTAACTGGGTAGTCTCTAACAAGAATTTCTTTGTAAATCCATTAACAGGGTGAACACTATAATAGTGGGATTAAATCCTTTAACAAGGTAGTCTATAATAGGACTTTAGATACTTTTAACAATGTATCAATCAATCCTAATAGGGTGAGTCACCTAGAAAGTGACATATTGTAAGCTCCTAATAGAGAACTCTTTTCTACTGCAGTGAGAAGATTGTGGGTTCTATCCCCACCGTGGTTTTTCCCTCTGACCAAGGGTTTCCACGATAAAAATCTGAGTGTTATGAGTGTGAATGTGTTGTTACTTTATGTATTTCACTTTTACTTTAAAGTTATAGTTATATGCTTATTAGTGTGGAATTTTCTTTTGCTGCCATTGAAAGGTTTAAGTAGAAGTATGAAAGTTTTATTAGTCCTGATTCACCCCTATTATTTCCAACATCCTTTTCTCTTAACCAATAATGAAGGGTCCATGGTGCATTGTTTTGTGAGTGAATTAAGGCATGAATCTCTGACCAGAAATGGTCGAACCCCTGCAAATACCATCTAATTTTTTTTTCCACCCGTCTAACGAAGATTTGATCTAGCATTTTGCCTCCCCTTAGCTTAGGAATTTTTTTAAATGTTGTACCCCATCCTTTTCCCCAAACACCACTCATGAAGATTAAACTTCTAAAATCCTGGATGTTATTTTGTAGGGCACACCCTGTCCCACTCTTGAGAAAATTCCCAACTACCTTTATTTAGGCGTGAGCCTATTAGGGATAAAAATATACAATAATTATTTTATAGTATTAATTTAACCCTCTAAATGCATCTCTTTTATTGCATAGGCTAGTTATTTGTGATCTTAACTACGTATCATGATATAGACTTACTTATAACTAGTTTTGAGTAGACTATTACCTTAACATTTGAAGTTTATGAAAGTACCTTTAATAAAACTACAAAGGATTATTTGAAGAGACTTTTTTAGTTGATAAAATATGGGCTAATATTTACCCTCACTCAAATGAATATCTTTATAAACTAGATGATGGTACAAAGTGCAACAGAATAATTTAAAGTATTATAGGATGACACAAATGGGAAAGTAGTTTTACAAAGTGCAATGATATACACTGAATGCACATAAAGATAATCAAAAGCTTAAGTTAGTAACATATTTGTAAATTTATTTCCATATCAATCAATGATCAGGAAAATAGGTCAAAACCTAGGCTTACTATTTTAGATGTGTAAATTAGTAGCTTAGAAGGCTATGTCAAATTGTCTTAGCAAGAAATGGTAGAGATTTTGTAGGACTATCAAATTAGAACTCTAGGTCAATGTTTAGTTGTAGGGAAAGTTTATAAATGATAATTTGTAAATCAAATGCACCATGATATGACCTAATAACACAATTTTATAGAATAGAGGTGCAACATACTAGACTAGAAGCATAGTTGTAAAGACCAAGTGTAATATTTTGTCTAAAAATTGTATATTTATTAGTTAAAATTAGAGTTAGATATTTCAAAAGTGATCTATAATAATTCAAAAGTGTAGTGGTTTTTGTCAAATGCAAGTTCTTCAAATTTAGTCAATATGTTTGTGGCAATAGATTATTCAAGAAAAAAATGGTTGTTTTGGCAACTTCAAGGTAAAAGATCAAATTGGCCTGATTTGTATTTTACAATAACGACACGTTAAGCACATTCACAACCTAAAATAATTCAAATGGATGTATCTTTTCTAGTGTAGGACCAACCTAGAATATTGTATAATTGTGCATGTTTTCCAATGCTAAGAGGTGATAGATAGGGGTTCAGTGGCTCAAGGGATAATCTTTCCCCTTATTTTGAGGCTTTGACACCTCTAATAATTCCTTTCTCTCCAAAAGATGATACATGTTAAGTAATTTTTAGGCATGATATTTTACTTTACACCAAACTATGGAAATGGTTGAAGGTCTCAAAAAATGCAGCGTTTAGTGGATCTATGGATAATGAGCCCATCTAAAATTTCCTAAGATTTAGGGTCTCCCCTTCTCACAAACAATGTTAGTATAGGATTTTATTTTTCTTATGTTAGAGAATATTTATTTTTCTTGCACACATTATTAAGAATTATTAGGTTATATTATAATGGTTAGGATGATGAAATATGGCATAATCCTTCAATTACATATGTCATTCACACCTATGTTTGGGTAGTTGAGTCTCACACCCTCTTTTGGATTTATTATCCACCTCCATAACTATTTGTTTGCCCTTAACTAAGTTGGCATAACTATCTTTTTTGACATTTACCAAGTAGGTAAAACTTCTGTCAATTTGGGGTAGATGAGGATTATTACTCCTCTTCAATTTTTTTGTCCCTCTTTTTCTATATAAACAAGCCTCACCTCTGCCTATGCTAAGTTCACTAGCTCACTTGCTCGGGAGTGCTAGTTCAATGCTAAGAGAGTGTTGAGTTTTATTCATATCTGGATTTTGTGTTTATTTTCTTTAGTCATTTTGATCTTGTGTGCCTTCACATCCAAATCTAACATGGTATTAGAGCTAGTAGCAATTTGTTAGCATTATTTTTTGAAGTCTAGAGTGATTTTTTCTTGAAAGAAAAGTATGCTCTTGTCTTGCATTCGATGATGACATTGGGAATTAGAAACACTTGAAATAAATTATAGTTTTTTGGGGGTTCCTATCCCTTTCCATTAAATATAGGTTTTTTGGGAGCTTCTTGGAGGAAATTTGAGCTCACCATTGAGTTCAAAGTAGTTGAAAAATCTAGAATCATCTTTTTTTTGTCCAAATTGGATAGCAAAGTTAAAATTGGTGAAGGTTTGAAGAAAATGTTTCATTTCCAAATTGAGAGAGTAGCTAATCTTTCAAATCATTTTCACACAAAGTAGATGACACCATCACATCTAGAAGACCCAAAAAACTTAAAATTGATTGTTAATTCATCAATTTTAGAAAAATTCAAGTTTGAGACAAAAAAATAATTTAGCATGCAAATATTTAGCCAAAATGCATGCGGTATAATATGGTACGGATTTCAATTTTTTTTTGAAAGATATTGTAAAAGATTTTAACAAAAAATGTTTATGGTACAAGGGAACCTAACCACCTGGAACATAGGTCACATACTATTGTGCATACTTGAGGAGGTGCATGGGGTATTGTGCCCCATGCCTCTCACTTCTCAACTCCAACAATTTTTAAAAATGAGTTTATCTTGACTTTGAAGGTGTGTGTAGAGATCCATGGGGTCTTCATTGAAGGGGAAATACAATATCACATGCATTCATATTGGGGGGTTTAAATGAGAAAAATAAAGGGGCAATATATTGCCCAAATAGTGGGAGGGGGTTTTTTGGGGGGTGGGGGTTTATATAGGAAAACATGTGTGGGGGTATTGGAGAGAGGTGACAAAAAGGATTTTAGGGCAATACTTTTTGAAAATAGGGGAATTATTTAGTATGCCATGAACATATGTGCTATGATTCAGGTTCAATAAGTAAAGCCCTCATATAGAGATCACACACAAGAGACTTGCCACTCGATCCTCGTGGAAATAAAAAATATTATTTAAAATTCAAACTTTAGAGTTGGGTATGTGCACCATGATGGTGAACACAAAGGTGGTCAATTGTGGCCACTGTTTTTTTCAAAATTTAACTAAACTTGAACTTAGAGGAGTGATTTGAGACTCATACACTCAAATTTGAAGATACCAAAAGAACATGAATTATAATACTCTAAACCTAGTTTCTAAATTACTAATTTTTTTTAAAAATAGATAAGATTAAAAGGATCAAATCCTTCTAGCATACACAAACTTCCTCCCTTTTCAGCAAAACATAACATAGTGTTTGGTGTATGGGTTAAAAAAGTTATAGATTCATTTAGTATTTTGAAAAACCCTTTCATAGAAAGATAGTTTAGAGTGAGTTCTAGAAGTTATGTATTTTTTTGTTAATTTTTTTTTAATGATTTTTAAGTGGATGCATCTTGAAAATTAGATAATTGTTCATGCAAAACACATTATTTGCACCAAAATAATAACAAATGCAATTTTTTTTGGAAAGTGCAAAGAATTAAGTGTAGAACACTAATATATAATTTATTTCATATTTGGATAAGTAGGTCAAAAGTCATTAACAATGGTACACATATGTCTTTGAGAACTATGGAAACATTGTTGAAAATAAATTAGATATAAATATATTGATGTTGTTCAAATCTAAAACATCATATGGTTAGAAAGATCACAAGAGGTGAAATTATGGTGTTAATTTTACAAATACCCACTTGATAACGTGTAAACCTAGTGATGACAAAGTTGAGAAACCAAATTGGAAGAGGAAAACACCTATAGACCTTAGCTTCAACCCTATTATGTAAGCCTAAGTGTATGCCTTAACACATATGTGCTATTAACACATATGTGTAGTTTAAATTATAAGCATGCACATAGTTATAATTCAAAAATCATATTCATGGTTTTTGAATGATAAATTTGTACGTGGTTGTTTCAGTAAATAGATCAGATATGAGTTTTTTTTACATAAAGCCATTGAAATACATATACATATATATGTGTGTTTGTGTGTATATACTCTTCCACTTAACACTAAACACCAAACTCTTAGCCCTAAGGTATATATGATAAATCCTCAACCTTATACTGTCAACCCTAAACACTAAACCATAAAGCCTCAACCCTAGAAACCATATCCCTCAACCCTAGGTCCTTTAAGTTGTTCATGATAAATCGTCATCCCTAGGCCCTAAATAAGGTATATATGATAAGTTTCCTCAACCCTAAACCCTACACTCTCAACCTTCAAACCTTTCCTTAGAACCTAGGCCTTAAAGGCTATAAGCTAAACTGCAACAACTTTAAAATCTTGATAACTTGATCTTCTATGATGGAAGAGGAAACTACATGCAAAACAACATTAAGAGGTTTTATCTTGGGCATATCCACTTCTTCAATCTCATTCCTCATAAACAACTCAAATCCATTTGGACCCTTTCCCCTTCTAGTTTGGACTGGAATTTGATTTCATAAAATCAGGTCATAGTGCAAAATCCCATTTGTAGGCTATGGATTGTATCTTATTAGCTTGTGCCTTGCATATAGATGTACATGTACAAGTTTGGTTTTGCAGCTATTTTCCATGAATTGATAATCCACAACATTTCCCAGCTCTTTATTCCACCTCACCAACCATGCAATATCTCTTTCTTCTAAGGAAATATATTTTTTTGCTTCACTTAGAAGATATATTTGATAAAATTTCCCACCCCACATTATTAGAGACGTTATGAAACTTAAAAAGGTATAGGAATTCCTCTATTCTAATGTAACATAATGAAGAAAAGGAGTTGACTTCAAATATATCCGCTGAGATATTTGCAAGCCAAGAGAGGGTACTTATACATGTGGATTACTATTTATTGGGAACCTTTCATGGGGTTTCCAAGATTTTTTAGGCTTTCTTTAAGGTTCAATGACTTTTTCTAAGATTTTATAGTCTTTTTCCAAGATTTTCCATCTTGAATGGGCATGGAATAGTCATTTTAAAGTTCACATAATATTACTTCTTCTATCCTAAGCTTAGCTTTGATGTCTTCTAGAAAAGATACACCAAATGCTGATCAAATACAATAAAGTATATATTGATTCCTCTTGTTGTCTGAAAGAATACTTTCCCTTGAGGACAACGACAAAAAATCTATTTGAATTATGAAGGGAAATTTCATGACTTTTAATGTGGGAAGAATTGCATAAATACAAGCACGTACTCTATTTCTTGTGGTAACTTGACCTTCACAGGAAAAGGAAAGTTTTATCACTCAACTGTCAGTATGATCTCATTAAGAGAGGATCCCCTCTCTCATCTTCTTCCTCCCTACCCTTAGTAATGAAGATAAGGATCTAAATATATAAATCCTCTGAGATTTTTGTCTTGGCTAAATATTTTGCAAGTCACTAAGACTGCAACTTGGAAAAATATTTCTTTTAGGAAGAAGTATGTGTGATTTCTCTCTCCTCTCAGCAATAGGGGAGGCTCCCTTCTTACCGCATGTGGTTTCAAGTAAAAATGAATTGCATAACAAACAATTATCCTTGCTACAGTAATACCGGTGGCTCAAGGAATTACTTAAGAACAATCCTTTAAGACAACAATCTATTTTAACTAAAGATGAAATAACTATAAGAGCTCAAAATCTCTTATCCTCACTTCAAATGATTACTCTAATTTTGGATGCACAAGAAAGCTCAAAGTCTTTCCTTGAATACCCTCTACTTTGATTAAAGATTCTACCACTGAAGCCACTACTTCTCTATAGTGGTTTTAAGTCTTCAACTTTGAATCATTGCAGCCACTACTTCTCTATAGTAACCCTGATATTCTGAAGCACAAAGTCTTCAAAAAACTTGAATTAAAGTGTTTCAGTGACATAAGCAACATAACTATTTAATTTGAACAAGGATCAATGAATGCAACATAAGAATACATCCATTAATGGTCAAGACAACTCAAAGTATACTAATCTCTATTACTTTATTCAAATGCTCAACTCTTGTACAATGAAACACAAAGTTTTCAGAACTCAGGAGATTTGCCTATAGTTTTCTTGCACACAAAAAAAGATGAAAATTGAAAATGAGCTCCCTCATTTATATAGGAAAAGAGGAGAGAGAAAAGTGGAGAAGAAAGGGGAAACCCTTAACCACCTCAAATTATTCAATAATTATATCTAACTAACTAAATTTGACTTATTCAATGCTATATGATCTAATGTACTTGCAAAATGATTACATAAGACTAATTTACATATTATTGTGTAATCTGTCAAAGATTCTAAACTTATACAAAAATTGAGTATTCTAACAACACTTCAAAGAAAATTTATGCTAGTCTCGAATTGATACAAAGACTTATGTATGGCTAGATTCGGTACGCCTGTATGCCGAGCAATGTTCGCAATCTTGCGTGTAAAACTTGGTGCCTTTGAAATTGCATCATCGTATCCACTAAGGTTCTTTTGTAGATGATTAAAGACAACACTAAAACAAGCCATCTTGTCCATGGAGTTCCAACTGAAAGTTTTAGGTTCCAGTTCTTGATGGATGATTTGCACAAAGCTTGTTCCTCTATAACCACCTCATCACCATCAGTCATCAATTTGCATGTTATATCCTTGAAAGTTTTGAAAATGACACCCTCATGTTCAGTGCACACCTGTATGGCATCATGAATCTCTTTCATCAATTTCTTCAAAACTTGTTCTTTGTTTATCATTTGATCCAAGAATTTTAAATACGTCTCTTTTGAAGAGATTATATCGTATGCACATAGGATGTCAAGGTCAGCTTCCACCATCTTATTCCACACATCTAAGTCTTCACTTATAGTCTTTGATTGCTGATCAAAAGATGTAACCAATTCTTGTAATCGATCGACGGTCTTCTTGACATTTCTGAACACATGATGTGCATCCTTGATGACCAACACTCCTTGGGTTTCTAATTGGCTACCCCAATCATCTATCACTTTGACCCTTTTCTCAAGACACACAATATGTTGTTGTGTCTTCTCCAAAAGAAAATTTATCCACTGAGAAGAAGAGATTATTTGTTCAAGGATCTCATGAAGATGAGCATTCTCTTCTTTGAGCTATTGATTTTTCTCCCAAAGCTTATTGGATCTCTTGTTAAGCTGCTCCACTCCATCCTGAGCATCCAAATGACACCCCAATCACATTGTTTTACCAACTTTCATCCCGGTAATTTTGTAATTCATGGTCTAAGATTCAAGGGTAGGCTTATCAGAAGATGGTTCAACTACCTCAACATATTTGATTTCTCGCTCATCAACCATGACCTTTGAAATCACTTTTGTTTTTTTGTTCTTTAGAGCCCAAGATTTATTCTTTTGATTAAGATCAAATTCCTTTGGAGGCACTTCCAACTTCTTCCTTTTCTGTGTGACAACACCTAACCAAGGAGGTAATATGAAAGAAGAATAAATACCATTGGTTGTCACTATGGTAGCCACCAAATCTATTTGAGAAGTAGTAGGGGAATTTGTAATGGGTGCCTCTACTTGTAATGTTGTTGTGATTGGATATTATTGAACTTCTTTCATGAACAACTCAATCTGTGCCGATGTCAGATTGTTATTTTCCATAAGCGTATCCAACTTAGGAAAATCCTTAAGAAACTCATCAAAGGCGTGTGATAATTCATCCTTTTGTGCTAGAGTAGCATAAGAGATAGGTGTGGCAGGAACAATTGTAGTTGAATTTCTTGGTGGAAAATGCATAGTGAAGGAATCAATGTCAGTATCGAGTGGTGACATAGAAGCTTCCTCTAATTCTAGTGTTGATTCATGCATGGCCTGTACTCATCCATCTTTTGTACTTGTAGTACCCCAAGGGAAATTGGATCCTACAAATATTCTTCACAATCCAAATTTGATTTATCTCAGGCCCCTTTTATTTGGATGTTGCAATGGGTGTAGGGGCCATAGCCATGATATTTCCTCTCTTGATAGCTAGTTTTTGGATACTTCTAACCTCTGATGCAAATGTTTCTCCTTTCCCTTTACCTCAAATCTCTGATTTCAAACCCATCAGACCAACAAGATTGAAATCTCTTCCAAGCTTGATTTTGATACTTTTCAAGACTCTTCTCTTCAGCCAAATGTTAGTATTGGCTAGAATGCTCTGAAACCTGTCCCAAATGGACATGCTTTCTTTTACGGACCAGAATGGAGGAAAAATAGGATAATTTTTGATGCGACGTTTCTTGTACTCTTGATCTAGAATATCATCATCAACTTCAACTCCATCAGGAATTTGGGCAAGGTTGAAGTCCACAATTTTTTTTTAACTATAAGACGATAGTAATCCATCTTGGAAATATCTATCTCTATGTGGAGATCGATCCAAATATCTTCAAGATGATGGATGTGGATAAACTACCTTCTAATCTTATTGTTCATGCCCCTACAATCAAAAGAGCTCCTGGCCATGAACTTCTTCAGATTGATTTCTTGGAGTTCAAACTCCATAAATTTATCTAATGAGTATCCACCAATCCTTAAGGGATTACATGAAGAGATGCCAAGTCCCATTCTATGCAAAGTAGATTGATATGTCTGCACAACCATGAGCTATTGTGCCAATTCCATTAGGATGACCCTTTCTATAGGATACTTGGGTAAGGTATATGGTTCTTCTTTGAAATACCCCACCCTCAAGTAGGTGAAGTTTGGGAATTGAAGGAAGAAACATCCTTACTCACTCACCGTATTCCCAGCCTCATCTGAAACCCTCCTGTTTGGGAGTCCCTTATAAAAAAGGTACCTGAAATGCCTAAAAAAGGCATCTGACACTCTTCGATAATGAATACGACTTGATCTTAGGGGTAGTTGATCAAAGTATACTCAAAGAGGTACTTGTGACCTATCTCCTTTGGTAGAGAGCCGTGAAAAAGACCCTAGGGCAGTAGAAATATAAACCAAATATGAATCATGTAAAAGGTACCAGTTGTTGTAACTTGCACCAACTGCTCACAAAGAGTATCTCTTATGAGATCACCCAACAAAAGTCTCAGTCTTGACTTGATAATTAAAGAAAAGTACTTGTACATCCAAGGCTCAAAAATATTTGATTCTTTCAATAGGGTTATAAGATCACAGATCTCTTCCTTGAATTTCAACCTATGCATCCCTTTAGGCCATCTCACAAAATTGGGCCTCTTTGTGACCAACCAATGTTGGTTTATGTACTTCATGCAAGCTGATTTCCCATTTTCCCAACTATTAAGATCTTTCTCCACTGTCAATTTCATCACAACCGGAGTTGGAGGAACTCTGCAAACCCGGTCAATTGTATCTGGATCTAGACTGATTACCACCTTCCCATCTTGATCCTTGATTGTTCTAGAAATAGGATCAAAGTTCTTGGCACATGCTATGATAAAATTAGTCTCCAAGGATACTGTAGGGAAAGTGGAAACATGATGATGTAAATCTCTTTGATGCTAATCATATCATCCTTTGTTGATGTGTCCACCCTCTTCATAAATTCATCTATATTAAGATGTCCAATTTTAGTGTGTCAGATCTCATCCACATATGACATGACTTGAGATGAGGAGATTGAATTCTGGTATCTATCATATTGGTAATTCATATTATTTTTACCCTTTCCTTTTGGGGATGCAGATCCTTCTGACATGACAAGGTTTGCTTCAGCAACAACTGGAACATGGAAATTCCAAAAACCAAGCACCTCATCATTAAGAGTAGAAAAACCCATCTAAGAAATAAAGTTGGGGAAAGAGAGCAACCCTTTATGAAGAGGAGAAATATAAACAAGTGGGATTTTCGGAAGCATCTACACATTTTGGATAGAAAGTCTGAAGAAAAGAGAAAAAATATTTTCACTCTTGTGCATGGTGGACTTTTTGCGAGCAATTGCATATGAGGTGACAATAAGTGGGCTTTCCGTGCAACTCTGCATATTGGGAGTTTCATGCTTTCCTTTTCAATATGGGAATATGAAAATGTGGGTTTTTTGTAACATCTTGCATATGGGGCAACACTTAGCATCTTTTTATGCATTTTTAGGAAATTCATCATTAAGAACAGGGTTTTTAATCCCGACTGCATATGAGAATAAATGGCATTCTCATATGCAACTTAGAAGAAGAGAGAAGAAGAAAAAGAAATGAGAAACAAGCATATACAAAATCAAATGTACATATGCAATAAAGAAAAATAAAATAAAAACCATACATTCTCTTTGAATGCAAAAAAGAAAACCAACAATCTTCTCAAGCTTACAAAATTCACAAAATTTTGGAAATGAAAAGAGAATTTTGAATTTAGCTTGAGAAGAGAAAACAAGAGATATATAGGAAATTAATTTGAAAAATGTCTCATGAAAATTGAATGCAACTTCACGAGTCATGGAAGAAAGAGTGCCAAATGTATTCCATGCACCCCTAAATTGCTTAAAATCAACACCTATGGTGGAAAGATTCAACAAAAACATGCCCTATCAATTTCAAACTTTTTTCAACAAAAGAATGCATAGAAAAGAATGTATTTCAGAATTTAAAGAAGAGAAAAAAGTTTTTTAAACTACCAAAATCCCAAGAGAATAGGAGTGAAAAACACAGAGATTAATGGCAGATTTCTCTGCACAAAACCCATTTTTGCTTGTTATGATGCCCTAGGAGGACTTCTTTTGCAAAAATGCAGCTTCTTTTGGTTGATGAACTCACATATTTTTATGCAAATTCCATTCAAAATCCCGTCATTAATCTCTTGAATGAAAACACTGCTTCTTATGGAGAGAAAACATGTTTTAATGAATTGATTTGCATGAGAAATGGTATGCAATTAGTAATAAAAACAACGCCCAACACTTTTCAAAGAGGAAGACACGTTTAAGTCTTCAAACCATGCGACAAGTTTTAAAGAAGCAATCATATGTGTTTCATATTTTCAAATGAGATGTGTTTGTCTATAAAAATGATGCCATATAGTTTAAGAGGAAAACACATTTTGTGGTGGCCTTTACATATACATTACCATGCAATGCAATATGCAATATGCAAAAAAAATGATGCCCTGTATTGGTTATGAAGACACATTTTTATAAGGAAAAACACATGCAAATAAGGCAAAAATTCCCACTATAAGAGTTTGCATTCCAAGCCATAAGCTAAGATAAAAGCATGACGAGTTTTGAGAAAGCTTTTGCATATTGATCTATATGTAATGCTTATAAAATTTGACACTCATAACTTATTGAAAAGGAACACAACAGCTAGGAGGAGTAAAAAGAGTTTTTAGAAGAAAATAACATATGTTTTAATATGCAACTTCAAAGATAAACTCCACCTTTTAGCCTTAAGTTATAATAAATTTCAAACATAAGTGCAACCACTTCCAAAAATCCCACCTTGTAACTTTTAGAGTAAGACTTTAAATAATGAATGCATGATTGTATATGCAAATATAATTTAAAAGCCCACTAATTGAAGGGAAAATGTAATATTTTATGTGCGACCTCATGTTTTTAAATGACATGATATGCATAAGAGTTTTAAAAGCCCACTATCATTAAAACCTATAGGAAAAACTTCTCGGAATGATGTGAAATTTTGAAATGGGATTTTAAACCCACTACACATATGAAATCCATTTCAACTTCGTGTAGTTAACAAGGAAAAGTCCACCTTTTCATAAGAGTTTTGCAAGATGTGCAATCTGTCAGAAAACCCCACTGGAAGGATACTAAAATGCCTATAACTTGAGCTAGATCAACCCAAATGACACCTAAGCTAGCTCAAAATGAGTGGAATTGCGAAGGCCACAATCTTACGACAAAAAAAAAACAAAAAAAACACAAAAACAAATAAAAATGAAGAAAATACAAGGAATAAAAAATGCTCTTAAGAAGTAAAACCAGAGGTAAATCAAGGGATGACTGATTTTCTCAAACAAATCCCTTTCAAAGCATTGAAAACCTTAGAGATAAATCCTACCAATTACATCAAAATTGCGTAGGGTTGTTCAATTTTGTGAATGCAAAATTGAGGACAAAAATTTTCAAGCTAGTCAAATGTGCTTATACATGTAGACTACCAGTCATTGGGAACCTATACCACTCCTAAGGACTTTTAATTTTAAATAACTTGGGTTATAAAGGCACGATTGTATTATGAATAGTCTAATTGAGCATGGAGTAATTATCTTTTCTATGCTTTCTTTTAGGTTCAATATCTTTTCCAAGATTCTCCATCTTGAAAGGGCATGCAACATGCATTTTCAAGTTCACATAAGATTAATTCTTCTATCATGATCTTGGCTTGGATATCTTCTAGAAAAGATTCATAGAATGCTAAGGAAACACAGTCAAGTATCCCTTGATTCCACTTCTTGTCCCAAAAAATAATTTCCCTTGAGGATGCTAATACCAAATCTACTTGAATTATGAAGAGAAATCAAATGACTATTTCTACGGAAAGAAATGTATAGATACTAGCACATTCTTTGTTGCATGTGGTAACTCAATCTTCACAAGAAAAACTTGTCAAGTGTTGTCACCCAACTATCAATATGATTTCACAAGCTCCTCTCCCCTCTTCTTCCTCCCTCCTCTTAGAAATGAAGAAAAGGAGTTGAACATATAATTCATTTGAGAGATATGCAAGCCAAACAAGGGTACACATACATGTGGAGTACTAGACATTAGACACATATCCCACTCTCAAGGACTTTATAAAATCTAGATAACTTGGGTTTTCAAGGAATGAATGTATTATGAATGCTTAAATAGATCATATAGAAATTGGATTATCTAGTCTTTATTTTCAGTTCAATGGGTTTTCCAAGCTTTTTCAGCTTGAATATGTATGCAATTGGTATTTTTAGATTCACATAAGATGATTATTTTTGTTCATATCTTGGCTTGGGTGTCTTCTAGGAAAGATTTAGAAAATGTCGAGGGAATGAAATCAAGTATCCCTTGATTCTAATTGTTGTCCCAAAGAATATTTTCTCTTGAGGATGCCAAGAAAAAAATCTACGTGAGTTATAAAGGGAAAACAAGTGACTATTTTTGTGGGAAGAAATGCATAAATACTAGCACATACTTTGTAGCATGTGGTAACTCAATCTTTGTAAGAAAAAGGAAATTTCTATCACCCAACTGTCAATATGATCTCACTAAGAAAGGATCCCCTCTCTCTCTTATTATTAATCCCTCCCCTTAGTAATGAAGAAAAGGAGTTGAATATATAAATCCTATAAGATATTTTCAAGCCAGGTAGGGGTGCTTATACATGTTGAGTACCAGTCATCGAGAACCTCTTCCACTTCCATAGACTTACATAAGAAACCTAAATAACTTGGGTTTTCAAGGAACAAGTGTATTATGAATGCTCCAATGGACCATAGAGAATTTGGATTTCAAATCTTTTCCAACTTGAATGTGCATGCAATAGCTATTTTTAGCTTCACATAAGAATATTTTTTCCATTCCTATCTTGGCTTGGGAGTGCAGTCAAGTATCCCTTGATTCTAATTATTGTCCCAAATAATAATTTCCATTGAGGATGCCAACAAAAAATATACCTAAATTATGAAGGGAAAGAGAGTGACTATTTTTGTGGGAAGGAATGCATAAATACTAGCACATACTTTGTTGCATGTGGTAACTCAATCTTTGTAAGAAAAGACAAGTATTATCACCCAATTGTCAATAAGATCTCACAAAGGGAGGAGCTCCTTATTGACGGGGCTTTTTCACCAGGTTCACCAACAGATGCAAGTTGTCATCGGGTACCGGGGTATCGACCAACTTCACCTGTAAAGGTAATCTAGAGAAATGAGATTCCCCGAGCCTTCAAGCACCTAAGAGTCGGGTGTTGATAGTGCGGGGGCTCAGTTGGGAGTGTGATAGTTTTTTTCGGGGGGATAGCTGGTTATCTTGGCTCATCTTCTCTGGGGATTTAGGTAAGTGGGTTTTCCTGCAAGCATTCATTAACTTTATCGAATAAACTTCAAAAGATACATCAGGGTTAGAAGTATTTTATCTACTTATAGTTTATGCTAAACATTCAAAACATCAACCATGCTCTAACAAGCTACACTAAATACTGAATAAACATAGAACCAACAGTTCATACTTATCCAATAGTGAGGGAAAATAAGGTCATTAATCTACTTTAAAACATTAGAGAGAGGGACATAAGGAACATATAGCACAAAAAGAGCGTTAATCTAGAGATCAAAATGCTAACAAAATCATTGAGAGAATCCTTTCTTCTTCATTAACATGTTTCCAGCCAGCACTGGTGTGTACAATAATGGCAGCTCCAAAGGGAGCATCTAACTACTAAAAGCTACAATAATGGTGGCTCCAGGGGAGCATCTAACTACTAAAATATTATAAAACTAAGGAACATTGAGCTTTGCAACTAGGAACTGAGAAACACTGAAATGTTATTAGCTATGGACTACAAAACCATCAATTTTGCCAACCCTAAGAATGAGATCAGACTTATTATTTATACATAAATTTTCCCTAAAATTAACCTAACTTATCTTTACACTCAACTAATAAAATACAATTTCTAGTGGTCGGTACTACCTGCACCATGCTGCAAAGACCTTGAGACGGAGAAGGTTTGACATGCTAGAATAATAAGACAAGGGGAGAAGAATGAAAGAATTGGCCTCAAGAAGAGATTCGTAAGAAAAAAAGAAGAAATATGATCCCCTAGGGATCGAGGCTACATGCCTCATTAATGAAAGAGTGGCTCACTGTCTCTGATGTGCCAGGTGTTTAATGTTGGAGCGGTGCCTTGGGGGGACCACCTGTCAGAACCATCTTATTGAGCCAACGTGCCTTGCTGAAGTCACCTACCTTCTGACATCCTTATTAACTACCTTGAAAGTGACCAGTTGGCTTTGGGAATCGGGACACTAGTCACTTAAAGAATACAAAATGGTTGGATTCAGAACTCTGGGATTCGTGAACTTACGTTCCAAAAGAATGAATGAATATGAAAATTGCACCCACTAGTGACTATCTCTGGAATCTGGAGAACCATGCTGCCCTTTACTATTTTTGAAATCTTTCTTAACTTAGCTTACAACTTCATCTATGTCCCTGATGCTCTCCCAATGAATACAAACAACCTCCAATTTTTCCTCAACATCTCCGGCCCCGCTCCAGAATTCATCTACCAACTTCACGGCGTCGTGCGTCTGAAGCATCATCTTAGACAAGATTGTTAACTTCTTCCCATCAAAATCCCCAGGGGCACGGTACTGGGACTCTGTGAACTCATCAAAATTCCTAAGGACATAGTCCTCTGGGGTGCATGACCCGGTTGTGAAGGGATCAACTTGTGACACCCTAATTACAAATGCTTTGAATTAGCCCAAAGGATACTAGGTGGCAGTTATCTTCTCTTTTAGGGCCTTAATCGAATCCTTTTATACCTCAATCTTGAGGGAAAGTCTTGAGTACTGGGCCCAAAGGGAATCGTATGTTTCATCCCCCAAAATTCCTACCTTTGTGACAGCCTCTTCTCCAGCGTTGAAAAATTCCTCCAACCCGGCCTTCCATTTCTTGTAATTTCCCAACTCCATTTCCCACACGGCAACAAAGGCACTTGCTTGTCCGAGGAGAAGGTGGATCTGATAAAGATCCAGGAGTGATACCACTAAAAATTTCTTGATGATGGATATTTTCTCAGTGATCCATCCGTCTACAGCCTGGGCCTTCTTTTTCGTGGCCCTGAGAGAATCCATGTCGCCCTGTGCAAGTGACAATCTAGAGGTAGAAGTTTCCAGGTGGACCTCGGCCAGAGGTTGTGTAGGTTCTGCCAAAAGTGCGAGGAGATTGGCATTGGTTTCTTTTTCCTCCTTAACTTCTGGCCCTGTTTAATATATTGGGCTTCCACTACTTTGGTGGCCTCTCTCAACAGGTCCAGTTCACCCTGCTTATCTCTTCTCCCCAGTGCCACTTCTGTAATAGTGTAATCTTTGGGTCTTACGGCCACTGCATCTGCATTTGGAGGAGGTGTTGTGATTGTTACAACTATGCTTCTTGTGGGACCAGTCCAGAGGGTATGGACTATCCATGCCTTCTTAGGCTTCCAAGCCTCTACATTTCGGGCCATTATCTCGACCAAGGAGAGCGGAACACCTAACGCGACCGCCGGGGCATTTCTTTTTCTTGATTCTACTAGCCACTAGGGCAGCTAGGGTAGCTTTGCAGTTAGGACCTGTGCATCAGGATTCCTTTTGGAATCTACTAGCGCATTTCCAGAATGTACAGTATCATCAGGCTCTTTTTCTCTTTCCTATTCTTGTTCCTGTCCCCCGGGGAGCTTAGTATTATTTTCTATGTTGGCATCCTCCTTTGTGATACCCAGAACTTTTCCTTCTCCGACATCCATATCACCTATATCTTTCAGGACTCCCTCGTCCCTCCTAGCGTCAGCTGATCCCACATTTTCATTTTTTGGGACTTCTCAGTCATTTTGCTGTTGTTGTTCTTTAGCCTCACTAACCTTGTCTACTGGAATATTTTCCTCTATTGGAACGTCTTTCGGAGGTGGGTGAGGTCCTTGGCCAAAATTTAACAATGCAGCCGCTTTTACTACTCACCAAATGTGCTCTGAGGTGCTTGGTCACCCAGAGTCACCAAAGGTGTTTGGAGCATGATGATCGGGGGTACGGTTGATCCAGTGGGTCCAGGTTCCCCAACCATTGGTTTCTCATATGTGGGTTTCCTTGGTGTATCTTTGATCCCCTGGACCAGTGTCCTCTCTTGCTTGGGCTCCTTTCATGCTTCATCCCAGGCTTCCTATTCTGATGCAACTTCTTCTTCTGAGATTTCCCTTTCTATGGGGATTTCTTCTTTATCTTGAGCGGCGATCTCTTCAACCGTGTGACCAATATCCTCATGCAAATTCATGAGTTCATCTGCCCCAAATACATCATCAAAATCATCATGTGGGGGAGGGCTGTTAGGAATCTCCTCAAGTTTGGGTGAATCTGAGATGACATCAACTGGAGGCACATCCGACATAGCAGGGCTAGCGGCCGTGCTTGGGGTGGGGGTCACCTTTTTCTTCTTCTTTCTTAGCAGTGGGACCCCAGTCTCCAAAATACTAGTAGACTCTACCTCGGTGAAAGTATGTCTGCTCATCATTGCAACCAACAACGGGGATCCCACCGGGTGAGAAAATGCCATTGGAGTTACGAGGAGGTTGGAGGATATCTGTGTGCTTATCTGCTAGCTGGCCAACCTTGCCAACTCCATTTGTTATTGTAGTTGTACCATTAAGGGGGTGGGGCCCTGGGGTGGCACCTTAGCTGGGGCACCCTCTTTTTCTTTCCCCTTACTCATGCTAGGTCTGGTAGCGGCAGTGGAAGCTAAAGCGGACCTTTGGACAATCGATCCCTTTCGGGTGCTTTTGGGGCACACCCAGGCAAAATACTGGTGACTGGCCTCCAAAATCAGACAACATACTCCCTCAATCATCAAGTCTTCCATGGTGGCCCAATCCACCAGAGGGAGATCCAACTTTTCTAATCCTTGCCCTTTGTATGCTGGGTTTTCTAATGGCCCATCATCTAAAAATCCCTTGAAATAAGTCTAAAGGTCGAGCACCTTCATGAGTCCCTTGGACATTCGTGAATGTTGACGGGCTCAAATATCAAAACTGTCTTGACAGTTTGCCCAAAAATCTTCAATATCTTCCTTGTGCGGCGGGGATGCCTGGGGAAGTGCCAAGGCAATCTTGCCTAGAGGAACATAATTTTTCTTGGCGTGATGGAATTCCACCAATCCCAAGCTTTTCAACTCACTATCCACCTCCCTTGCTGCGGCGAGGCTGCACATATAATTTCCACATGAAACTGGGAATGGGACGTTAATGACCTATAATGTGAAGAAGGTGTGTAGGTCTAGGTATCTACTGGTAGAACTCCAAAAGGATAATTCTATCCCCGCAATACCAAGGAAGAAGATAGGGTTTCCTAGAGAATCCGGTCACCCGAATGTAGGTGTGGTGTTGAAACTGAATAAAATAATGGCCATAAGTGCTGACTAGGTTCATCGTCAGACCCATTCCCAAGTTCACCTACTATTCCCAAACCTGGAAAATCTGGTATTTGTTGGTCTAGTGCCCATAGTACGTAAGATTTAATATAGAACTTGGAACTCTAGATGGCTCCCTTCAGCTGTGTGTCCACATGATTGGCTATGATGGTTGCCCAGTTGAAAGTTCAGCTATGGGTGGTGATGCAGTAAAGAAAGTAGTACATCCACGCTGAGAAATCCTGGGCATGGCATAATCTGAAGATTTGACATAGAAATATAATGCTCGCTTGAATGGGCTCCTTGAAATCCCCACAGGGAACTTCCACCTTCATCCTTTTATGGTCTTGCTTTGGGAACTTCAGCCACTGAGTGTTAAGGTATTTCCAGGAGATGAGAGAAGATTCCTTGAACTCCTATAATGACTTGGCCCAGTTGAAGATGATGGACCCCTAGAATTGCAGAATCCCTAGCCCTGAGGAAAAAATTGTTGTGTCCAAGGTGACAATTGTTGCTAGATATTGTAATGGCCAAGGATCAACAAGCAGAATAGTTCAAGTGGGTGCATTATATAGTGTTTCTAGTTGAAGTATCAATTCCAATGATTGCACCAAACAAGGAAAGTTTGTGGCCTTTATAATGCCAGAAGCGGCCAAGTGAGTGGCCATATTGTCTCCGTTGGCCTTCAATTGGTATATGGCCTGAATTAAGCCCTGCATTTCAGCCCAAAGTCCAGGTTCTATGTCTATTATTTCTTGGACCTTGGGATCCACCTTGGATCCCACAAGAATTCCCTCCTTCGGGTACTTGGAGGTGAGTGGCAACTTAGCCAGCATCTTTTTGGCCTTGGTTTTTGTGGCCGCCCGGGTAGAGGGAGTAGGTAGATCCAGGCTATCAGGAGGAGTGATCACCTCAGACATCTTTGATCACACAATCCACAACCTGCAAGACCAAAGAATCATCAGCACATGATATAATAATAATAACTTTGTTTATTCTGGGGAATCATCACCATGTCGCATCTGTCCATAAAGTGTTAGCATATATAGAAATCCCAGAGTATAAACATGAGTTAGATTCTGATAAACACTCAAGGGCTCTGGGGGTATTTGAACCAAATGGTAAAGATGGAATGGAATTTAGGGGGCCTCGACACCCAAAGTCTGGAAGATCTAACCATTGCCGCATCGACGTGACTAGTAGGAAACTATACTTGGATGACATGGGTTGTCAGGTGATCACGTGACAGGTGGTGTAAATGACATTAATGGTGACAAGTGGGATGACACGAGGGAAATTGAATGCTAGGTGGGATGGGGTTTGAATGCCCACTCGTGGGAAATTAATCATGCCATTAAAGTGAGACAACATAGGAGATAGAAAGTTGTTATGGCTCGAACCAGCGAGGTGCCAAGTTTGAATTGTGGCGACTCTCTCTCGACGAGCTCGACAAAATGATTCAAGAAATGATTGAGCGTGATGATCTTGTTGAAAATGGAAGGATACACAAGAGGTATACACACTAAAAAATAGAGAGCTGAGGCATATATACACCATTTACATGAGATTTACACTATGTACAGAACGTACAAAAGCACTACAATCTAAACTTACGACAATGTTTAATATTTACACTAGATTACGACTACGCAGAGGGAAGACAACCCTTGGGTAGGGCCAACCCACCAATAGGAGGAAAAATAGGGACAAGCATAGAAAATGGAAACAAGAACAAACGAAAGCAAAAAAAACAAACAGAATGAGCACCACCGAAATGAAAAGAAAGACAAAAAACTAGAGGAACAGAGAACTAGAGAAGGCAAACAACAACCAAATTAGAAACACAAAATACGTAGGGGAGATGGATGTGGGAAATTATTTGCAATAGGTCCACCTTTGAATGATCACCAATAAACACCAC
Source organism: Thuja plicata (assembly GCA_018584345.1). Lineage (NCBI taxonomy): Eukaryota > Viridiplantae > Streptophyta > Pinopsida > Cupressales > Cupressaceae > Thuja > Thuja plicata. The sequence continues at coordinate 735,083 of MU223543.1, read as the reverse complement.
AAATCAACGTCCAATTAGCCACTAAGGACATGGAGCAACTCACTACTTAATTGCCTTAATCACCTTAATCGCTCTGAGCTCTAAGTGTTTTAATCACGGTAACTGTGAAAATGATAGATAACTTCCATTTATACCCTTAGGGTAAAAATAGGTTGCATTCCCTTTCCATAAACCCCATAATAGGAAAACCTTCGATCTTCGGGCCCAGGGATTCTATGCAATCATACCTTCTCGCGAAAGAAGACATAATGGGAGACAATCCCAGAGTCTGAAGTCTGGCTCTGAAAAGAAAGAACCAACTCCAGGACTGGGTCCTGGAGACACAAGAAGACAAAAGAAGAAAGGAAAAACAAACCTCACAAAATAAAATCCCGGAGGCAAAACAAAAGAAAACAAGGCAAGAGCCAAAAGAAAAAAAAGGGACCCAACATTTTGCACACAAAATGTAGGGACGGGTATGTAGGGTATAACAAATGGTGACTATCTAAGAAGAATGCCTTAGCGCATTTGAGAACTTCAGAATCTCTGGTTAGCAAAACTGGAATAAATATTTACCTAGAGCATTATGTTTGCAAAGCGTAGGGTGTCTGAGAAAATCTAGTCCATCATTGATTCGATCCTTGGTCTTTCCTCAATTGTGAAGTGTGTGATTTGAAAGAAAACCAAGCCGATGACCTCTGGGTGAAGCAAAGAGGAGGCACTAAGTATATGGAACCAAAATTTTCATATCTTGCATGTTTCCGTCGGATACCAAAATTTCTCCATTCTTTGGTTCTTTTTATTTCTTTCTTTTCTTAGATGGGAAGGCGGTACTCCTTTCACCATTATCCTTAAGCTTGGCTAATTTTAATGGCAGTACTTCTTTCACCTTTCCATCCATTTTAAATTGCCAAATAGGAGAGAAAATCTTGGACCTGGGATATTTTAATGATTTTTAGATTTAGTCAACAACCAATGCAACCGATCTGCCCTCTTTGTCCGATTGCTTGTTTCTTTGCTCTTAATTTAACTGATTTCTGGGCTTCAGGGAGATGAATCTGATGAAGATTACCCATAACCCTTTACCAAAATTACACAATAACTCCAGAGCATGGACCCATTCCATCATGCTAACAATAGATTCCAAATTCACCAAAATATAAGGGGTACTGTTCCAGAGACTAGATGTTATGCGAAGCATACCGGTCTACAAAAGAGAGGGTGAAACATTGGGGACCCAGGGAAAATGAAACAAAACAAAAGAAAAAAAAATAAATAGAAAAGAGAGTGGTCCCAAGGGATGTCTGAAAGGCTATTTACAAGGACAAGGTACCCCAAATGGAGCACTGGGAAAGAGATATTTACAAGCAAGGAATATACATAAAATACAACTTTGGGCAAAACTTACCGCGTAACCTTACTCAAAATAGTGCTTGAGAAACTGTCCATTGATAGGCAATGGGACGGCTTCTCTGGTCATGGTGTTGAGGCAATAGGTGTTTTCCCCACAGATCTTAGATATCAAATATGGTCCTAGCTAGAGTCGTTGAAACTTAGTGCGCTTTCCCTTCTTCTCCCGAGCCTTGTCCCATAAGAGGACCAAGTTCAAATCTGAAAGGCCTTATACTAGGCCCTTCTGTAAAACCATCATTTCACTACTACTTGGTGATGTGCAAAATTTTCAAGGGTTGTGCCTCTTTGTTTTTCCATCCACACCAGATTTAGGAGCCAAACCTCCACGATGTTGTCTCGGTAGCTAAATTCCTACATGAACTGTAACACCAAAATCTGTAAGTTAATGGGGAATACTGGATTCTAGCCATAAACCAGATAGAATGGGGATGTCCCTAGGGATGCCTTAATTCAAATACAATCTATCCAGAGAGTGAATCTCAACTTTTGGTGCCAGTCTCGGGGGTTTTTTTCTAGCAGGTGCTTGATCACTTCAAGTAGATTTTTGTTGGTCAATTCAGCAACACCATTTCCATGGGGGTAATAGTTGCTTGAAAACTTCAGAGTGATCTTTCTTTCATAGGTCCATTCAAGTAATTGCACCAAGGAAAACACCAGACCATTGTCACATACTATAGAAAATGACATTCCAAACCTTGTGACGATATTTTCTTCCAGGGATTTTATGACTACATCTGCCATGTTGTTTTTACAAGGGATCACTTTAGACCACCAAGTGCAATAATTGGTAGCAGTCAAAATGTACTGGTGATTGGCCGATGAGTTGGGGTTGATTTCCTTGATAAAATCAAATGCCTATTGGGTGAAGGGTCTAGCCTCGAAGATCAACTGTAATGGCATGTCCAGGTTCCGTTCTAGATGTGCCGTTGTTTGACAAGTATGGCATCTCCTAACGTGAGTGTAGACATCTTTGAAGATGTAGGGCCAATAGTATCTGGCTTGAAGGATCTAATGGGCAGTGGCATCAGTTGAGCCATGCCCAGTTCCAAACTTCCTGTGAAATTCTTCAATCATTTTTGCAGCCTGGTCCTTGTCCATGCACCAGAGATATACCCCTTCATAGTTCCTACGAAAGAGTGTTCTATTTTTTATCATGAAGTGTGCACTCTTTAGTCATAGGGTGCGACGTTTGTTTAGGGGTAGCCCATATGGGCATCTTTTGTTTAACAATAAGTATACCAGGTCGGTATACCATGGGTCTTGAGTGATGGAATCCACTGTGTATGTCTGACATTCAATGTGGGGAGTCTCTTATGCCATCACTCTACATAGTCCCTGGACTTAGACTATCTTCATGGGTTGCATTTCCAAATCATACTCTTGGAGGATGGCCATCCATTTCCCCCATCTTTCAACCAATTCACTTTGCATGAGCAGAGACTTAACATCTTGGTTTGGAATGATTGCATGTACTTTGCTCCAGAGAATGTAATGCCAGAATTTCTTCACAGCGCAGATGAGAGCAAAGGCCTGCTTTTCCAAAGGAGAATACCAGACTTTGGTGTTCTTAAAGGGGGAGTTCATGAAAGCTATTGGTCATTCTTCCCCCTTGACCTTCTGGGTCAACACTACCATGAGAGAATACATTGAGGCAAAGGAGTATATGTGAAAAGGGAGGGAATAGTTTGGACTAGCCAAGACTGGCACCTCCATAATCATTTGTTTAATCTAGGCAAATGCCCGCTTCACCTCAGGAATCCACACAATCTTAGTATCTTTCTTCATCATTTCATTGAGTGGCTTTACTATCTCGACAAATCCAGTGATGAACTGCCAGACAAAATTGATCTTCCCAAAGAAAGATCTCATCTCTTTCTTGTTGCCGGGCATCTGTAAGTTCAATAGTGCTTCAACTCTCTCGGGGTCAATGGATATACCCTTCTCAGAGACAATATGCCCGAGCATCTTCCCTTCAGTGACCCTAAATATACATTTCTTAGGGTTGAGGGATATCTCATACCGGTGACATCTCTCACAAATCTGGGTGAGGTGGGCGGAATGATCACACCTGTCCCGGGAAAAGATGGTCAAATCATCCATGTAGATGATTATGCACTAGTTTACTAGGCCTTCGAACACGATGTCCATAGCCTTTTGAAACGTGGCCCCTGCGTTGATCAGGACAAAGGGAATCCTTCTGTAGGCAAACGTTCCCCACTTTGTGGTGAACGCCATTTTGTCTCTATCTTCATACTTAACCATGACTTGGTTATACTTGGAGTACTTGTCCAAGAAAGACATCATTTGTGATCCATTCACGATTTGCAACACCTCATCCAACGAGGGGAGAGGGTGATTATCTTTCTTGGAGGCCTTGTTTAAATTACAAAAATCCATGCAAAGGTGGATCTCACTTCTTTTCTTCCTCACCGGGATGAGGTTTGCAACCCACGTAGTATGCCAGATCAGAAAAATGATTCAGGCCGACAACAGTTTTTGAACCTCCTGATGAATTAGAGGCTCAATCAGCGGGTTGACCGGTCTTTGCTTTTTCTGGAAGGGCTTAGCATCTAGTTTTAGTGGGATTGTGTGAGTCATGACAGATATGTCATAGGTCTTCAAATCTTCATACCCCCACGTGATTACATCAATGTATTTGTAGACACCCAAAAATGGACAGGCTTGCGAATTTACATTAAAAATACTAATTTTCATCTATTAATTAATGGTTTTTTAATCATTAATTAATCATCTATTTTCCTCTAAATTCATTCCCCAAATCATCTAATCAAATTCCCAAAATTAATTAAATAATTAATTTTATTTAATTAA
>MU223543.1:718007-729643 GCA_018584345.1 Thuja plicata | reverse complement strand
TATATATATATATATATATATATATATATACGTATAAATACTCATACACATAGATATATAATTTGTTTTAGTAGTTATTGTGTACTTGATTCATATCAATTGTGAAACCTTTTCTATTAACCCTTGCCTTTGGAAAGCTTGAGAATCACGGATCACGAGAAGAGGTGTACATTTTGGTGAACCCGACGTGAATCAAACAGCCCAAATATCTCTTGCAGACGACAAATAGGATTGATCAACCATGGCCATACGGTCGCAAATCTAAAAATCTATCTTTTTTTTTATATTTGTGTTATTTTGCAGTTGCTGGTATTTTACCGCAATTGACGAAACTGTGCCACAATCGACTGGTTTAATACCGCAATTGATTGCAAGCTTTTGCAGTATTATTCAGTCATTTTTTGCCTTATTTCTTCTGGTACTTTTATGCAATTGCCCGATTCGTGCTGCAATCATCATTATTTTGCCGCAATTGCCTGATCCATGCCGCAATCGACAGAACTTCTCCGCAGTTGACAGTGCTTTGCTATAATCACCAGATATTTGCCGCACTTGTCAGTACTTTGTCGCAATTACAAGAAATATTGCATATCAGATCCAAATCTTCTGTCCATTCATTTCTAAACTAACATTTTCTAGTTTTCTGTGCAGGACTAGACAAATCACCGAGAATAGAGAAAGGTAAGTTGTTGGTAAGCATCATTCATTGTTTCAAAGTTACATATACTCTCATTTTGCAAGAATCCTTTTTGATACTAACCTGTCTAAACAAAGCAAACTAAAAGGAATTCATTTTTCGATTTGGGTTTAAAAAGAACAGTGCTTGCCAAACATATCACATCTCACATTTTGGATTTGGGCTTAAAATTGACGTGGTGACTAAAATTGAACAAAGGCAAAAAAATCTCTCAAATTGGTGCATTAAAATTGAACAAGCAATCAACACCTACTTTTTGGGCTTAAAATTGAACATTGGTGCTTGTATGGTGGTGTAGCTTAGTTCACATTTCAAACTTTGGAGCTTAATCGATTTACCTTGTGTCTTGAGTTTTGGGTGCACTTGCACATACTGTTAGATTACAAAACTTTATAATTTTTAGAAAGGCCTGTCTGGGGAATGCGCTTCTTCCTCGGAGAACAACCTTAAACTGGTAATCCTTCTAATTAGTATATAAACAAGGTGTGAACCAAAGTTCTATCTTATGTAGCCAAGCTCGGGCAAGGCGTGTTGGTGATAGTCTGGATCGAGTGAATATCCCTAATGAGCTAGCATGATCAACTAGGCTCTTAAGTGAGTCACACACATAAAAACTGATTGGAGAGAAACCACGTACCCTTACTACAACCTTGATTAATTAGAGGCCAACCCATTTTACCTCCGAACAGATACCTTATTATAGTGCAAGGGGTTGCATAATTTCCCCCCAAGATTCCCAACATATGTGTCCCATGGTATTTGTGTAGTGAAAGAGATCTTCACTCCATGACAACAATACCTGGAAACGAAAAAAGCACAGGCACCTACATTGTGGACCTTCATGTCCTAGTAGCATGACAATTGCTATGTGAGCTAATGGACATTCAAGCATTGGGCCTATAACATTGTATTCTGAAGCCATTGACCTCGATTAATCTGACTGTTAATTGTTGAGACCTTTTGATAACCTTGCAACTTGAAAAAGTTGTAGAACATACATAGTGTGAGTCTTCATTCTTCAAAACACAGTGTCTATTGTGCTTGTTTCTTTAATCAATTTCTGAAAATGCAAAACAAAACATCCAAACTGTCAAAATGAGTCAAACGTGTTAAAGTCAAGGGTTGTCAATGTCAACTGTCTTGTGAATCAAAAGCATTGTTCCAAAAAATTCCAAAATTGACAAAGCAGTGATACCAATCTCTAGTCTTTTTTAGACTGTTCCTCATTTACTGCAATTGCCTGCATTATGCTGCAATTGAAGGAAGTCTGCCATAATTAACTTGTTTATTGCCACAATAGTCATGTTTATTACTGCAATCGGTAATAAACTACCACAATCGATCATTTACTTTACCGCAATTGGTGAAGTTGTACCACAATTGACTAGAGATACATTATTCCTATTTTGACCTAAAACCTTGAAAGAATTCTTCATTTGGTGTCCAAAATAGTGTCTATCCGAGGAGAAAGTGAAGAACATTGTGTGAATCTCAAAACATTAAAGATTATCCCTTCTCTATAAAGCATGATTATTGTCAAAAACACTGATAGTTTGAAAGCTCAGACTCGAAATACCTTGATCTCATCATATCAAACATCATCATCTTTATCAAAGTGACTTTGTCCAAGGCAAAGGTCAAAAAATATTATCTTTTTATCATCACCACTTTGAGATCAAGTTATATCAAAATCTATCCTTAGAATTACCCTTGTCCAAAACATAACTTAGACTTCCTCAGAAAGGATCTTCTTCCTTGTTTGCTTTATATCACTTGTTTTAGTTACAAAACCTGGACCACACTATGTCTCAAACACCTCATGGAGTCCCTTACACAAGGTCTAAGGCTAGAACTCAACCTGATGAGTCATATATCAACCAGTTCCCTGCTTGGGAAACAGAGCAAGAGAATGATCCTTTCATGAATACCAGTTCTGCTCTATTTATTGAACAACCTCGTGGGGCAGCTTTTTTCCAAGATATCACAGAAGAAGAAATTGAAGATGTGGATCAAGATGCTTACTCCATGAAATTAGTTGACCCTATTGTAGAGAGGAACCCTAAATGTTACTTAGCCATGCTAATAAAGAAGGGAGTCAAACTCCCAGCTGAATTCAGTGTATCAACTATATGGCCCGAAAAACCTCTCACAGGTCAAAATACTACTCAACCTCCTCAAATACTACCTATTGTGTCTTGAATCTTTCCACCATTGGTATTACCCACATTAACACAAACTATATCTAGTAAAACCAATGACCTGACCCAGGCTAGCACATCTTCCACTCAAGGCATGATAGGCTCACAACTAAGTGCACCCATGGTCACTAGTATGCCTCCACCTTTGGTCTCATGGCTAGGAAAATCAAGCTCTCATGCTATGCCTTCCATCCAACTAAATACCAACTGTTCTAAAACAATGCCACTACTGCAATCAATTCACACTAGTCTTGGGATCAACACCTCATGCCCACAGGGATCTATCTCTGCAGGAACGACTCATAGTCAAGACCTACCCAAGGCTACATCTTTTCCCATTCTGACATCAATCCAACCTCCGCAAAAACAACCCCAACTTTAGCTGCCTCTGTTCTAAACCCCGCAACAAAAACCCCAACTTTAGTTGCCTCAATTAAAACCCCCGCAAAAACAACCCCAGCTTCAATTGCCTCAAACCCAACCTCTGCAACAACAACCCCAGCTTCAATTGCCTCAATTCCAACCCCCGCAACAACAACCCCAGTTTCAATGCCAACTTTAGTAGTAGCAATATCTACCCCAATAGTATTGACCCCAGTTTCAATCACAATGACAAACACATTAAAACCCACCATGGGCTACCCATGTGCCCCCATTTACAAATCACTCGGTGGGAAATCAATATCAAGCCCCTAGGATGAAATCCTATGTTCCTACTCAAGGGACACAGAGGCGCAACCTCATAGCCACTACAACATAGAGGAACATTGTTACACATCAGCCTCAAAATCAAATGGACATGTTGATGCAACAAATGCAAACCCTTCAAACCCAAATGATGGATATGCAGAATTAGGGGAAAACCAAATCCTACACTATGGAGGATTTATACCCATACCCCTTCGATCATTCTCTACAAATGTTTCCGTTCCTACCTCACTTTCCGGTACTAAAATTTGACAAATATAGGGGCAATACCAACCCTATTGAACTTATCTAAGAGTTTTTTGCTAGTTGCTTCGAGGTCACACATAATGAGACATATTTAATGTCATTGTTCCCACAAAGCTTGGCTAGACCAGCAATGGAATGGTTCTTGCATCTACCTCATGGTATTCAGTCTTGGGGTGAATTGGCTAAAAAGTTCATAGCTCACTTCCATCATAACATCAAGTGCAAGGTCAGCATCAAGGACCTTTGTGATATCAAATAGAAGGATGGAGAGTCTTTTGTGAAGTTCCTATAGAGATGGAGGAACATGGCAAACCACATAACATATGATGTGCCCAAACAAGACTTAATAGTCATGTTTGTTGACAATCTAATTCTAGACATGTCATTCACAACAGAGTTATAGTTAGCTCCAAACTTCACACAACTCATCGAAAGAGGAGTTTTTTGTGAGTAGAACTTAGTCAAATGAGGAGTCCTTGTAGATCACACACAAACAAATATAAACAAAAATGCAACGGACAAATCTAAGTGGTGGAACAAAAATAAAAATGTCACTAGCGATGGTGTCATTGATGTGAAGATGGTCAACTATGCACAACCCAAGGTGTCACTGCAAGGCACACCTATGGCCAACCAAAAACCCATAGGGCCCACTCAACAAGCATACACCCAAAACCAACCTCCTCCTATACAATCGGCCAATGTGTCAAACAGTCAACAACAAAATCAACGCAGACCACGGTTTCAATTCCAGCAACATGATTTCACACCATTGGGAGAGCTGATAGAATCAACTTTATGCAAGTTGATACAATCAAACACTATCACTCTCCCAGAAACTAGGGACTTTGAACAAGATGAAAACAAATCGAGGTGGTATAATGACAAAATTTTTTGCGAGTTTCATCAGGTGAAAGGGCACAAAACGGATAACTGTTACCGATTGAAACATGCTATCCAAGATCCGATTGACACAGGGGTCATCGATGTGATGAATACCCAAACCAAAGGCATAAATAATCACACTATCTTCAATGATACCTTTGGTGACCACAAAAAGGGAAAATCCTCCAGGTCTGGTGGACAAGAAAAACATGTTAACTATACGTATGCCAACAGTGATAATTTTATCAATTGTCTCAATCCTTTAGATAGCCATGTGGCTACAATCACTATCAAAGACCAAGGTAACAATTGTGCTATAACAACATGTCATGCCAGAGTTTTCTTGCAAGGATTACCATCCTCACCTACTGTATCTGCCAATCCTAAAGCAAACTCAGATCCACAGACAAGCATAGTGGACCAACTAAAGCGCACACCTACCCAGATCTCCATGTTTGACCTATTGAACATATCTCTGTAGCATAAACTGGCACTTGACCAAGCCCTTCAGAATGTAGCTGTCCCAAGGGACATAACACCTAATAGATTCCAAATGATGGTCAACTATATAGCTACTAACAAACATGCCACATTCACAGACCATGATGTGCCGCTGCATAAACCCCTGCATAATGATCCTTTGAACTTACTTGTCCAGGTCCACAAAAGTGCTATCCATAGGGTCCTTGTTGATGGTGGAGCTAGGTTAAACATCTGTACTCTAAAATTAATCAAGAAACTAGGATATTCAGAATCAAGCATTGATGTCACAAGGAGGATACATATCAGAGCTTATGATGAAGAGGAAAGGTCCTCTAAAGGTATTATCATTCTACCTGTTTGTATTGGTCTTGTGGTAAAAAACACTCCCTTCCAAATCTTAGACCTTGAGTTGGGATACAACATGCTACTAGGGAGACCTTAGATACATGAAATGCAAGCTGTACCTTTGACATACCATAAATGCATCAAGTTCCCACACCAGGGAGAGGAGATCATCATAGAGGGAGATCCCAATCATCTTCAGTTTCGAATCCCAAGGATGTCACACAGATAGCAGGAAAGATAGTCATTAACCAGGACACAAGTATTCCCTCCTCTTCAGATTCAAATCTTAAAGATATCACATAGAAAGTAGGAAAGATATCCATCACAGACAAGGGCTATGGTGAATATAGATATGAAGAGGCTTTTACCATCACACACATGCTTCAAAGCCCAAGAACTCATGGCATGCCACAACTTGTTATTGTAACAGAAACTCCAGAGCCTATTCTATTCAGATGTCCACCCACAACCTTTGTCTGATGGGGATACATAGCGGAAGAAAAGCCATTTGAACAAGACATCAATACCTGGTTATACCAAGATCCACCAAAGACAATCCGACCACCACTACCCCTGTCAAACTATGGTAATGGTTACATAATGATACAAAGATTTGGGTATGATGGTACAACCAAGCTGGGGGCAATACAAAAAGGCATAATGGAATTTCCTCTCCCACCAACCCAGAGAAACACAAGAGGGTTGGGCTATGGAAAACAAAGCACCAGTCCTGTAATCTAAGACATTCAAGTTAATCAGGAACAAATAGCAGAGATGCACCGGGGGCACAACACAAAACATGTCTTAATAAGAAAAATATTAACATAGTTGTTGCCTACCGAAGAGGGAACTACACAAACCCTAATAGACCTCCACATAGCAATTGAGATAACCAAGGAAGTGAGACATCTGACAAGAACTCTATTGAGACTGACTCCCACGAGTATGAGTGGAGATCCCTTCACAACTCTAAACCGTCGATCCTAGATTATTCCCCTCAGTCAGACACTATCATAAATCTAGCAAACCTATTTGACCAACTAACCATTACTGAACAACCTTGCATAGACAAGCATGTCATTTATCAAACCTCAAGTGGTGTGTCCACATCACAGTCTAGTTTTGTAGGAAGTATATATGTAGTCTCTTTTAGTCAACTAGAACCAAACAACCGTGAAAGTATCTATCTTGTACACCCTGAGCTCATAGAGTGGGATCAACAAGGACCACCTGATTTAGATGTCTTTGAGAATGATGAGGCTATAGCTCATTTCATGGGACTTAGGGAAGGCATTCCATCAGGAGATCACAAGGCAAGCTTCTCCATTAACCTTGACAGAGTGGCATATTTTAGGGAGGAAGCTCCTTTTTCCAGTCCACAAAAGAAAAAAGAACAAAAGAATGCTAAAAAGATAAAAGAAGACGTATCTTCTAGAGAAAACCTCATTGAGGCACTAGAAGATGGAAAGAAGGAAATCCTCCCCTTGACAGAGGAGAAATCAACACTACTTGCAGAAGAAACAGAGGAAGTCAATTTGGGAGATGACAAGAACCCAAAGAACATATACTTGGAAAAATCACTCACCCCTGAGGGGAGAGAATAGTTCATCAGTTTCTTCAAGGAAAGGATGATCAATTTCGCATGGTCCTAGTTGGATATGCCAGGATTAGATCTAGAGCTAGTACTACACCATCTCCCGTTGCTACCCAATGCCAAACTTGTCAAGTAGAAGCTGAGAAAGATGCATCCCCATGTTGCATTGCTAGTCAAGGCAAATTTGAAAAAGCTCCTGGATTATAAGTTTATAAGACCTATACCATATGCGAATTGGATATCTAACTTGGTACCAGTTACAAAACATAGTAGACAGATACGGATTTGCACAGACTTTAGAGATCTCAACATAGCTTGTCCCAAGGATGACTTTCCTTTACCAAACATTGATATGATAGTAGATCTAACTACTGGACATCAATGCTATCATTCATGGATGGCTTTTTAGGATATAATCAAATAAGGATCGCACTAGAGGACCAACACAAAACAAATTTCACATGTCCTTGGGGGACATAATGTTGGAATGTCATGTCGTTTGGTCTAAAGAATACCAGAGCAACATATCAAAGGGCTATGACAACTATATTTCATCATCTCATCCACAAAACAATGGAAGACTATTTGGACAACATACTAGCCAAGTCAATACTTTGAAAGGATCATCTACAATTTTTGGGACCAATCTTTGATAGAATGTAGGAATTCAAAGTCTGTCTAAACCCAAAGAAGTGTGCATTCAGTGTCATAGCAGGAAAATTACTGGGGTTCATAGTGTCACATAGAGGAATCAAAGTGGACCCAACAAAAGTCAAAAAAATATTGGACATGCCTCCACCATCAAACCTGAGACAACTAAGAGGGTTACAAGGAAGGCTCCAATCAATCAGGTGCTTCATAGCTTAGCTAGCAGACAAGTGCCACCCATTCCAACATCTATTGCACAAAGACATCAAATTCATATGGATAGAGCAATGCGAACAGGCATTTCAAATATTCAAGGACTACCTTCTCAAGTCTCCTATATTAGTACCACCAGTCCAAGGTAGACCATTGCTTCTATATATCTTAGTGACAGAGTCTGCATTAGGTGTACTCTTGGCACAACATGATGATGTAGGTAAAGAGAGGGCTATCTATTACCTAAGCAGGACATTGGTTGGATATGAGCTAAAATATATGCCAATTGAAAAGTCATGCCTTGTAGTTGTCTTTGCTTCCCAGAAGCTGAGACATTATATGTTAAGTCACCAAACAAAGTTGATTGCACATATCGATCCTTTAAAGTACATCCTAAGCAAAGCAGCGCTCATCGGAAGACTCACAAAGTGGGTAATGATCTTAAGCGAGTTTGACATTGAATACATAGATAGAAAGGCTATCAAAGGACAAGTGATCGTGAATAAACTAGAAGAGGCACCCATTCAGGACCATCAGCCTATTATTTCTGACTTTCCTGACGAATCTATCATGACACTACAACCAGCGATTGAGGTATGACAACTATATTTTGATGGATCGTGTACAAACCATGGTACAGGGGTAGGGATAGTGCTTATCACTCTAGATCATGATACAATTCCAAATTCTTTCAGACTTAACTTCCCATGCACTAACAACATAGCTGAATATGAAGCACTGGTCATCGGTCTAAAGATAGCAATTCAATGGAGAATCAAGAACCTTAAAGTCTTTGGTGATTCATAGTTGGTTATCAGTCAGGTCAATAATGATTATATGAGTGAAGATGAGAAGCTCATACCGTACATAGCACAGATGGAAAGGCTATGCACCAAGTTCCACTACATCTTCTTTGAGTAAGTCCCACGAGCATAGAACAAAGCTATAGATGTGATGGCTACCATAGCATCACTAATTGATATGCCTGGTAATGAAACAAGATTCAAGTTTCTAGTGGAGCAACTCTTGGTGCCATCACATTAGACATCCATCATAGAATTAGCATGTGTACTTGTTGGTCCTGAATCCCCATGGTACCAAGATGTCTATAACTATCTCCAAAACAATGTCGTACCTCCCAACTTGTCTAAGAACTAGAGAAAGTCCCTCATCTGCCAAGCCTCTAGGTATACCATCCTCTCAACTACTTTATAAAAATGAATTCTAGATGGAACACTTCTACGATGTCTCACTTCCATGGAATCCCATAAAGCTTTGTACGAGGTACATTAAGGAGTTTGTAGAACCCACAGAGGTGGCAACAACTTACCTAAGAAGATCATCTGTATGGGATACTATTGGTCCATAATAGAGATAGATGCACACAAAAATGTACAAAGGTGTAGACAGTGTCAGATTCATGGAGACCTCATCCATGCACCAGCCCAGGAACTAAATCCCATTACATCACCATTGCCATTTTCAATGTGGGGATTTGGTCCCTAGTGGGAAAAATTACACCTTTTTTAGCAAATGGACACAAATACATCATAGCTGCAACATAGTACTTCACCAAGTGGGTGGAAGAAATTCCTCTCACTTACATCACTAGAAAGCAAATAGAAATGTTCATACTTAACCACATTATCTGTCGATACGGGATCCCTCAAACAATCCTGACAGATCATGGTACACCTTTCACGAACAAGGATGTTGAAGAGATATGCGAACAATTCCATATCAAACAAGGGTTCTCTTCCTTTTATTATCCTCAAGGGAATGACCAAGCCAAAGCTAAAAATAATAAAATTTTGAAAATCCTGAAGAAAATAGTGAACGAATAAGGGTGAGACTGACATTTATAGCCTAGTCCCACATTATGGGCATACAGAACTAGTGTGAGAACACCTATAGGAGCAAATCCTTTCTCCCTAGTCTATGGATCAGAGGTGTCATTACCCCTTGAAGTAGAAATCCCATCCCTAAGGACATCTTTAAAGAACCTGGTTTCAGATGAAGACTATAGAGTAGCAAGGCTCAGTGAACTGGAGTTACTAGATGAAAGAAGGCAACATGCCTTTGACCACTTACAAGGCTATCAGAATCACCTTAGAAGGAACTATCACAAGAAGGTGAAGCCACAAACATTTGAGGTAGGAGACCTTGTACTCATGGAAAATCAGAAGAATCAAGAAGAGCAAGTCAAACCCAGAAAGTTCAAGCCTAACTGGCTAGGACCATTTGTCATTATAAGCTCTACTCAGAGTGGGGCATTCATACTAGCAACACCAGAAAGAGATCAGTTCCCTAGCTACATCAATTGCATGCACCTCAAGAGGTTCTTGTTGATATTATGGTGACTAATCATGTAGTAGGGGTTGATATTGTGGTGACATGTCTGGTAAAAAGAAGACCGACATTGTAAAACCCTAAAATGGTCAATTTTAGAGGTTGCCCTAAAATGCATGTTATAAGATGTATAATGAATTGCAATGTTGGTGTACTATTTTGCTGGATAATAAGAAAGGTTGGATGACTATGTAGGTGGATGTAGCCTAGGTTTTGGGTGAACCATGTTAAATCTGTGTGTTATTTGTGTTTAGTTTCTATCTTCTATTGTTTTTTCGTATAACTGTTTATTCTTATATTGTTATGATTCTATCAAACCCTAAAAATTGGTATCAGAGTGAGGTTTGTTGCTGTAGATTGACAAGACGTTCAGATTTGAGTGGGAGCAATGGAGGATTCCAAATTCTAGATTGAAAAATTCAATGGCCAGAATTTTCAGTTGTGGAAAATGCAGATGGAAGATTATCTGTATCAAAAGGACCCGTGGAAGCCATGAGAAGGAAAAACCAAGAAACAAGGAACTATGTCAGCAAAGGACTGGGAGGTTTTGGATAGGAAGACACTGGGATCTATTTGATTGTGCCTTGCACTATTTGTAACATTCAACATATCAAAGGCAACAACAACCATAGAGATGATGGAGACATTGACTAAGTTATACAAGAAACCCTCAACTTTGAATAAGGTATTTCTTATGAAGCATTTGTTTAATACGAAAATGGGTGAGGGAGGATCTATATCGAATCATTTAAATGAATTTAATACCATCACTAGTCAATTTTCATCCATAAAAATTATATTCGATGAAGAGGTTAGGGCTCTCTTAATTTTATGTTCTTTGCCAGAAAGCTGGAATAGTTTGGTTATGGCTGTAAGCAACTCTGTCTCTAGTTCAAATAATTTGAAATTTGATGAAGTTGTTAGTGTTATCCTAAGCGAGGAAATACAACGGAAAATTATAGGTGAAACTTCAACCTCATTAGGTTCTACTTTAAAAATGGAGAATAGAGGAAGAACAAGTGAAAGAGGCAAAGGCCCTTCGCATGGAAAGTCATGAGGGAAGTCAAATAAAGGACGTTCTCAATCTAAAGGAAAGAAAGATTGTTGGTACTATGGAAAGCCTGGTCACCTGAAGAGAGACTATTGGTCTCAGAAAAACAAACAAGGAGATGGAAATGAAGATAACAGTAAGGAAGCTAATGTTGCAAGTAATACTTTACAAGATGCTTTAATATTATGTTTGGATAATGTTAATGATTCCTGGGTAATT
>MU223543.1:699512-716161 GCA_018584345.1 Thuja plicata | reverse complement strand
CTTTTATGTATATTAGCTAAAGGGGGTGGAATTAATTTAATTAAAAGCACTTAGGACTTTAGAATTAAATCAATTAATCATAGGGATTTTTAGCTAATAAACCCTGAGAATTTAGAAATTAAATATAGTGTCAGATTTATGCAAATTTGGGTTTTCTGCATTTGAAACTCAGTCAATTAAAGTCAATCAGGAGAAGAATTTTCCTAGTACAATAGGACTTTGAAGATGAGAAAATGCACCAAAATTGATTTGATTATAAGGTGCCAATTTTGGGGTGTTACATTTTGCCCCTATTTGAATTGATGTGTGAGCAGCACATTGATTCAAAGAATAGTATGAAGTGAAGATGAAGATTTCAGAAGTCTAGGTTAGGTCACCAAGACACCAATCAGATTAAGAAGCAGAATCATCTGAGAGAAGATCGAAATCGGGGTTAGATTGCCCCAATGTCCACGGATAGCTGATGAAGATCCAGGACTATCTCCAGGATCATGGTTAGATTTCCCCAATATGAAGGTTAGCTCTCTAAGATCAAGGTTAGATTGCCTAGATAACGGTCTAAAGAGTTTTTTGAGAGCCATCTTCAGAACGAAGTGTAACTTTAAGGAATTAGGGTTAGATTTCCCCAATACCCAATGAGATTTTAAGAATCTTCTCCAGAACAAAGCTTGATCCTTGAGGATCTGAGTTAGATTGCTCGGATACCTAGAAAGATAGATGACAAGATGCGAGACATCAAGATGCCCCTAGAGATTCAAGATCGTGGAATATCCAATTTTGACCATAAGGTACAAAAAAATGAATATGCCCCAAGTGATGAGATGCCCCTAGCAATGGGGATTTGATTTAGATCAGACTGATTTGAGAATGATGTGAAAAGATTCAATGATGCAATCATCTTGCCCCCTCGGGAGAAAAATCTAAAGATGACACATCATAATGATGAGAGCGAGAAATTACAGAGAAATAAGATCAGAAATCCAAAGATATCAGAGAGAAAGAAGAATCGATTTAGAGCGATCGAGAAGTCCTGTTGATTAGGTTTGACCATAGTTGACTATAATTGACTAGAGTTGACTAGAGTTGAATTTGATGAAAAGATTTTAGAAACTGAGAAAATGATAACAAGAGATAACCTGACAAGCAAGCAACGTCAGAAAATTGACTGCACAAGCATCCGATTACGTCGGTCCCAAAATTTTAAAACACGATTTTGAGCTACTTAGGAGTGTTAGATTTCGATTTCGATCATGAAAATGGATTCAGAACAGTCCATTTAGCCAAGGGTGCAATTTTTGCAAAAAACAGAGCACTTTGAAAAATTAGGTCAAAGGCTATATAAGGCCTGGAGGGGTCATTTTCAAATCATTATTCACCTTTTGACTTTAGTGATGGCGAGGGCTCTAGCTGATATTGAGAGCATTCCCATGCATTCACACCCTTTTGAGCACTCCCGATGACACAACTGACCACCGGAGTATGACACACTTGTGAGTAATCATAACCTGATCTTGTATTTCAGAATTTTTTTTATCAATTTATGTCATTTAGCATGTTTTTAGGCTATTTTAAAATTGTCACGCACAATCTCGTGCAAGAAAATAGTTTCCTCAAACCGGCCTCAGTCGCCTTTCATGCAAGGAATCTGAATCCTCATGTAGGTTAAGGGTTTCATGCACGGGCCCCTCCTTGGTGCTCGCGCAAAGAGAACGCTTGCGCCATGTGAGATTTCTAAAATCTCACACGAGAACACATCTCGCCTCGCGCAAGCCAGAAAGCTCACGTGGGAAAAGAGTTTTCTCGCATGGGAAGCTGTTCAAAATTCAAAAAATGTCATTCTCTTGCGTCACAAAGTCAGCCAGTTGCCATATCTTAAACTGTGTGTAGGATAGGTCCATAGCTGCATTTGTTGTCTTTTGCTTTGAAAATCATCATGTTGAGGTACTGATCCAATTTTTTCGCTTGCTTTGCAAGTCGATTTCCCAGACATCAGTTTCCGATCTCATCATCCTATTATGGGTGAGCTATTGCACAGGTTGTCAAATGATGACAGGGCCTACATTGACGGGCTAGGATTGACTTACCTACGTGATGCACTTGATATTCAGGTGAATCACAGATTACTTGGTGCCCTGGTTGAGCATTTCCATTCGGAGACGAACACTTTTCACTTGCCATAGGGAGAGATGACGGTGACTCCAGAGGATGTATACCAGATTTTGAGAGTGCCTTTCCATGGAGTTCGCGTGGAGTATGACACATAGCTGAGAGCAGGTACAACAGCTTTGAGAGCCATCTTTCAGGATGATTTGGTGATGGGCCAGGCCATCTCATGGGAGGAGTTGATACATAGTTACGACCGAGATTATCCCCTGGCAGTCGTATTAGCACTATTTCTGAGTTGTTATCTGGTTCCCGATCATGGTCCGCACGGATTAGAGTGCGGTTGGGGAGTTATGTTGCAAAAGATGTTGGTCGCTCCTGTAGTTACTTTCGAATGGGGCGAGTGCATGCTTGCGCAGATGTACCATGAGATGCATGAGATAGTGTATTGAGGTGCCTGTACCATGGTGGCAGGAGTCATTGTACTACAGATCTAGGCCTGGGAGCACCTTCCCATATGCAGGCCAATATTCCATGATACATGACAGCCTTTAGAGCCGTACATTTACAGATATGCAGGTCTGATGACCCAGCTTGCGCTAGGTAAGATCGAGCAATGGAGGTCTCAGATAGATGACATGGCCGCAGTCATATGGCGACCTTGGGTAGCCACTAAGGTGTGGGATGATGCTCACAATGAGTTATCATTTATGTTTTATTCATGTCCTTTGATAGGACATACTATTACCATTATTGAGCGCTTCTTGCTCACGCACGTATTGCGCCAGTTCGGGAGGCTGCAGGATGTGTCTCTAGAGTACTGCACCTATGCCCGATTCATTGATGAGACAAAGAAGGGATGGTAGAGGTAGATTGACAGGGGGCGTAGCATGATAGACACCTGAGTACCACCAGCCAAGTGGGATTATATGGCCATAGTGATGAATGCAGGTATGACACCTGCATATAGAGATCACATGTTAGCCCATCCGTTTTTGAGATTTACAGCTCTAGTTGGTCATATACCTCAGGTGGTACAGCCACCACCACAGTAATAGGCATAGCAGGTTCCTCCACCGGGACAGTAGCCACAGGGATAGCGGCCACATCAACCACCTCTGCAGTAGTAGGAGAGAGTTGTACGACCTAGGACAGTTCAGACTGATATTCCTGTGAGACCCATGGGATCAGATGCAGGTGCTGGGCCCAGTGGTAGTTAGGACAGGGCTACTGAGTAGGGAGATGACACTATCATGGCTGATGCTGTTCCAACTGCTGCTCCAACAGGCAGACAGGTAGCATAGTTGTAGGAGGCTCTCCATAGGGTCAGAGAGAGAGAGCCTGACAGTCTCAGAGGGAGTGCGATGACCTCTATACACAGGTGATCATTTGGGATACGCGGATATCTGAGAGAGACCAGGAGATCTAGGGGCTGTGAGAGTCACTGGCTAGATCTTAGTTAAAGACTAGATATGAGGCTTCCCAAGCTTCTTATTATTATGCTGCATATACTATTGCGGTGCCTGAGGTAGCGGATCAGATTCATCCCTTCTCATAGTATGCTGATGCTCGGGCCGCTCCACCAGGACCACCTCCACCAGGTCCTCCTCCTCAACAGTAGGGCATGCCTCCTCCTCAGCAGTAGGGCATACCACCCCCTCCACCTCCACCAGGCAGTTAGATCTTGATATACATTGTATCACCATTTTGACATGTTCTACTCGAGTAACACCCTTGTACATTTTGACCGATCGATATATATATGAGCTCAATTTTTGACATCATTGTACATGTTTATATATTGCTTTAGATGTGTATGTTTTATGAGATTATTTCTTATATGATTTAGATGTATGGATTAGAGATGTATGCCATGTATGGATATGCAAATGCACATGTTTTATTGATGTATGAAAATGCTATGATAGATGTTAGATGGATAAATGCTATGTATGATTTGATTTATGCTTATAATGGATGCACATGTTTATGGATATATAAATGCAAATGAACGTATGAAAATTCTCTTTTTGGAAATGAATGTGATGCAATGAATTTAATGGTACTAATCATCTCATGCAGGATATTGCAATATACAATAGGTACTAACCAAAAGAACATGAATGAAGATTGAGAGTGAGGACCGGACACTCATGCAGTCGAGAGGAAGCCATGACGAAAGATGAGGACCCTTGAAGAATAAGAAGACAAATGAAGAGAGCACCAAAATCACCACGATGCAAGCCTAAAATGCAAATGCAAGCCTACAATACAAATAAAAAATAAAATGCAAGCCTAAGCTAAATGCAAGCCTAGGACTTTGGTTGTTGGACTCATCGTATTTATCATCATCAAGTGCTTTTGGATCATCAGAGTCAATACAATCCTTACTGGTGCCGCTGCAACCATAAGAATATGAATATGACTTTCATCAAATAAAATGTAGGAAACAAACATAAGCACCAAGGCACAAAAGCCAAGGTGACCTGAACGTTGTTTCCAGCTTGATATATTAAGAATTCGCAAGTAAACAAACACAACAATAACAGTCAAGGAGATAGTTCTGACCTCCCCTTGGCGTATAAATAAACAAGATCAAGGGATGTGAGGTTTTTCCACCTTAATTCAGAATCTCTTATCACATACACCCTATTTATTTGACGTTGCCAGATCATCGAAACCACACCAACAAGCAGTAGACAAAGAAAATATCAATGAAATTCATGAGAACATACATCATACAAAGAAAGAAACAATCATATCTCAACATGTTTCAAGGCTTACAAATGTGTCTATGTTTAGGGTGTTGAAAAACACCATTGTGCTTGTGAGTGCAATGTGTTTGATTGCTATCGAGAGATGTTTACGTCGTGAGATATCTGATGTGTGTTAAAAAACACAGATGTGTCCAAAGAGAGTGTTGAAAAACACTGTTTGATTAAGGTGTTGAGAAACACTAGTTTGTGCCAGTAGAGAGTTGTCCTTTTGAAAAAATTACTAACTCAAGTGTAAACCGAAGAGTGATTGAAATGGGGAGCCATGCCCCCAAGTAATGAATGGATCGAAGCTGAACAAATAGATAGCGAGATGAGGGGAGAAACCTCAACAATACAACGACAGTAGGTAGACTCAGTGAGAACCATTGGTGACTGTCGTCATGAGAGAGATTCTCAAGCATAATGATCAATGATGAGATCTAGGCATCAGCAGGAAGATGCAGTGAGATCCACTGGTGACTGATGCAAAGAGAGTCCCAAGAGGAGATGAAGTGCTATGAAGCATCGACAGGCAGATGCAGTGAGAACCACTGGTGACCGATGCAAGAGGAGAAAGACTCCAAAAGATAAGACAATGCCTTCTATACTAGTAACATGCCCCCGAGTGTGACTAGTTTCAATCCATGTGAGGTCGAGCAAAATCTCAAAGATGATTGAAAGTGAAATCATGAGCACACTAAAGCAGGAAAGCGAACTAAAGCAGGAAAAATGGGAAAGCAAACTGAAGCGGGAAAGTAGAATAGCAACTGCGAGAAAGCCAAGAGATGGTGCGATAGATAAAGCATTACAGAACAAGAGGCGCCTGTTTACTAGGTTTTCACCATCTTGGCAGAAATTCTATTTTTTCTACCATGACGCCTGTTTACCAGGTTTTCATCAATGACACATTTTTTCTCTTTTTTTTTGTATTTTCATTTTTTTCAATTTTTTTGTACTTTTTTCTTTTTTGATTTTTCATTTTTTTTGGTATTATCAAGGCGCCTGTTTACCAGGTTTTCACCAAGATAATAGATACATCAAAGCACTTGTTTGCCAGGTTTTCACTAAGATGATCATTTTTTTAGGACATTTTACAATTTTTAGGATTTTCTCAGAATAAAGTATGTACATGAGCATGTAAAAGATATCTCAACTGTAGAATTTCTTCAGGTAAAGAGTGTTGATGGGTTCTTTGAGTGGTTCACCTTCTATAGTGGAGAGCTGATAAGGGCCAGACCCAAATACTACAGTAATAATATAAGGACCAAGCCAGTTTGGCTCAAATTTCCCTTTCTGAGTCCGCTGTTGCTGATTCTTAGGGTTCTCTCTTAGGACAAGATCACCCATTTGGAAGTCTCTTGGTCTAACCTTCTTGTTATAGCTCTTAGATATCCTCTTTTGATATGCTCTGAGATGATCAAACACCACCTTCCGACGTTCATCCAGTAATTCAAGCTCTTGTAGCTGAGATATTCTAATGTCATCATCTGTAATGAGGCCCTTCAAAGAGACTCACAAGGTAGGAATCTCAACCTCAATAGGAAGTACTGCATCTACACCATAGACTAAAGCAAAGGGCATGGCCCCTATTAGAGTTCTTATACTAGTGTGATAGGCCCATAAAGTCGGGTTGATCTGGAGGTGCCAATCTCATCCAAATTTGTGTACCGTATGGTGTAGGATTTTAAGAATTATTTTATTGGAAGCTTCGACCTGTCCATTACCCTGAGGATAATAAATAGATGACCAGTGTTGAATAATCTTGAACTTAGAGCACAAATTTGTCAGATCTTTATTCTTGAATTGTCCTCCATTTTCAGTGATAATAGAGGAGGGTACACCATATCTACAGATAATATAGTTTAGGATGAACATAGCTACAGATTTGCCATCAGCTACACTGAGAGGTACTGCCTCAACCCATTTAGTAAAATAATCTATAGTAGTGATGATGTACTTATGTCCTCTTGAAGAAGAGGGATGTATCTGACCCACTAAGTTGAAAGCCCATTGTTGAAATGGCCAAAAGGTGATAAAGGGAATAATCTCCTTGGCTGGAGCATGAATCAAATTACCATGGAGTTGACATTGTTTGCAAGACTTGGCAAACTGTGTAGCTTCCTTCTCCATATCGGGCCAATAATAACTAGCTCTAATAAGCTTACGAGCCAGTGTTAGACCATTTGAGTGAGAACCACAAATGCCTTCATGTACCTCTTCTAACGCACGTTTGGACTCATCAGGTTCTAGACACCTAAGGAGGGTACCATCTAGACCTCGTCTATACAAGTCATTTTCTATGATGACGTATCATTAAGCACTCCAGATTAGGTGGCATTTTTCATTTCTAGTATATGTGTCAGGAATAATTTGGTCATGGAGATAAGAGTAGATGTGGTGGTAGCGAGATGAATCATGTCCAATTACTGAACAGACCATCTGGGAGCCAGGAGAGTCATAGGCAGGGTAACATAATGTCTCCACTAGGAACTCATGTCTGAAATCATTCTCTGACATTTGTAACATAGAAGCCAGAGTAGCCATAGCATCAACCACTTTATTATCCACCCGGGGAATTTTCTAAAAAGTGACATGTGCAAAGTAATTCTTAAGGCAGTCAACCATCTTTTTATAGGGTACCAACTTTTCATCTTTGGTTTGATAAATGTTGGTAACTTGATTGATAACCAGTTGTGAGTCTCCAAAGACTTTTAGTTCATCCACTCACCATTCAATAGCGATCTTGAGTCCATTGATCAAAGCTTCATATTCAGTGGTGTTATTGGTATAAGGAAACATCATTTTGTATGCCTTTGGTAAGGAGTACCGCTGAGGTGTGATAAACAAAATTCTAGCTCCTGACCCCTGTTGGGTGAACGAACCATCAAAGAACATTGCCTATGTCTGATGCGTGAGAAGCATAATGGACTCGTCTAGGAATTCCATCTTTAATGGTTGATGATCTATAAGAGGTGCTTCAGCCAATTGATCTGCAATCGCCTATCCTTTGATAGCTTTTCTCTCAACATATTCAATATCAAACTTGCTAAGGAGCATGACCCATTTAGCTAGTCTACCTACGAGGGTAGCTTTACTGAGTAAGTATTTCAATGGATCAATCTTTGTGATTAGCCTTGTAGTGTGAGCCAACATGTAGTGTCGTAGCTTCTGGGAAGCAAAAACCACCGCTAAGCAAGCTTTCTCAATTACTGAATAATTCATTTCATAAGAGACCAATGTTTTGCTGATGTAGTAAATGGCTCTTTCTTTATGATTTGGATCTTCTTGGGCAAAGAGAGCACCCAAGGATGTTTCCATTGCTGAGATATATAAGATCAAAGGCTTCCCCTGAATAGGAGGCATCAATATAGGTGGATTGGCTAGATATTGTTTAATCTGTTGAAATCCTTCTTCGCATTCTTTGTTCCAGTCATAAGTCACACCTTTATGCAGAGTTTTGGTGAAAGGTTGTGACTTGTCAGCTAATTGTGAGATGAACTGCCTGATAGATTAGAGCCAACCTTGGAGACCTCTGATTTGTTTGATATTACGGGGTGGTGGCATTTCCATTATAGCTTGTACCTTTGCTAGATCCACCTCAATTCCTTTCATGGAGATGATGTAGCCAAGTAATTTTATTGAAGTAACCCCAAATGCACATTTCTTAGGCTTTAGACGCAACCTAAATTTCTCCATATGATCTAGTATAGGACCTAGATCAGTGAGATGTGTCTTTCTATTCATACTCTTAGCAAGTGTGTCATCCACGAAGTCCTCCATTGTCCTATGCATCATGTCATGAATTATTGTATTAACAACTCTTTGTTAAGTAGCTCCAACATTTTTTAAACCAAAGGGCATAACATTCCAACAAAATGTACCCCATGCACAAGTAAAAGTGGTTTTCTCTTGGTCCTCTAGCACAATTTTGATCTATTTATAGCCAGAGAAGCCGTCCATTAGTGAATACATCTCTTATCCCGCTGTCATATCCATGATCATGTCAATATTAGGAAGTGGAAAATCATCTTTGGGACATGCCAAATTTAGATCTCTAAATTCTGTGCAGACCCTGATAGATTTATCATGTTTAGTCACTGTGACTATATTAGAGATCCACTCTGCATAATCAATTTCTTGGATGAACCCATCTTTTAGAAGTTTTTCCAATTCTGCCTTGATCAATAAAGCCATATGCGGATGCATCTTTCTAAGTTTTTGTTTAACAGGTTTCACACCTGGTGCTATTGATAAGTGATGCATAATGAGATCAGGATCCACATCTGGCATATCAGAATACATCCATGCAAAATTTATCTTTTTCTCCTGGAAGAATTCTGTGAATTCCTTAAGTTCCTCTGTAGATAATGACTTGGCCACATGAATGATATGTGGATGCTTTTTTGTTCCCAGATTTATTGGCTGAGTTGGTTCAATTAACACTGATGAGCGTTCCTGGAAGTGACTCAAAAGTGCATCAAGTACCTCATCCTGGTGCCTCAGAGAGGTTTTCACCTTCGGATACATCTTTTCTTTTTACTTTTTTTGGCTCTGATACTGCCACAATGTGGTTTTCACCATCAGAGCACCTATTTTTTCTTCTTTCAATTTTTTGACTAAGATACTTGATGTCAGCCTTGGTCATGTTGACACTTTCTTCACTAGTGGAGGACATTACGGGCTCAACAGCATGAAGGTAGCAGGCTAAAGTGTAATAATTTTGGAATGTAAGGACTTTACTAGATGAAGAAGGGGAATTCCAGTCTATTAATTTAGGATATTGGAAGGAAAGAGATGTGACAGGTTCAAGTGCGTTCACAATATAGTCATCAAAAGCATTAACTAGCAAGCTGAGAG
Organism: Thuja plicata; assembly: GCA_018584345.1. Classification (NCBI taxonomy): domain Eukaryota; kingdom Viridiplantae; phylum Streptophyta; class Pinopsida; order Cupressales; family Cupressaceae; genus Thuja; species Thuja plicata. Next base: position 706,445 of record MU223543.1, on the reverse strand, counting down.
CTAAATTGATCTTATCTAAAGGTGTGTTTGAATCCTTTTGAACCCTAGTGACTAAAGTAGAAGACATTTTAACACCTATAGAATCAGACTCATTAGGATTTTCACTAGACCCCTCACTTATGTCGAGAAGTCTTTCATAAGATCCCGCTGACAAACTATCAAACTCATACTCATGAGAGTCTGTATCCAAACTCTGACTTGGGTGCTTGCACCATGAAGGTTTTTGAGATCTTGCAACACTAGCTTGTTCTTGTGTCAACCGCTCTTGAAATTCTGGTGGCATGTACCGTTCTCCTTTGAAGTTAGGATCTTGTAAGTCTTTCCATTGCTCAAAAGTTAGTGTCTCAAATGGAGTGGTTTGATCAGAATCAATGTCAGTTTCAGCTGTACTGGTACATGGCACAAACTTATCTGGATTAGCAAAGAATGTTGCTAGGTCTAGAGGGATGGGATAAGGAAAGCAATCCTCATCTAAACTATCTTATATAGTGTCAACTGCAGCTATGCTTTCAGGTTCTGGTGAAGGTTCTACTTTTGGCACAAATTTATTGATCCCTAGATGAAACAGGACCTTTTTGAAACCTAAACCAGTGGTGTCTTTTGTATTTTGACCTATAGCTTGGATAGGTTCCACTAACCCATTACCAGTCACCCCTATTGGGCCACTTCCTTTGTACCCAAAATGTTTCATAATCTTAAGACCCTCACTGTTAGGATTTAATTCACAAGCTGGAGTAGTCTGTTTAGTTATGTTCTTTCCTTTACAAAGCCAAGCCTTGATATATCTTTCCTCATCTTCATCTTCCAATGGTGTATTAGACCATACAAATGTACCATCATAAACTATCTCAGGAGTAGCAGAAGATTTGTTGTGCTTAGAATGTCTCCCATAAGAGTGAGGAGACAGGGGTAGAGCTTCCAATGACAGCACGGGTTCCATTTGATATCCCCCCATGCCTATGTCTATGATTTTTAGTGTCTATTCCATGTCTTTGAGCTTGGCATCATAGAGTTCTTTGTATTCTCTATTAGTTGGAACAAGACCGTCAGTTGATTGAGTGAGAGAATTACAAGAAGAACCCATACTAGCGGGAATTGTCACCTCTGCACATTGAAAATAAAACTTGATACACTGATGGTATGTAGAAGGAACCGCTTGCATCTCATGGATCCATGGTCTTCCTAGAAAAATATTATACGCAAGAGGAAGGTCTAGCACCTGGCATATGTTGTCTCTTTCAACTGGGCCAACTCGAATGGGTAGCACAACTAGACCTTTAGATGTTCTCTCTTCCTCATCATAAGCCTTTATGGTAATTCTTTTTTAGGAATCTATGCGATCCTCGCCATAACCCAGCTGAGAAGGAAAATGAGCAGAGCAAATATTAAGACCAGCACCATTATCAATGAGCATGCGGCGGACTAGCTGTTTGCCGATCATGACTTCTATGTGCAGGGGAGAATTGTGCAGGTGACTAATTGAGTGATCATCTTCTTCAGAGAAGGATAAATAATGTGGCAAGGTCAAGTGACCCACCATAGATTGAAACTGATCCAGATTGATATCTTTGGGGACATTAGCTTTAGTGAGAGCTTTGTCTAGAATCTGCCTATGAGCAGGCGAGATTTTCAATAGCTCAAAATTAGTTATTTGAGCATTGGTCCTTTGAAGCTGGTCAAGAATTCTATAACCAGTAGTAGGAGGCATAGGGACCACCTTTGTGGTCTTGTTGGTAGAACCAAAAATAGTCTTATCCGTAGTTTGTTTTGATGTGAATGTAGCAGCAGGAGTGTTAGGACCCTTGATAGAGATTCTAGCGTTAGATCTAGTAACAACATTTTCACAATCTTGAGATGTTTCAGATTTAGATAATCAAGACCCAGGGCCTCTCAAGACAAATGGGGTTCTAGGTTTAGAAGCATTCCCACTTCCCTTGCCAGTAAACATATTGCAATATTCCACTTCCACTGGTTCAATCATGTTGATCACATTATCATAAGTGGTATGTGCATAATTAACTTTGGCATTATTATTTTGAGCGTTAGAGGATTCACCTTTCTCATGATGAGGAAAGGGATCTTTGAATGCTTGATGGTCTGAATTCTTGTTATGATTCTCCACAACGATAACCTGGTTATCGATCAAATCTTGGACTTTATGATGTAATTGGAGATAAGTAGTAGTCTTATGACCTTTATTTTGATGGTAGTCATAGTAATCATTCTCATTCCACCAATGATGTCATGGTTGTGGATCATATAGACATTTCTCCAAAGGAGCAAGGATCTAATTTTGTACCAAAGTTTTGAAAACCACATCAAGCGGTTCTCCCAAAGAGGTAAATTCACGCTTGGGTCGCGCTGCCCAAGGTTTGTTGCCAAAAAATTTAGAAGGTTGTTGAGTATTGGTTGTAGCCTTTTCAACATCTTTGGTTGCTTGTATACCTAAGGTGAGATTGAAGACAAGTTTTGAAGAATTTGAAGTCATGTTATCGACCACCCCATCATTCACAACATCCTTATTTTTGTTGGAAAATTTCCCTTTGTCCTTGTTGGAAGATGAGGGATTTGCTTGTTATCTTTATACAAGGTCAATTCGCCTTTTTTAACCATGAATTCTTCTATTCTCATAGCTTGTTTTATCATACTATCAAAGTTAAGGGGACCTTGAAGTTGGACTTGATACCCGAAGTTCGGGGTGAGATTATCCAAGAATATATTGAGTTTCTCAGACTCAGGTATTTTGCGAGGGTATTTAGTGCAAAGTTGTCTCCATCTTTGGAGAAATGTCAAGAATGGTTCTGCTTGCTTTTGATTAAGGTTGCAAAGGTCCCTTATATTGACAAGATGTTGAATATTGTGAGAATAATCTTGTATAAAAATATTGGCAATCTCGTCAAAACTTTTGATACCAGTGGGTAGTCGCGAGAACCATTCCATAGCAGGACCACCCAAAATTCATGGAAAAAGATGCATCAAATATGTTTGATCATGTATAAAATCCATTGACAAGGCACCAAATTCTCTTAAATGATCTTGAGGATCAGTGATACCTAGATACTTGTCATATTTTGGGAGCTCTACACCTTTGGGAAAAGGTGGCATAACAATGCTCCTATCAAATGGAAAAGGACATATACTTTCCATTATGAACTATTGTGTAGGTTTGTCCTTATCTTTCATAAGTTGACTGATTTGACCTTGTATGTCTTGAATTATCTTATGCAACTTGGAAGTTTTAGTTTACTCTTCTTTAGCGACAAGCGTTTCCACTTGGAAGTTTGCGAGTAATTTGACCCCTTGTTTCGCTAAATCTAGAAAGTATTTTTCTTTGTCTTTCGCAAGGAGTATCTCCATCATTTTAATGAGAGATTTATTAGACTTTGCTGCATCTATTTTATTTTGAGTTATTGGGTCATCTTCACTACCAAGAATTTCATAAATGCTCTGAGTCTGATCTTGACCATGGTGATGCTCTTCTTCTTGATGACCTTGTTCATGTTGAGATTGGTCATGACCTTGCATGTAATCAAAAGGAGACGTCATGTTGTTAATGTGAGATTGTTCCATGTGCACTCCTTCAGTATGAGAGCAAGGACTCGTAGCCGATGTGCTCTTTGACGAATCAAAAGGATTGAAATGTTTGAAAGGATCACTAAGGCAGCAAGAGTTGTTAATAGGACCAACCCAAGTAGATGACTTCTTGTAGCCTTGTTGGTTTGAGAGAAATGGATTATGTTGATCTTGAAACAACAGATTAGAACAAAACTAAAGCACTGGTTTCAGATTCAGACTCAGATCTGTACTAAATGGGGAAGAGGAATGTGATGATCCCTCTTGATTATCCACTTGAATAATGGGTTCAGAATGACCTTTTCCTTGATCACAAGGTTTACTTCTACCTACTCCAGAACCATGTATGGGAAAAATATTACCGCTCCTAGTCATAATAGGCATAGACGAAGCTAATACAAGAGGAAACTTAAGATCTAACTCAGAACTCTGTCTCTAGAGGTATATAAAAAAAGAGGTAATAGGCTAGAACAACCAAGGTGTGAGATGCACCCGGCACGAGTCGTAGAGAGTATGGCTAAAATAGCCGAGATATGATGATCGTGATGCAAGGTATGAAAACACAAAAATATAGGATGGAGACAAAGAGACAAGACAAGTTTGAGTAATAATCAGTCAGTTTGCAACTCAAAGCAACTAGTTTTAGACTGCAGACAACAAGGAAATAAGCAATCAGACCCCAGACAAAAGATAGATCAGGCAGAAAGTTCACCAGTTAACAGGAAAAATTCACTATTTTGGATGCCAGGCTATAGATTCACGTGAGGAAATTCCTCACTGCACAAGAAAGTGCTAAAATTTGCATGATAAAATGCCAGCTCGCGCGAGCAAGTGCCAGGTTTCTGAAAGTTCATGCGAGGAAAGACCAAATTTCAGTAAACGGACTCAGTTTTTGAGGTAAAAACCAGATTTCAAGACATAGCAGGAACTGTTCTCTAACAAAATTTCTAGGTTCAGGATAGTTTTATGATGATACAAATCAGCAATCTCTATTTCAAGGTGACAAGCACTCATTTACAAACACAAAGTTTCAAATAGGCAGCAGTGACACAAACAGTAGTCAGAAACAATTCTACCAAGGACAAAGCAACTTGGTAGAAACATGAAACTCTTTGTTTGATGATGATACAGATAGTTTAAGACTCAAAAATAGACACTCAGTTATCCCTACAAAGAAAATTGGTTGAGAAGACAAAATTTGTGCCCCACTATCTTATGCGTATGCGTGCACCTCACACAACAGTGTCACCCTCGAAAGAGCACCCGTGTTTTTGGTGTTTCCAAGGACTAAGTATATATGTTCAAAGGTTACCCTTAAACATGGGCCAGCATCATATACCACTTCAAACATCCAGGTGCATACCTATGTCGAGAATCTAGGGGAGAGATTCTTCCCTCTCCCTGCGCACAGATTATGTCTCCTTTCAGAGGTGAACTGGGTAGGCATCTAACTAAGAGAGTATTTAATAGGCTTCTATTCACAATAACCTTTGGTGCCTTTGATACAGAGCTAGGACCTTGTAGCCACACCAACACTTGTAAGTCACACACCCTTGCAAGCAAGGCTGGGAGCGGCGCCGCTCAATATGACAAACAAGGCTTTCTCATGATGATAGTCGAAATCAATGAGAAAGAAGTTACCATGGCTTTGGAGTCTTTAGAATACAACAAAGTAGAATTTATTAGAGTGAGGTGGAATCACTAGTGAAAGGTGTGTACTCACTTGGGTCATTCCCGGAGGTTCAACTTCTGGCAGACCCTCTAAAGGTGACTCAACTTGGTTCAGATTCAAGGGTTTGATTTTCTGATTCTCTCAATGAGAGAAGAGCATAATTCTCTACCTTTTCACCTCACCCAAAGACATCAAGCATATTCATCACTGAGAGAGTTTCACTCCACCAAATCCACAATCCTTTGGGTTTCTGATTCTCTCAAAGAGAGAAGAGCATAATCCCCTAACAAGTAGAAGTGCTAAAGATTCGCTATCTTGCTTTGCTTCCCCAAGTATCCGTCATGCTAGAAACATCTGGGTCTCAGTTTCATCCATGGGCATAACTTCCATGTAATGAAGAGCCTATTCCTCTACTTTGCTATCAGGATCCTTACGAAATTTTAACAAAGCCCTATTTAAACTATGTGAATGAAAAATAGAAAACAAACATGACGTTTTAGTTATGCCTTTGTCTATCATCCTGCAAGCAAACTGTTAGAAAGTTTTTGATCTTTGACAAGCGAACCTGCAAACCACTGTTATGCTGCAACAGAAATCAAAAACAAAAAAATCACAGCAGATTACAAATTCTAAAATTTAATTGCCTGTTTGCTAAAATTCACGCGAGCAAGTGCTTCGCTGCGCGTGAGAAAGTGCTTCAATGCGCGTGAGATTTCTGTTTCCTCGTGCAACATAGTGCTATAGAGAGAAAAAATTCATGCGTATTGACACAAAACTTTGCACGAGACTCCATACCAATGCTGTACAGACGTACGGTAGAGTTCTCAAAACGCAGTCAAAAAGTTTGAAAATGAGGCCAAAAATCATTTTTTCTGCCCCACGGTGGGCCCCAAAATGTGTGTGCTTGAATGTGACTTCTAAATCAGGCACAAACTCAACATAGTCTTTACTCGATTGTTAAATTCACAAAGACAAACATGAATTTTTTATCCTGCAAAGTCAATTGAAATGATTTGCTGCCTCCTAATTAGTTGTGGATGTCGATTTTACCCTCAGAACGAGAGCCAACAACCTGACCATTGCTAACATGGAGGATTTCTAAAGCATGAGAAAAGATGAAATTGCCATTATTCTATGAATTGAAATGTAATTAATCTATGAAAGAAAACTGCTCTTAATCTATATAAGTGAATCGCAACTAGTCTAGAAATGAAATTGCAACTACTCTATGGAGGCAAATTGCAATTAATCTATGAAAGCAAATACTCTTAATCTAGAAATGAAATGCATTTAAACTAGAATTGCCTTTAACTAAAGAGCTTGAAAGAATTAAATTGATATGTTAGATATGTAAATGAATCATAAATGAAATCAACATATCTTTAATTCAAATTGAAACTAGCCTAATTATGCAATTTTAAACTCAAAAGCATGAAAGAATTAATGAAAATTTGACTATAAGTTTGATGCTCTCAAAAATCATCCTCCTAAATGAAGAAAATGAGGTCCAATTTATAGAAAACCATGGAAAGAGGGTGAAGATTTTCTTGAAAAGAAACGTTTGCCTCTTCATTCTCATTTGAGACAAAAATGCAAGAATTATTTAATTAAAAGGATGGATTATTGCCACATGAGTGTCCTTTCACATGGAATTATGAAATTTCTTTTTGAGGATAATTCATCCAATA
>MU223543.1:676933-690650 GCA_018584345.1 Thuja plicata | reverse complement strand
ATTAAATATTCATTTATCTTCAAAGAGATAACTCCAATCAGATCACATGGGTTACTCCACCCATCTCTCCAGTCCACATGGGTAACTTCACCCACCTCTTCAGTTCAAAAAGGTAACTCACTATTAGATCTCAAGTCAACCAAACTCTATCTCCTTTTTACCAATTGAAGAGGTGGAGTTTACTAATGGCTTCTCCATTTCCTTTTAATCTCAACCATTCATCTCCCTATCTCTGGGATTGATCTCAAATATTCATTTCATCCCCAATTCCTATATAATAAACCCTTCATAACCATTTGAAGATCCAGGATTTCAAGCTCTCGTGCGCCATTACTATGTCAGTTTGGTTCTAACATTCAAGCCATCTTGCGATCACACACACATTTCAATTAGCAAATTCTTGACACTTCTCTAGTCATAGACGTTGCCCCGCCAATACTGAGCATCAAGAACAATGTTTCGGATGGAGTAGAGAGAAACAATAGAAGCTTCAAGCATTCTGTGGTTTGCATTTATTTGTTTTCCTTTCTTGTGCTTGTACATTTTATTGATTACATTTCAGGTTATTCATTTTAGTAGTTATTGTGTACTTGATTCATATCAATTGTGAAACCTTTGCGATTAACCCTTGCCTTTGGAAAGCTTGGGAATCGCAGATCATGAGAAGAGGTGTACAATATTCTCAAAGGGCCACGAGAATCTTCTCCTTCTCCTCAGGGGAGCAGGAGGTGCCAATGTGTACCAACTTTTCTTCATCGGCCTGGCTGATGTTCACTTTCTCAAATTTTCCTCCCTCAAAGGAGGATGATATCTTTTCCCAGCCCCGAGGGTCCGAGTCAAAGACACGTTCAAGTGTGACCATCCCCTTAGGGATGGTGTTGGTTGGTAAGTCTATGATCCCATCATCTTCTTCACCCTATCTAGTATTGTCATGATCTCTTTCCTCCATTATCTAGTCCTCAAAAACACCAACATTGGCCATAAAGGCCAGGATATGTTGATCATCCTCAAAGACCTAAAAATGGGTGACATTGTCTAGGATGGACTTGGTGGGGATCATCTCAATGGAGAATTTTCAGAGCCGAGAGCCAACCATCGGCTCAAGAGTGCTGGCAGACACAACAAGGGCATCCAGAACATAGTTTATTTTCTGGGGGATAAGATTAATGCCGAAGGCATCAAAATATTCAATGAGGCTCCATGCCCAGCTGCGATATGTATCCAACCTTTTATCGTGACAAGTGTATTGGCTCCAGACCTGCTTTACGATCAACTCTGAATCACCCAGGGCACGGAGGCGGGCAATTCCATTTCTTAATGCGAATAAGAGTCCAAGGACCAAAGCCTCATACTCTGTGACATTATTCATGTAGTTGAACTATAGCTTGTAAGATGCAAGAAAGGATTTCCCCTGTGGGTTTATCAATTCCACTCCGGCCCCACAGCCTTGTTTGGATCGGGACCCGTCAAACTTCAGGGTCCACAAGTCATTGTTCGTTGTCTGGGGTTGGGAAGGTGAAGTGGCTTTTGGATTATTTTTGGGGAGGCTAGGAGTGGTTTCCTCCGGTGCTGATAGTTCATGGGTGAGGTTTGCCTCTACGAGGACCTGTGATGGTGATTCCTAGACAAACAGTTCTTATGGGGCACTATTAGCAGGGGTACTGGGTCCCAGGGAATCAACCTTGTGTTCTTTCTCTCAGAGGGTGTTGATGTGTTGGGTAGTAGCAAAAATACATTGCTCACACTCTAGTTTTAAATGTTTCTGATAATGCACCTGACACCAAGTTCCAAACAAGAGTGTAGCAGGGGTCGCTGTGATACCTTGTGAGTTAACTTCACCCCTAGTTTTTCATCCAGGTCCTGTGTTCTCTGGGAAACAATGGGATCTTCCCAGAGGGTGAAATCAAAGTTCAAGATTTCTAGGGGTCGATACACCCCGGGGGAAGTCTCAGAGAAGAGGACTTCATTTACCCTCCCAACTTTAGTGAGGGCCTATTTCATCTGGGGCTCACTTTCATCTCGGATCTAGTTAGATTCTCCCTCCTAGGGGAGCCACAAGTGGGAAAAGTCAGTCAAGAAATACCCATTAAGGGACTTAGACCAATTCTGAATTAGTAGCATCCCACAAGTCTCTGGGATGTCCACCACCTGGATGTCAATTACACTAGCTATCCTGGGGTCTTAGATGAGCTAAATCTGGACATTCTTCAACTCACCTACCACTTTTATAGCAATTTTGTCCAGTTGGACTACTGTGCCATTAGATGGAGTAGGATACATTTCAAGCTTCTGGCATATTGATAAGGGCATGACATTTCTCGAAGCGCTAGAAGCCACCAAGCAATTGTAAAGGACCTTCCCTTGTATGTTCAAACCTAGTAAGAAGGGAGGATCCTTAGTGTTACCTCGGAAGATAGCCGCATTGGCGTCATCGAAAGTGACAGTCTTGGGTGGGAAACTGACAGTTTCTGGGTTTTCCAAGAGCTTCAAAAGAGACTTCCTCTGCTCGCGACAGTTCAACAAAACCTCCATCAAGGTCATGGAGGTGGTAGTTCATTCTAACACCTTTGTGATGTCAAATGTCCCCCCGGGGAATTGTTGGCTTCCCTCAACCAGGTCCTTAGCTTGGTTAGAGCTGGAACCTTTTGGAGGAAAGGAGCGATTAGTCATATTATCCTAGGGAGGGATATCTTTGGGAGGTGTGGGTGTGTAAGTTGACCCTTTACCAGCCTAACTCCAAGTGTTGTAGGGAATCAATGGGTTGGTGAAGGTATTGGCCTCAAAGGCTGGAATAGATTCATCAAAGAACCCCTAAAATTTGGGCTCTTCTTCTTCTTCTTCCTTGTCTTCTCCAAAAAAGATGGTCTCATAGGTGAAGGCACCATGAGTGGGATCTTGTATAGGAGGTTTCAGGGGAGTAGGGTTAGAAGTTTGTTGTCTGTCCAGCTGGGAGATCATGATGAATTTCTCTAGCGTGGCACAGTTCATCTTGTTATGAGAGCCTATGTCATGCAATCTACACCAGTTAGTCATGGGTTGGAAGTCTGTGAATGGCATGAAATGAGAAGGTTTAGTGCTACCCTGATTGGTGTTTTGGTTCGAAGGAGGACCTCCGGTGTTAGCATTGTTGTTCCATTGCTGTTGATTGGGCCGGGACCTATTGTAATTTATTCCTCCGACATTGTTATTTTGTTAGCCGGAGAAAATATTCCCTCTCTAGAAATTGGTTTTGTGGGGTGCAAGAGACCCTGCCTTTAGTTGTCCCATGTTCATAGTCAGTGAGGACAATAGTCGTTGGAGGGACTCGACCTTGGCAAACAGCTGAGTGTTTGTGTCACAATGTTACAGTTGTTGTTGGTTCTCAGGGAAGGTGGCAGCAGGTACTAGAGTCAAGGGCAGCAATCCTTCAGCTGCGGATGACTAGAAGAGAGGCACTCTGGCAGGTTGTGTCTGTGGTTGTTGCATTTTCTGGGGCTGGTTTTAGGGAACAAATTCTAGGCCTGGTATTGTCTGTATTAGAGATGGATATACATACCGGGCCTGCTAGTCTATCAACAATGGTGGGGGATTCATGGCCATCATAGGTTCACCCATTGCCTGATTTGGGTTATATCCCCTGACGTAAGAGGTTCCACTGGGTATCATGTTGAAAGGCATATTTTTCCCAATCCCACCTAGAGATTTGTTAAGACCGTAGGACAACTCCAAGGCTAGGTCGTAAACCTTAGCCAGAGTATCCCAGTCAGTGGGGGCAGTAGTTCTTCATAGGAGAGTGGAAAAAAAGGGGTCCATTGTATTTAGGTATGTCTGGATGGTTACATCTGCAGATGGAATGAAAGGGCTCATGCACCGCTTCAAGGTGCGTTGGAACCGGTGGTTGAATGCTGCAAGGGGTTCACTCGGTTCCTTCCTAATGGAGATGTACTAGCTGTGGGACCATGCTGGGTCCATGTGTATGCGGAGGGCAGCCAAGAAGGCATCCTTCATGTCCTACCAAGTGTTGATGGAGTTGACGGGTAGGTTAAGGTACCAGTTCAACTCGTTCTATCCCAACGATAGAGGGAACATCCAGGTCACAATATCTTGCTGTTGGATTCGGTGTCGATTCATGGCATCTTTGTATGCTTGTAGATTCTCTTTTGTGGTTCATGAGCCTAAGTGTTCATATCAGGGACAAATCTTTTTTGGGTGTGCAGGAAGGTCGTTGGTTGCACTCAAAAAAATTCCCATTGGGGACCTGATGTTACCAAAATATGCAGCCATCGGGGGTGTTAGATTTTGGCTAGGTCAAGTGTTACTCCCTAGGGTTGTCTGGGAGACTTGGGTATTTTGAGCTGTAGTAGATCCCCAAACAATGGCGGCTGGCTTGGTTTGCAGGGTCCATTTCTTTCAAGCGGGAGGCTTGGGCTCAACAAACCTTCTGGGATTGGGAGCTGATCTAAGGATTCTTTCGAATTGGGCTGGTGAAAATGATCCAATCCCACTAAAGATTTGCTTCCTAAAACTAAAGCTTGGGGAACCCTCAGGCGGTGTAAAATCTTAATCTCTAGAGGGGGACGCGTTCATGCCCTCCTTCTAGTGCCAATTTCTATTGATGGGGCTTTGTGACTGGGTTCTCCAACAAATGTAAGTTGTCACTGGGTACCAGGGTACTGGCCAAATTTGCCTATAAAGGTAATCTGGAGAAATGAGATTCCCTAGGCCTTCAAACCTCTGAGAGTTAGGTCTCGACAGTGGGGGGCTCAGTTGGGAGTGTGACTATTTTGTTCTGGGGGATAGCTGGTTATCTTGGCTTGTCTTCTCCGGGGATTTAGGTAAGTGGGGTTTCCTGCAAGCATTCATTAACTTTATCGAATAAAGTTCAAAAGATACATCAAGGTTAGAAGTATTTCATCTACTTATAGTTTATGCTAAACATTCAAAACATCAACCATGCTATAACAAGATACACTAAATACTGAATAAACATAGAACCAACAGTTCATACTTATCCAATAGTGAGGGAAAAGAAGGTCGTTAATCTATTTTAAAACATTAGAGCGAGGGAAATAAGGAACATATAGCACAAAAAGAGCATTAATCCAGAGATCAGAATGCTAACAACATCATTGAGAGAATCCTTCCTTCTTCATTAGCATGTTTCTAGCCAACACTGGTGCGTACAATCATGGTGGATCAAGGGGATCATCTAACTACTAAAAGATTCTAAAACTAAGGAGCGTTGAGCTTTGCAACTAGGAACTGAGAAACACTGAAATGTTATTAGCTATGGACTACAAAACCATCAATTTAGCTGACCTTAAGAATGAGATTGGACTTATTATTTATACATAAATTTTCCCTAAAATTAACCTAACTTATCTTTACACTCAACTAATAAAATACAATTTCTGGTGGCCGGTACTACCTGCACCACGCTACAAAGACCTCAAGACGGAGAAGGTATGACATGCCAGAAGAATAAGACAAGGGGAGAAGAATAGAAGAATTAGCCTCGAGAAGAGAGCCATAAGAAAAAAATAAGAAATTTGATCCCCCAGGGATCGAGGCTACATGCCTAATTAATGAAAAAATGGCTCACTATCTTCAATGTGCCAGGTGTTCAATGTTGGAGTGGTGCCTTGGAGGGACCACTTGTTAGAACCATCTTGTTGAGCTGACGTGCCTTGCTGAAGTCACCTACCTTCTGACATCCTTATTAAATGCCTTGAAAGTGACCGGTCAGCTTTGGGAACTGGGACATTAGTCACTTAAAGAATACAAAATGGTTGGATTCAGAACTCTGGGATCTGGGAACTTACATTCCAAAAGAATGAATGAATACGAAAATTGCACCCACTAGTGACTATCTCCAGAATTTGGAGAACCATGCTTCCCTTTACTATTTTTGAAAGCTTTCAAAACTTGGCTTACGCCTTCTTCATCTATGCCCTTGATGCTCTCCCAACGACTGTGAACAATATCCAATTTTTTCTCAACATCTCCATCCCCGCTCCAGAATTCATCTACCAACTTCATGATGTCGTGCATCTAAAGCATCATCTTAGACAACATTGTTAACTTCTTCCCATCGAAATCCCCAGGGGCGCAATACTGGAACTCTGTGAACTCATCAAACTGCCTGAGGACATAGTCCTCTAGGGTGCATGACCCGGTGATGAAGGGATCAACTTGTGACACCCTTACCACAAATGCTTTGAATAAGCCCAAAGGATACTAGGTGACGATTATCTTCTCTTTTAGGGCCTTAATCAAATCCTTGCATACCTCAATCTTGAGGGCAAGTCTTGAGTACTAGGCCTGGAGGGAATCATATGTTTCATCCCCCAAAATTCCTTCCTTTGTGATAGCCTCTTCTTCGGTGTTGAAAAATTCCTCCAACCTGGCCTTCCACTTCTCATAATTTCCCAAGTCTATTTCCCACACGGCAACGGAGGCACTTGCATGTCCAAGGAGAAGGTGGATCTGATAAAGATCTAGGAGTGATACCACTAAAAATTGCCTGGTGACTGCTATTTTCTCGGTGATCCATCTGTCTACAACCTGGGCCTTCTTTTTCATGGCTCTAAGAGAATCCACATTGCCCTGTGCAAGCGGCAATCCGGAGGTAGAAGTTTCCAGGTGGACCTCGGCCAGAGGTTGTGTAAGTTTTTCCAGAAGTGCGAGGAGATTGGCATTGGTTTCTTTTTCCTCCTTCAACTTTTGGCCCTATTTAATATATCAGTCTTCCACTACTTTGGTGGCCTCTCTCAGCAGGTCCAGTTTTCCCTGCTTATCTCTTCTCCCCAGTGCTACTTCTGTAATAGTGTAATCTTTGGGTCTTACGGCTGCTGCATCTGCATCTGGAGGAGCTTTTGTGATTGTCACAATTGTGCTTCTTGTGGGACCAGTCTGGAGGGTATGGATTGTCCGTGCCTTCTTAGGCTTCTAAGCCTTTGCATTTTAGGCCATCACCTCAGCCAAGGAGAGTGGAACACCTGATGCGACTGCTGGGGCCTTTGTTTTTCTTGATTCCACCAGCCACTAGAGTGACTGGGGCAGCTTTGCAGTTAGGACCTGTGCATCAGGATTCCTTTCAAAATTTGGCGGTACATTCCTGGAATGTACAGTATTGTCAGGCTCTTTTTCTCTTTCTTGTTCCTATTCATGTTCCCTAGGGACCTTAGTATTATATGCCATGGTGGCATCCTCCTTTTTGATATCTAGAACTTTTCCTTCTCTGACATCCATATCACCTGTATCTTTCAGGACTCCCTCGTCCCTCCCAATGTCAGCTGATCCCACATTTTTATTTTCTAGGACTTCCTGGTCATTCTGTTGCTGTTGTTCTTCGGCCTCACTAGCCTCGTCTGCTAGAACATTTTCCTCTATTAGAATATCTTCCAGAGGTAGGTGAGGTCTTTGGCAAAAATTTAACAATGTGGCCACTTTTACTACTTCACCAAATGTGCTCTGAGGTGCTTGGTCACCCGGAGTCACCAAAGGCATTTGGAGCATGATGATCGAGGGTATGGTTGATCCCATGGGTCTGGGTTCCCCAACCATCAGTTTCTCATCTATGGGTTGCCTTGGTGTATCTTCCATCCCCTGGACTGGTGTCCTCTCCCGCTCAGGCTCCTTTTGTGCTTCATTCTGGGCTTCCTGTTCTGATGCAACTTCTTCTTTTGGGACTTCACTTTCTGCGGGGATTTCTTCTTTATCTTGAGCAGTGATCTCTTCGATCATGTGACCAATATCCTCATGCAAATTCATGATTTCATCCACCCCAAATACATCATCAAAATCATCGTGTGGGGAAGGGCTGTCAGGAATCTTCTCAAGTTTAGGGGAATCTGAACTGATGTCAACTGGAGGCACATCTGACATAGCGGGGCTAGAAACCGTACTTGGGGTGGGGGTCACCTTTTTCTTCTTCTTTCTTAGCAGTGGGACCCTGGTCTCCAAAATACTAGTAGACTTTGCCTCAATGAAAGTATTTCTGCTCATCATTACAGCCAATGACAGGGATCTTGCCAGGTGAGCAGATGCCATTGGAGTTATGAGGAGGCCAGAGGATATCTGTGTGCTTATCTACTGGCTGGCCAACCTTGCCAACTCCATTTGTTATTTTAGTTTTACCATTAAGGGGGTGGGGCCCTAGAGAGGCACCTTAGCTGGGGTGCCCTCTTTTTCTTTCCCCTTACTCGTGCTAGGTCTGGTAGCGAAAATGGAAGCTAAATTGGACCTTCAGACAATTGATCCTTTTTGGGTACTTTTGGGGCACACCCAGGCAAAATATTAGTGACTGGCCTCCAAAATTAGGTGGCATACTCCTTCAATTATCAAGTCTTTCGGGGTGGCCCAATCCACTAGAGGGAGATCCAACTTGTCTAATCCCTTCCCTTTGTATGCTGGGTCTTCTAATGGCCTGTCATCTAAAAATCCCTTCAGAAAATTTTGAAGGTCAAGCACCTTCATGAGTCCCTTGGATATCCATGAATGTTGATGGGCCTGGAGATCAAAATTGTCCTGATAGTTTGCCCAAAAATCTTCAATATCTTCCTTGTGCGGTGGGGATGCCCGGGGAAGTGCCATGGCAATCTTGCCTAGAGGATCATAATTTTTCCTGGCGTGGTGGAATTCCACCAATCCCAGGCTTTTCAACTCACTATTTGCCTCCCTTTCTACGACAAGGCTACACATATAATTTCCACATGAAATTAGGAATGGGATGTTAATGACCTTCTTCAATGTGAAGAAGGTGTGCAGGTCTAGGATTTGCTGGTAGAACTCCAAAAGGATAATTCTATCCCCGCAATATTGGGGAAGAAGATAGGGTTTCTCGGAGAAGCTGGTCATCTAAATGTAGGTGTGGTGTTGAAACTGAATAAAATAATGGCCATAAGTGCTGACTAGGTTCATTGCCTCCTGCGATAATCGGTACCCAGAGTCCCGAGTAAGTGTTAGAATATTTTGGTAAATGAAAGCATCATTTACCCTGCAGAAATTTAGGAAACTAAGTTCCCATTGGACCTGGGGATAATGATCCCATGGTGTTAACTAGCCTAGCCCATTCCCAAGTTCACCTACTATTCCCAAACCTGGAAAGCCGATCTCTATTGGGCTAGTGCCCATAGTACGTAAGATGTCATATAGAACTTGGAACTCTGGATGACACCCTTCAGCTACGTGTCCACATGATTGGCTATGATGGCTACCCAGTTGAAAGTTTGGCTGTGGGTGGCGATGCAGTAAAGAAAGTAGTACATCCATGCTGAGAAATCCTAGGCATGGGGT
The DNA here is from genome assembly GCA_018584345.1 of Thuja plicata. Lineage (NCBI taxonomy): Eukaryota > Viridiplantae > Streptophyta > Pinopsida > Cupressales > Cupressaceae > Thuja > Thuja plicata. Next base: position 681,374 of record MU223543.1, on the reverse strand, counting down.
AATCCGAAGATCTGGCATAGAAATATAATGCCCACTTGAATTGGCTCCTTGAAATCCCTGTGAGGAATTTCCAACTTCATCCTTTTATGGTCTTGGTTTGGGGACTTCAGCCACTGAGTGTTAAGGTATTTTTGGGAGATGAGAGAAGCTTCCTCAAACTCCTATAATGACTTGGCCCGGTTGAAGATGATGGACCCCTGGAATTTTGGAATCCCCAGCCCCGAGGTGAAAGTTGTTGCATCCAGGGTGACAATTATTGCTGGATATTGTAATGGTCAGGGATCAATAAGTAGAACAGTCTGAGTGGGTGCATTGTACAATGTTTCTAGTTGAAGTATCAATTCTGGTGATTGCACCAAACAAGGAAAGTTTGCGGCCTTTATAATGCCAGAAGCGGCCAAGTGAGTGGCTATATTGTCTCCGCCGGCCTTCAATCGGTATATGGCTTGAATTAAGCCCTGCATTTCAGCCCAAAGTCCAGGCTCTATGTCTATTATTTCTTGGACCTTGGAATCCACCTTGGATCCCACAAGAATTCCCTCCTTCGGGTACTTGGAGGTGAGTGGCAACTTAGCTAGCATCTTTTCGGCCTTGGTTTTTGTGGTCACCTGAGTAGAGGTAGTAGGTAGCTCCGGACTATCAGGAGGAGTGATCACCTCAGACATCTTCGATCACACAATCCACAACCTACAAGACTAGAGAAATGTCAGCACATGATATAATAATAATAACTTTGTTTATTCTAGGGGAATCATCACTGCGTCACATCTATCCAGAAAGTGTTAGCATATATTAAAATCCCAGAGTATAAACATGAGTTAGATTCTGATAAACACCCAGGGGCTCTGGGGGTATTTGAACCAAATGGAAAAGATGGAATGGAACTCAGGGGGCCTTGGCACCCAGAGTCTAGAATATCTAGTCGTTGCCGCATCGACGTGACCAGTAGGAAATTGTACTTGGTTGATGTGGGTTGTCATGTGGTCACGTGATAGACAGCATAAATGACATTAATGATGACAAGTGGGCTAACACAAGGGAAATTAAATGCTATATGGGATGAGGTTTGAAAGCCCACTCATGGAAAATTAATCCTGCCATTAAAGTGACATGACATAGGAGAGAGAAAGCTGCCATGGCTCGAACCAGCGAGGTGTCGAGTTTGAACTATGGCGACTCTCTCTCGACGAGCTCGGTAAAATTATTCAAGAAATGATGGAGTGCGATGAGCTTGTAAAAAATGGAAGGATACATAAGAGGTATACACACTAAAAAATAGAGAGCTGAGGCATATATACACCATTTATAGGAGATTTACACTATGTACAGAATGTACGAAAGCACTACAAGCTAAACCTACAATAATGTACAATATTTACACTAGATTATGACTGCGTAGAGGGTGGACAACCCTCGGGTAGGGCCAACCCACCAATGGGAGGAAAAATAGGGACAAGCATAGAAAATAGAAACAAGAACAAATGAAAGCAAAAAAAACAAACAAAATGAGCACCACCAAAACGAAAAGAAAGACAGAAAACTAGAGGAATGGAGAACCAGAGAAGGAAAATGAAAACCAACCTAGAAACACAAAAGACGCAGGGGAGATGGACATGGGAAATGCTCTGCAATAGGTCCACCTTCAAATGATCACCAGTAAACATCACAAATCAACGTCTAATTAGCTACTAAGCACAGGGAGCAACTCGCCGCTTAATCGCCTTAATCACCTTAATCGCTCTAATCTCTAAGTGTTTTAATCATGTTAACTATGAAAATGATAAGTAACTTCCATTTATACCCTTAGGGTAAAAGGAGGTTGCATTCCCTTTCCGTAAACCCCAGAATAGGCAAACCTCCAATCTTTGGGCTCGGCGATTCTATGCAACCATACCTTCTCGTGAAAGAAGACATAATGGCAGACAATCCCAGAGTCTGGAGTCTGGCTCTAGAAAGAACAAACCAACTCTTGGACTAGGTCCCAAAGACACAAGAAGACAAAAGAAGAAATGAAAAACAAACCTCACGGAAGAAAATCCCAGAGGCAAAACAAAAGAAAACAAGGCAAGAGCCAAAAGTAAAAAAAAAAAAAGGGGACCCAACATTTTGCACACAAAATGTAGGGATGGGTAAGTAGGGCATAACACCCCTCTCTCCTCTTATTCCTCCCTCCCCTTAGTAATGAAGAAAATGACTTGAACATATAAATCCTTTAAGATATTTTTTAGGCAGCCAGGTGATGCAAGAGCATCTAGGGTGTAGGAGCAATCTCGCATCACCCAAAAAGAAATATTATGTTTTCCTTATGTTTTTTAGTTTTTCTTTAGTTTTTTGGGATCCCATTATGATAGCTACAGTATATAAGATGTTTAGAAGTTAAAAATAGTCACACACTATTTTCAAGAATTTTTCCCGTTTGCAATAATATGGACATGAAAACTACTCCAAAGGAGAAAAATAAAAAAAATGAGATGATTGGCGAAAGAATCATCTTAACATCCTGAGTGCTTTGAAAGATATCAATGTTTTTGTCTTGAGCGGTTTCTCCAATGAAGCTTAAAACTAAAATTTGAAGACCTTAGAGGCCCCATAAAGGCTCAAAATCTTGACACATAAATATTTAAATGTACATGCTATTATAGATCTCTTTGTGGGATTTCCAATAATACATTATACAAGAAAATAGGATGCTCAATTCAAAAGTTATGGATTTCAAAAGTTGTGCCATCAAAACTCAAGTTTCTATAAAAAAAAGAAGAGAGAAAATTCACTTGGGCAGGAAATTGAACTAATGAACCAATAGCACTAGAAGAGGAAAAGTTTCAGTTTCTAGAATTAAGGCATTTATTGGTGCTAAATATACAGAAATGAAGGAGGGTTTTATGAATCAGTTCCAAAAGCGTAGATTGTGGCTATGTCTTGCAGATTATTGTAATAAGCAGGGCCATGTGTTTGTAGCAAGTTATTTCTAGAATATTGTGACGTCATTTCATTGAAGATAATATAAAGAAAGTGTTTCTTTTCTTGCAATTTTCTATTTATTTATCTGTTGTGATGTGTGTGTTTGGTTGAGGAAGGGGAGTGCCCTTTATTAGTAGGGGTTCTTATATACGTTTAGTATTGGTCATTGACAACCTCTTCCACTCTCAAGGACTTAAATAAGAAATCCAAACAACTTGTGTTGTCAATACATGAGTGTATTATATATACTCTAGTGGACCATAGAGCATTTGGCATTTCCAAGATTTTCTAGCTTTAATGAGCATGCAATAGGCATTTTTAAGTTCACATAAGGTGACCTCTTCTATCCTAAGCTTGGATAAGATGTCATTTAGGAAAGATTCAAAAAATATTAAGGGAAATTAGTCAAGTATCCCTTTATTGCACTTGTTGTGCCAAACAATACTTTCCCTCGAGGACATAAAATGTTTAATATACATGAATTATGAAGGTCAATAAAGTAACTATTTATGTTAGAAGAAATGCATAAATACTAGTATGTACTCTGTTGCTTGTGGTAAATCAATAGTTGTAATAAAAGGAAAGTATTGTCAACCAAATATTAATATGATATCGTAAATGGAGGATTGCCTCAATCCTTTTTTCCTCGCTCCTCTCAATAATGAAGAAAAGGATTTGAACATATAATTTATTTAAGAGATTCACAAGCTAGGAAGGGGTGCTTATACATGTAGAGTATCAGTCATTGAGAACCCATTCCATTCCCAAGGACTTTACGAGCTCCATATTAATTGGGTTGTCAAGGAATGAGTGTATTATGAATGCTCAAATCGACATTAGAGGAATTGGATTGCCCAAACTTTCTTTCAAGTTCAATGGATTTTCTAGGCTTTTGCAAGCTTTCTTTAAGGTTCAATGACCTTATAATATTTTCTAGGAATTTACAGGTTAAATGGACATGCAATAGGATTTTTTTGGTTCACATTAGATGATTTATTATGTTTTGAGCTTGCCTTGGATGTCTTCCAAGAAAGATACAAAAAATGCTGAGGGAATGTAGTCAAGTCTCTCTCTCTCTCTCTCTCTCTCTAAAATGCTAACACTAAAATTTATGGACCAACAAAAACTTGTGTTAAGTTTCCTTAACCCATTCATGTTTTTGGTCCCTAAAGAGGAGTATTCATCTTTTCTTGTAGAAATCAATGAGTGTAATGCCAAAATCTCTCTCTCTTTCTCTCTCTCTCTCTCTCTCCCTCTCTCTCTCTCCACAAAAACACTTAAGCTTCACCACAAAAACACTTAAGCTTCACATGACTTAGGTGGAGGAAAAACTCTAACACTAAAAGATAGGGACTGTAGACACCCTAAAATGGACAGGCTTGCAACTTTACATTAAACACACTAATCTTCATCTATTAATTAATGGTTTTTTAATCATTAATTAATCATCTATTTTCTTCTAAATTCATCTTTCTCAAAT
>MU223543.1:628686-655661 GCA_018584345.1 Thuja plicata | reverse complement strand
CTGTTCAATCTCTTCATTCATTGCACTTATCCATTCATCATTATCTAGTGCAACATTGACAGATTTGGGCTCATAATCACAAATAAGACATCTTGTATTTAGAGACTTACTTCTAGTTCTCATACCAACATTTTTATCTCCTATGATATGGTCATGTGGATGGTTCCTTCTGACATATCTAGAAAGTACAGGTACAACTCTTTGTCTATCAGCTTGATCATCATTTTGTTCTTCATTATGTTCTTCATCAATTTGTGCATCATCTTGAGCAATATTCTGATCGTCGGTATATGTAGCCTAATGCTCGGGTGCAATGATCTGTTGCTTAGGAGCTCTACATTGTTGGTAGGGTAGAGTGTATGGTTCCTCATTGTAAGTGAACTTATTGTATTCCTCTGGTTCTTTAGTGCTTTCCTTTTCATTCTTCTCTGCAAATTCATCTATCTTTACATTTGCACTTTCAACAATTTTGTTAGAGGCTTTGTTTAGACATTTATAAGCCTTTCTCTTGGTAGAATACCCTAGAAAAATTCCTTCATCACTCTTGGAGTCAATTTTTCCATTTCTATCATCTTTTAAGATATAACATTGACTGCCAAAGATTTTGAAATAACTTACATTAGGTGTGTATCCATACCATAGCTCATAAGGTGTCTTTTTGGTGTCTTTCTTCAATTATACTCTGTTCAATGTGTAAACAACAGTACTGACAGCTTCCCTCCAGAAGATTTGGGTGATGCCTTTCTCTATCATCAGTGTCCTTGCACAATCAACTATGGATTTGTTCCTTCTTTTAGCAATTCCATTCTGTTATGGTGTTCTCAGTGCAGAGACTTGCCTTTTGATTCCATGCTCATTACAAAAGTTAGTGAATTCATCTGAAATAAATTCCCCTCCTCTATCTGACCTTAAGCATTTTAACTCCTTACCACTTTTCTTCTCAACCATTGCTCTGTACCATTTGAACATCTTAAATGCTTCAGATTTATCTTTTAGAAATATGACTGTCATCATTCTAGAGTAATCATCAACAAAGAGAATAAAATATCTATCTCCACAATAACTCTTTGTCCTCATAGGTCTACATAAATTAGTATGGACTAATTCTAGAATTGCATCAAATGTATGTGTTTTGCTTTTAAAACTAGACTTTATCATTTTACCTTTTTGACAATTCTTACACATGATGTTGTCGGGCTTGGTCATTGTCGGTAAGCCTCTGACATTTTTCTTTTTTCTAATCTTTATCATGTTGTCAAAATTCACATGACACAATCTTTTGTGCCACAACCATATGTCTTCATTTGTAGCAATAAAAAAAGTGGAGTTAGTATCATTCAGATGGAATACGTTACCTTTTGTCTACTCACCGGTACCAATCAAATTTCCAGATTTATTGAAGATCTTTGCCTTCTTATTTTCAAATGCTACTTTGTGACCTGAATTATTCAATTGAGAAACACTCAATAGATTATAATTCAATCCATTTATCCAATAAGAATTCTCACATTTTATCTGGTTATTCAACATTATTGTTCCTCTACCTTCAACTGGACAAGGTGTGTCATTACCCATTCTTACTAAACCACCTTTATAGTATTCAAAAGTCTCAAAATTTTGCTTATCATTGGTCATATGGTGAGTGCAGCCACAATCTATGATCCAAACATCATTTTTGCTAATTTTAGATATGAGAGTTGTTTCTACATACCTTTCTTCATCATCATCTGAATCATCCTTTATAACCACAAACACCATCTCGATGTCTTCATCAGATTCGGTGTCAGTATCATCATCCTTGAATTTTTCTAGGTAATTGGCCTTCTTTCCTTTGTCCTTATAGTCTCAGGTATCTCTTCTTTCTGATTGTCGGTAGCTTCTCTAATCACCTCTGTCAGACTTCTTTTCAAATGATCTGTCATTACTTCTGTCATCTTTTCTTCTGTAAGTACATCTTGCAGCAAAGTGTCCAATCTCTTTGAAATTAAAACAAACAAGTGGTAATTTACCTTTGTATTTACCTTTGCCTCTCTGCATTCTTCTAGCCATAAGTTATTCAATTTAATCAAGGTCATCTTCTTCACTTTCACTATCACTGTCTTTTCTCATAGTGTTTTTATGACTTGATTTACTTATTCTCATAGAAGTTTTGAATGCAGACTCTATATTTGGTAAGACACTATTATCAAAGTTATTCATCTCAAATGAAATCAGTCTTCCAATCAAAATGTCTAGAGTAACATTTCTATTTTCTACTACTTTCATTTCTTGAATGGCAGATACTCTAATAGCATAAGTAGGCAATAAGGTTCTTAGAATTTTACTTACCACTATATCTTCTTCTAGTACACCTCCAACTCCTTGGATAGCACTGACTAACTCTTTGATTCTTGTGTTGTACTGAGTGATGTTTTCACCTTCTTTCATTTTGAGATCATCAAACTTTTCTCTAAGGCTTTCTTCCTTGGCTCTCAAAACATTTTTTTCACCACCATGTACAAGCTTCAATTTGTCCTACATCTGCTTTGCAATTTTGCATTCTTTGACATCTTCAAATTCAGCATCAGAGAGTGAGGAAGCAAGCTCTATCATCATGCCATTGTGTCCATACTTCTCTCTCATTTTTTGAACTGTTGGTGCTCCTGTGGGCAACACATATTCAGTTTCTAGGAATTGAGTAACATCATTACCAATACCTTATAAGTGGAGTCTTATCCTGCTCTGCCATGAAGCAAAATTATCTTTGTTCAACTTGGGCACATTTGGTCTGTTCATCTCGTGATCTTTGGCTTAGGTCTTGAAACTTTCCTTCTAAGCACACAAGCTCTGATACCAATTGTTAGTAATAACTGAGAGGGGGGGGTGAATCAGTGGGATAAAAAATTAATCCTTAAATCAACCCTTTAAACTTATAACCACAAATTATATCTCAAGTTATCTTCTGTCCTACAAGATGAATGACTTGAATAAATTATATCAATTTACTACTTGTTGGATTTATCTGTTAAACCTTCTTCTTTATGTTTATCGATAAGCAATCATCTATTTACCAAAATACAGTAAATATGCAGAGTATACCGATAAATCCAGAATTAACTATGTACAATACAAAATAGTAAAGAGATGAATCATACACACATAACACAAGAATTTTTAACGTGGAAACCCTGTTAAGGGAAAAACCACTGGGACCAGTACCCCAAATTTTCACTCTTCTGAAGTGAGCCCTATTAGGAGCCAACCCAGTTAAAGGTTACAAACACACTGTTAGGTGTGACCTTATTAGAGGATTTTATACATATAGGTTGTCAATTAGTATCGGGCATGTAATGTTGCCATCCTTGAATTAGCCTCTTTATTAGACTGTAAATAGGCATCGGGTATATCCAATGATACTTTTATGAATCAACCTTTTTGGCACTCCTTGAGATGTACCTCAATATATAGAAGATTGTTAAGTCCTGCTCAATTTAAGAGACTTGATGCTTTAATGGTTAAAATGAAACACTATGACTTGTTCATATTGTAACTTAAATTGTAGATTTTCAGATCTATTTAAGTACATTACCTCTCTGACCAATGTATCAATTCAATCCTTTTGCTCCACACTTTGTACTCTATGATGCTGTGCTCACTGTTCGTCAGTGTCTGCAAAATTCCTTAGCTCTCCCTTCAACTTGTTTGATCAGGACTGCATGAAGTTGTTCTTCATCAGTTTCTCTTCAACATCCTCTCTCTATTTATTTCCCTTTTTGATCCCCCATGAAAATGAATTAAGCTTGTCTCTTATATAGAAATAATATTCATTATTTCTTGGTTCTTGATTCTTGGAGTGATAAACAATCTAGCCAATTAGATTTAAAGCATAAATTTTGATTTGTCTCGCATATATCATCTTTCCAACTGTACAAATCAGCTTTAAATCAATTACTTATCTCCAGCTTTATCTGGATGATTAAAATAAAGATAAGTATCTGTTAACTCTACCTTTAGCTTCTTGCCAGCTAAGTATTTTGTTGTTTTCTGAATTCTTTGTTATGTCGATCAATACTTTAGTTAGTCATTGGTGATAACTGATTGTTCTCTCGGTGTGACTTAAGTTGTCATCAGGATCTCCATCCATGTTTTTTCCATCGGGAAATACTGAAATTATGTCCATCGGGTTACTCTGTATTTTGCTCATTGGGCAACACTGTAACTCTACTCGTCAGTAATTCTGTGTATTTCTTCATCGGGCAACACTATGAATTTGTTCCTTTACTCTGACTATTGGGTGCACTTCGTCGATGTATTAAGTCACTTTGAGAATACTAGATTTGTATGCATTACTGAATAGCATAGCCTTGATTCATGAGTTCTTTGAAGTCTTTGGCAGTATCTCCATGACCTTACAAATTATATTAAGTTGACATCAATGAAAATACAATACATTAACTGATTTAATGCCTTGCATGATCATCAACTTAACATCTTCAAACATTTAATCAGTTACATGTCATCACAAGTAAAGGGTAAATAACCCGTATGTGTATTCTTGAGTTAAAGTGGATTCTCAATAGCCAAAAAAGAATGAGATAATGGTGTTGAAGGTCCCACTGCAACTTATTCTTCTTTCCTTGCAACATTTACAGATAGTGTAAGACATTCTTTTATTTCATATGCATTGAAATTCTTAGGGATTGTACAAGTAATGATTGTTGATTTTTTTTTTGTTTAACATTTTTTATTGTCAAATTTGATGACTATTTCATAATTTTGTGATGATTTGTTAACTTGTATAATTAATTTATCATTTAGATGTCAACATAGAATGATTTGTTTAATTAATTTATCATATATGTTTAAGTGATTTCATATACATGTCTAAGTAATTTGTGATTATCATTTACTTTTTCTCAAATTACAATATTTTTTTTGATTAAGGTAAATACAGGTTTTGAAAGGACCCCGAAACCTTTTACATAAAATTAATAGAGATAAGCATCAATAACCCTTACACACATATAAAGCTTGCTACGAAAAAAAACACCCCGATAAACCCCCATTAACCCAAAAAAGGAAAACAAAAAACTGCCAAAAAGAAACAGTTTCCAGCATAGTTTCCAACACAACTTCTAGCCCAGATTCTAGCACAGAAAAATAAAAACTACTTCATACTTTCATAGGCTGCCTCAACATCTTTCTGCATGTCTTCCATTTTATCAATGGACTCTTTAAGAACTTTCATCTCCTTTGGAATCTCTGGAACTTTCATTTTTATGCCATTTTAGGTTCTAGTACTCGGGCCTGAGCTCCCACCTTTGTCATCAATTGTGATTATAGTATTCTCCAGCAGACTACTCTCCAAGTAGGCATATAATGCTTTGAGATTTTGAATAGAGACTTTAATCCCTACGTTCCTATGCTTGAGAATAATACTTATCATATGACCATTGTGGCTGATTTGATTCTTCATGTCTTTCAACTTTTCTTCCACAAGTACATTGACTTTGGCTGTAATCTCCTCATTTATGTTGTTATTATTTACCTTAATAAAAAATTCCTTCTCCATATCTTCCAACTTAGATTTGAAGGGCTCCATAGCTTCTTGCATTTCATTCATGTGTTGCTTCATGTCCTTCATTTCATCGCTCAGCCACTTCTCCATGCTGGCCCCATGATCCTCCTTGCTCTTTGGAATTCTATCATCAATTTCAAACCCTACCATAGTTTTTTGGTCAGGGTATGTTCTCTTTCTTTTCTTTTTCTTGTTACCAGCCTTCAAGTTTGGCTTCTCTATTTGCTCCTCCTTATCGTTATCTTCATTCACTTCTTCATTTTTTTCCTCCTTGTCATCTCCCTCTTTCTCTTCTTCATCTTTTTCCTCTTCTTGATTTCTGACTTCATTTACCCTGTTCTCATCTTCTTCATTCAAGGGCATTTCCTCCTCATTCATCTGGGTGTCCTCCTTGTTCACATGTTCATCTTTTTCTTTCAATAGAGCCTCCTCATTTATCTCTTGAGCTTCCTCTTTAGCCTTTAGCATTTCCTCCTCCTCTTCTTGAATCTCTTCTTCATTACCCTGACTATTGAGGGTTTCATCTTCAATCTCCTCCTTCCTGTCCAGATTCTTCTTTTTCTTACTCCTAACCCTTTTCTCTGGGTTCTCCTTTTTTCTAACCAAATTGATTTGCTTTGCATTCAATTTAACCCTTTTGAGAATGGGTTCTGGGATTTGATTTCTGGCATATTCTAAAATTATCAAAATAAGCCCTTCATGAAGCACCGGGTTGCTAGCTTTTTTTCTATGCTGCATGACACTGTTATTCAATGAGCTTAAAAGATAGAAGGGAAACAACACCTTTTTTTATGCCTAAAATAATTTTCAAGAACAAAGTGAAGGTTGTAAATTTTGGAATAGTGACCATCCAAGGTGAAATACTCAATCATGACAGTCAAAATGTTAGCTTAGTGACTCTTAATTTTGTTAATGTCTACATAATCACCAGTCCCTTTGCTCAGAAGGGCTTCTTCTTCTTCTGTTTTTGGGAAGATTTTGAAGGCTTGAGTCCCAATGTGTTTATTGTCCCTGTAAAACTTCATGCCTTCATTGGAAAGACCCGTAATCTCATAAATTATTCTCATAGTTAGAGTAAAAGACTTACCCCACATATTTACCTTTCCGTTCTTCCAGCCATCTGCAATTTTTTGGGTTATTTCTTTGTCCCATCCATGCAGTTTCTCCATATACTAGGTCACACCATGCTTCTTCATCCTTTTCCAGACTTTTTTCATTTGTTTCCACTTCATACAGTCCATCGACTTCTCCCTCTTCAGACCTCCACCCATTTTAACTGAAGAGTTTTGAACTTTCTAAGAGTGAATGGGAAAAAACGCAATACTATTGTGATTTTTCTAATCCAAAATGCTAGATAAAACCCACAAACCATGCAATGTCACATTATTCATGATTCATGATTCTTGCATCCCTCGACTGAAAAATATCATCACTCTTAATCTTAAGTGATCTACACATCATTAATTTTGGTTTTAATTAAGCCTTCAATATGGTTAATCTTATCATACCTGATAAGACATAAAATCTCCATATTGAGATCCGCTTCCCCTTTCCATGATTGGGTGACGTCAATTTGGGCCCCCACATTAGCAAAGCCATCCGTCGACTTATTTCCTTCCCTAAACACATGGGTTATGTGACTTTCTTTAATAGAAGCATTAAGGATTTTATTCTATCAATTATGTGGCCAATTTTCTAGGAAGCCTCATTCTTACCATTAATACAGTTTATTATGTTTAGTGAATCTCCCTCCAACCAAAATTTTGAATAACCCATTTCTTTATCTATGATAACGACATGAAGAGCAGCCATCACTTCAGCAACATGATTTTTCTGAATTCCCAAAGGGGTAGCAACAACTCCCAGACAATTTCCAGCCAAGTCTCTTATTATGCCTCCCACTCCAGCTCTTCCTGGATTCCCTTTAGCTGCTCCATCAAAGTTACCTTTGACCTAGCCAGTCGGTGGTGCAGACCATCTTGTGTTTTCCCTCAAATTTGAATCCTTGTCTTTATGCCCCCGATTTTTCCTATTAAGAATATCATTTAAAATCTGTGTTCTTAAGGGAGGAGTCTCTAGGGATAGAACCTTTAAAATTTTCCAGTAAACTTTTGCAAATGCAATTTGCCACAATCTCATGGGATGAGATTTCTTCTCTGAAGACTCTGTTATTTCTCTCCTTCCAAATTTTCCAAGTGAAGTGAGGAAGAAAAAAACTCCAAAGATCTTTGGCTTCTTTACCATTAAAGGGGCATTGCCATTGTTTAACCATGTCCTGAAAGTTGTTAGGTTTCACCCATTCTAGGTTGAAATGATTGAAGATAGAGTCCCACACTTTACAAGTATAAGTACAATGAATCATGAGATGATTACAATTTTCAGCTTTAGAGCAACATAGTATACATCTATTAGGCATACAAAGACCCCTTTTACAGAGATTGTCCACTGTTAGAATTTTGGTCGGAACAAGAAGCCAAAAAAAAATGTCAATTTTAGGTATAAGCTTATTGTTCCATACTTGAGAACTGATTGGGTGATCTTCTTGGGAGAAGAGAAATGCATAAGCAGAAGAAACAAAAAATTTGCCATTAGCCTCTGGACCCCAAATCAAAGAGTCTTGTTCATTTTCTCTTAAGAACCAAAGATTAAGATGTTTATTGACCAAATTGAGGTTCTCATCAAAGGAGCTAAGGTCAACCCATTTCTCATTAATCCAATAATCAGAAACCTTTTCCTTGATTATTTCTTTACAGTCCAGTATCACTGGCATCCATTCCTGCTTCTCACTAAGAGCTTCTTCCTTGAGCCAATTATCATTCCAAAAATTTATCTTCCTACCATTTCCCAACTTCCATATTATCCCTTTTCTAATCAGGTCCCTACCTTTCCTAATGCTATTCCAAATGAAAGAACCTTTGATATCCAAAGGATTCCTTATCATTTCCTCAAAAGAGTTCAGATTACATTTTCTCTTGATAATAGCATTCCATTCCTTCTCCTCTTCAAAGATTCTCCAGCACTGTTTTGCCAGCAGAGCCCTATTAGTATTTTTAATACTTCTGATACCAAGCCCACCAAAATTACAATATTTGTTAACATATTCAAAAAAAATTGTTTTTAAGGATAATTGAAATTAATCATGGGAAGGAATAAGTGAGTAATACCCAAAGAACTCGAGGCAAAGAAGCAAAGACAAATGGAGTGCATGAGAAGACTACCTGAAATGAGAAAAATCAGAGGAGAAGGTACATTATCTATAAAATCTCATTTTACTAGAGAATCAAATATCAAAGCATGTATTGATGATATACACAATGAATAAAATTCACCAAATGCTTACCAAGAACAAGTTCCATTAACCACACTTATTGAGACAAGGAAAAATCAATAAAATGTACCAAATGCAAACCAAGAAAACACACCAATCTTAATACCTAGAATTATTTGTAAGATACCAAAGTATCTAATTGACACAGTTTAAAATATTTTTAAATAAATGTCCAAAATAATTCCCATTCGCACTTATAGAAGAATAGCCAATAGAATATGGAAAAACTATTTTGAGAGTTTAAATCAAACTATAATTTTCTAATTATTCATTTAAATCATTAAAAATCTGAATTTTAAAGACACTATGAAAATCCTTGGCTTTAGATCATTCAAAACCAATAGAAAAAAAACTATAGTGAGAAACCTAATTTCTACATATCAAGCAATAGCTTCAACATTTCTCATAGAGAGAGGGGGTGGTGATAGAATCCAAGCACCAAGAAACCATAAAATAGTCCTATCATACATGAACATGTGTTTCCAAATGCTAGATCAACCCCACACCTATGGAAGATGAAGATCCACTACACATAGAAAAGTAATAAACTATCTTGTGTGGGTCACGTAGACCAAATAATCCATGCATGAACCAATAAAAAACATCCATGATGCCTCAAAATGTGTGCAAGGGTGCTATATCATCGCTATCATGTATCAACATATGTGCCAATGCCAAATCAATTCCCATGTATGGCTATGAGAAGGTCGATCTATGTCAGAAAGTGATGAATGAACATATGTGAGCTAATGGAGACCAAGTTCTCCATGATCTAATTTAATATAATTTGTAGTAGAAACTTATACATAATATCTCAATGTCTTAATAAAATAGGCATCACAATATATAACCATGGATCTTGTAATGATTATATCATTCAGAAAAATTAGTAAATCACATTCACTATATACATCAACATTTAGAACATAATATAGCAACTAGAAGCACAAACATGAGAGGGAACAAACTGATACTGAAAAATCTAGGAATTCATTGAGATAAAAACATAGGCTTTTCAACACTTTTGTATTAAATTGTATATAACTATCAAATACACCTTCTAATCAACAAAGTTTGAGTGTAACAAAATAGTCTGGAACTCCTTGTCTTTGAATTTAAAAAGTTTATATAGATAATTATAAACTTTGAGCCATTATTATCTCATCAAACTATTTTTATGTTCTAATTAAAATCAAACATAAATATTTAAAATTGTTGTAAAGATTCTGGTTTGTTTGTTGGAACTGATACAATATATTTGGATTGTTGCTAAGAAATTGGTTGATAATTACATGGAATAAGGCATGATTATTATCTTCTAGAAGGTAGGAGAATATTCATTCCACATTTAATAATTCTATCCCATCAATAAGCACTTGGGAAATTATAATCTATCATTTCACTAGTTGAAAACTCCAAGTCATTATATTGAGTATATGAAAATGGAGGCAAGTAGTGCACTAATAATTTGAACTCAGTTAAGAGATCAAAGTCATATTTCAACTAATCTACTATAGAATGCCCCTTTAGTAATTTGCTGAGATCTTGAAATTTGGAGTCTTCACTTCTATATTTGGCTGGTAATTCCAAATATCGATTTCATGGGATCAAATATAGACAATCATCCCAAAATGATGATAAACCTTTCTTAAACAAATTAGTGAATCAAGCCTTGAAACCTACCACTTTTTTTAGAAGTTCATCTTCCTTATTCTTCACACTTTCCATTATTTGATACTTTGCAATAAGTTTTCGAGTATCCAATATAATAATTGACCTTTCATTTATCCCCAATGCTTGTAAACTTGCCCTGGAAGTAGCATTCATAGTATTCACAATTTTATTTGCAAGGTATTTTGGAATATGGATGAGCTCTTCTCTTAAATATCTACACCTTTGATTACTAGACACTTCTTGTTGGGCCAAAGAAGTAGCCCAAACTTCTTACATTTAAATTCTTCATGTCTATGTCACATCTATAATCTTGATATTGCTTGGATTTAAAGTCTAATGTAGGGAACCAAAGGCTTCAAAAATGGTATCTTCCATTGGCTCAAAATAATTTTTTTATAACAATCTAAGCTCTTTAATATTAGCAATATGTAGAAGGACCTTATTGTACCCAAGATATTCCATTTTTAGAACTAATATAGACCATGGTTGCTTAGTATCTTAGATGTACATGAAATCTAGATTTTCTACAGGAGACTAGAGTTGTGCCCATTATTCTCATTCTTAATGGTGCTAGAGGTTCCATTGTACTTCTATACTCAGATTCATTCAAAAATAGGTCATAGATATGCCCTTGACAGTCCTCAGGTTGACTTTGTTCTATCAGGTATATGTTGTTGCTGCAGGTATATGATTATGGTTTTGTTTCATATGTTGTAATATTAGATATATAAAGAAAAATAAATTATTGCATGAAATAAATAATAAATTTTTCATTTTTCATTTTTTTTTTGTTGAACATGGGTCTTCCATAAGATCAAGATGATCCTCATGATATAGATCTAGAGCATGTTGGTTCTGGTATAGATCACATGGAAGAGGATGATGATGACGCAACTACAAAAGACATCAAGGTCGATGACAATGATGATCATGATCATGATGATCACGATGGTGATGATGATGATGAGGTATTTGTTGGTAGTAGCCAGTGAAATTCATGATCATATAGACTGCATCATGGATCGTTGTTGATATATCATTATGATGCCTCTTTTCATGATTACTATCATATGTATCATTTTGACGACCTGCAATACCATATTATCGAGTTGTATCATTTTGACTTATATCATTTGGATATGTATCATCTTGAATTGTATCATTTAGAGTTACATATGATGATGATCTTATCAATATTGACTTGTCAATTTACATATATTGAAAGTGGTCGATGATTTTTGAATAGATATTTATTACGTATGATGATTTTAATTTACTGCTTAGGATGGATGTTGTCAAATTCAATAAAATTATAGATATTTGACTCACTTGTTTTAATTAAAGATGACAATCATGTTATAATAATTATCTTGTTATTTTATATATATTGTATATTGTTGTATATTTTATTTTGATGAAGATTTAATAAGTATAATGATGTTGTTAATTTGTATGGATGTCCATTTCCCTAAAAATTATTTATAAATGTTATCCTATAAAGTATTTCAAATGCAATATGACTTACTCTATAATCATATAATTTATGTAAGAGGTGTGATATATTTAACTAATTAAATTGAAATAAAACATATTAAATTAATAAATGGAAGCAAAATAAGAAGCATTTTTGGAAGCAAAAAATGAAGCAACAATAGAATCCAAACTAGAAGGAACCTAGAAGAAAAACTTGGCATTATCTAGGAAGCAAAAATAAAAACAATTCAGGTAGCAAAAAATAAGTAATAATAGAAGAAATTTTAGAAGAAACAAAAGATGCAATAATATAAGTCACATTAGAAGAAACAAAGGATGTAAAAATGGAAGCACAACTATATGCAACAAGCGATGTTATATTATAAGTAAAATTGGAAGAAAAACTAGAAGCAAAATATCACTAGTATAAAAACATGTGACCAAATAAACTACCAAAAATTGTAGATAAATGACCAAAGTTGGTCACGTCATAGTGGTATTTTATTGTCGGTCATTTATCTCGCGACCAAATTTATGACTAAACTATTTTAGTTATTTATATGATCATATATTTAGTCATTTATTTGGTCATTTATTTGGTCGTTTGGTAGTTTATTTGGTCATTTATTTAGTCATTTGATAGTTTATTTAGTCATTTGGTAGTTTATTTGGTCATTTAATTGGTAGTTTATTTGGTCATTTCTATTATTTGGTAGTAAATGTAGTTATGAAATGAATAATTTATAAATTTTAAAATGCAAAAAAAAACATAATATTAGACTTGAACTAAATCATAAAAGCAAGAGTATTACACATGAACAAGCTACGATAGACTAGAATTGAAACATTGATTCAACATCATGATGATAAATAAATGTAATCTCCAATAAGAAAAATTAATGCAAATATATATCAAATTATAATATCAAAGTTGTCTAAAGAGTATATACGTAAATATAATAAAAATGTCAAAGTTGTCTAAGAGTTTCCAACTCTTTAAAATACACCTTGATGATTAAAATCTCTAAACAACACATTCAAAATACTACAATATTATAAAGTAGTGACCCAAAATTTCTAACAAATAACACCTAATAAACTTGTTGATCAACTATTTCATTTTTACCAAATACTTTAGTGGCCACTGTATGAAAGTTTCCTCTTTCTCTTTCAGATGAATAGCCCCATCTGTTTTGTCTTCATAAGGCAAGGGTACGTTACTTGTCACCTTTAAAATGTTTATATTTGCATCTCCACTTCCTCTCAAGTTTAATCCATGTACAATAGACAAGGAGTGAATCTGCCCAATACCAACAACATCACCATCATATGGATCTAACACATTAACTTTATCCCCTTCTTTGAGTTTATGATGAATAAATTTCTGCAAAAAGAAAAAATAAACACATTAGATTACATAAGTAATGAAAGACAACAAATATAATGCAATCATAAGTTTGTAAATAAAAATACCAAAATTAATATCCATTCCTATTGCACTTCCCTTTCTTATGTTCAAGACTAAAGTCCTTGGAGCACCATCAAAAGACCTGGGTTGAAAAAGAGATTTGGTAATTGATTCTTCTTGTTGATGAAGTTTCATGGTTGCAGGTGCACATTCACTCACTGTAGATGGGTGGACATGGAGGTCTATCAAGGTATTTTTGTTTTTGTGTTGCCTTGATAAAAAAATTCTTCATGTCGTTAAAATTGATTAAAGTTTGGTAGAGGAAATAGCATAAAACAATGGTGTGAAAATGCAATAACAACAATGCTGTGTATGAGAATCAATGCTTAAGGATAGTGTTTTGTATATACAAATTCAGAAAGATGATGATCAAAATGATGCTTTCAACAATGCAAAGATACATTATTATGAACTAGACTTAACTCATTAGTAGAATCTCTTACCTAATATGAATCCATGGAATTATGGTCATTCCATGCAGAAACTATAGGCTGAACCGAGGAAGTCAATTGTGAAACTTTCTCAGTGAGAGTATGTAAATAACTGTTATCCATTTTTATTTCCCATGCTCAATAAGTGCAAATGGAAATATTTTTCAGATATTTTTAAGGGTGCATCTCAGTTATTAATGGTGTTTTTTCAAAAAGATAAAATTTCCATAAAAGTATCAATGAAAGATGCAATGGTTTACAACAGAAAATGATCACACAACATTGCTAAGTTAAAAAAACCATCTCTTTATTCATAAGTAAAAATGTGAAATATCCCACAAAAGATGTTAGAGTAACTATTGGTGCACTATACAAGTAAATGATTCATATAAAAGTGAAAGCATAAACAAAGAGAGGGAATCCGTCATTGCCTCATAATGACGAACCCCGCAGTTGAGCAGCTCCGTCTTCATTTCCAGTTGCTTTGTCATCCAAGTACCTGCAAGGGTATTGAGAGGTGGTGTTAGAGCTTGGGATACCAAATATTTATGTATACACCATCATTACATGCATAATTTACTCATATATTGCATTATAATAGTCTGAAATCATCATGTGTATTGAAGGAAAGTAGAAAGACATTATTTCAACATATGGGAAAAAATAGGCTCCCACGAGGGTAGAGCCCAACATGCTGTTGAGTGACACAATCATGCTATAGAAATTTAGTAAAGAGATAGAGCATCAAATATTGTCAGTGGATGAAACCACAAATTTGGATGGTAAATTTGAAGAGAAACTAATAAGAATCCAAACAATGTTATTTTGCAATTTCACTATTTTCTGATTTTTGTTGATTACAATCACTTTGGATGCATGGTATAGTCATGTATGGACACATGAATGCATGAGACTATAATCAAAAGACATTTATCTGAGTCTACTTTAATTTAAATCAATTTTGAGTCATTTTCATGGAGAAATGAAGGATTTATATCCATTTTAGTAACAACACCCTGTTCAGAAACATTTTTTAGAGATGGAAGCCAAATAAAATAGTGGTACAACTACATATGGACTAGTAAGACCCTATAAATTGGTTAGGAGTAAGATATTGATGTTACCAACAAACTTTATTCCTTCTAGAAAAATTCATTTTGATGTTTAAGTGGTCAAATAATTCATTTTTTGAAAACTACCCTGTTTTTCCCTATGTTGCATGTATGAGATCAAAACATTCTTTCCAATGATAAAAGTTAATGCTGTTATGATATTGGAGAAGCCCAATCATCATGCAAAAAGGAAAATTAAAAAGATTATAACAACTTTTTCTATCACAAAGAGGAAGAGCAATGATAGTCCAAGAGTAATCACGGTGATATTTAAAGAGACACAAGTTGTCATTTAAAAGACTGCACTTTTATAAACAGCAATGAGAAGAGACAATGGTGGTCTTAATGTGAGAAATGGCTATTGATAAAAGTATACAAACAAATCCATGTATTCAAAAAACCCAATATGTACAAATGGCGAATCCACAGTGATATGCAAAAAATGCATAAAGAAAGAGAGATCTAATGAATGAGGTGGAGCCCAAAGTTTCACTTACACCATTTGTCAAAAATGGTAATATGTTGTCCATAAATTGCATCAAAACAATGTTATGTTTCTTGCCAACATTTGACAGGGTAGAGATCTCATAATTTAATTGTGCAAAAGAGAAAACATAATAGACAAAATGTCACAACTACAAGGATAATCAACAGATCTAATATTGAACATAATGCTGCTCATACACTAAATACCATGATATTTTCAGCACTAGATGTAGAGGAAAAGAATAACAACATTAATGTTGTTATGGAGCAGCAGAGATTCATTGTTAAAATAATGAAGGAAAGAAATATAAATGCTATTATTCAATCATTTCAAACCCTCATATGCAAATGAACATCTATGATCATTTTTCAAATTTCTGTAGCCATCTATTGAAAGGAAAAAATAATTTCAAGCTGGAAATACAAAAAAAAGTGAAGACCCATGATCTAAGAAATACAAGAAGCAAAGAATGTTCAAATTTTTTGTATAAAAAATAATAGAGATAATTATTTTCAGCACTTTTGTAGAGGAAGAGCTTCATTTTACATAAGAAAGAAAATGGCTGCCACTATCAATAAGAAAAATACAAAGAGATGGAGCTTAAAGCTTTCAAAAATACTAAGAAAATTAGAACCCAAAAGATGTAAATACACAGGAAGAAATCAATTCTTCTATTTTATTCAAAGGTAGAGGGTTTGAATCACAAAGAAGAGGCTCACAATACCTGAGATTGAAGTCACTTTCAGCAAGAGGAAGAGGAGGTTTTCCAAAAAGTCTCTAATAATATTCAGATTTAAACAGAGATCTTCAGAAAATAAGAAAATCTATGTCCATGGAAGCTCCCAAAAGATGTAAATGTGCAGGAGAAAGGCAAGGTGAGATAGGTGCGTAAGCTGTCAAAAATGCTTCTTAAAACTGCAAAAATCTCCTTCAAGCAAGTTCTAAAAAACCCCATTCATGGCAGCCTAGGAAGAGCTTCAATATCTAACAAAGGAGTGGCTTCAAAAATCTCTGCAAATGCATTCTAAATCCAGCAAACTCCATCAAAAAATCCTTCAAGAAAGCTTTAGCAAACCCTCTCTTCCCTCATGGCGGCTGCTCCAAGCGACTCACAGAGAGAAAAAATGAAATGTGAAACAATAATTTTAGGTTTCAAAACTCTTTGCCAAGGTAAATGTTTTTTTTGCCTTTAATATTTGTTAAGTCTCGTGTCCATAAATCAATGTGAGCTCTATGGGGTATTTTTGCATATTTGTAAATATGGAAAAGACTTATTAATAGAATAATTTATAAATCTATCATTTTATTAATATAGTTTTTGAATTATTAAATCATATTAATAGATGATAAATTTATAAATCATTATATTAATATTGTTTAATAAAAAATGTATATGGGATATTGATTTTTAAAATTGTTATATTAAATATGTATTGGCACTTGATAATAATGTTATTAAATTCTTTATAAGTCATTTTCTTTGATAAATATCATTATAATAATATTATTATTAAGTGACACATAAATGTAGTTAATTAACATTATTAATATAATTTATATTTGTGAAAGTAAATGAATTATAATTTATTTAATAATTGTTATTATTAAATTAATTTTATTATTAAGTAATTTATAATTATCACTTGATAAATATTTTTTTAAAAATATGTAAAGTGATAATTTATAAATAACGTAATAAAAAAGTGCAAATAGGTATTTCATTTTACTCTTTAAAATCAATAAGATATATTATTGTAAAATTATAGCAAAGGCTGAGTCATGGAGATAAGTTTGAAACTTTATGAGGGTGCCTTGATATTTTGGCAAGATTGAAGGATAAGAAGACATTAATTGAGGGCCTTAATGATGAAGCTGATAAAGATTGACATTGGCAGCACCTTTGTGCATTTTTACAGCTGTTTGAGGGTCTCAAAAAATGTCCACTTGGCTAAATCCGATCCAAGAATTGCTCTCATGATGCCACTCCTTTTGAAAAATCATAAATATAAGTTAAAGGTTCATTTGTAAAGGGTTCTTCTTCCCTTTGGCTTGATGTTTTGTAACTTTTCCTAACTTCTTAACGGAGGCAAAGTGTTTTTGTAACCCATTTCAGAGAGACCATACAAATTTGTAACATATTTTTACGGTGAAATATAGCTTGTGCCTTCTCAATTTTTTGAGTTTGTGTATCACATGGTGCCTTGTTTAGAGATTTATATAGTCATATGCAGGCTGAAATTTTGCGTGGAATCAATTCTGAACTGTGAGGAAGCTTTTATCCTTTTCGGGACTATCATTTTTGCCTTCTTTCAAATTGTTGATGCAAGGGCTGTATTATTGAGTTGTGTAGGGAAGCTCTTTGTCACTGGTTATATTGTGTGTTTGTTATTTGTCAAATATCAAAGAATTCATTTTGGTGCATCGCCTTTAGGAATAAAATTTCATTTTTATGCATCCTTCTACCCCTTTTCTTCTGAAAAAGTCTTTGTTTAAGGTAATTTAGGTGAGGTGCCAATAAGAACCAACTTACTCTAGAGACCAGCTTCCAATATTTGAGCCCACAATCACGGAAGCTTTCTCATATATCACTAGATTGTTGAGTTTACTTAACAGAGTGCAAATTTTAGTGATAATAGTTTTTGGCACGCCCGGTGGGACTAAGAACTCATTCTTAGTTCTTTTCAGACTTTATGTTGCTGTTGTTTGGTGTGGACAGTAATAGTTTCTGCCTTTGGAGGCAAGAAAGTAACACATCTAGCAACTCTCAAGGATATCTTATGGTTTCAAAAATTCAAGTGTTGGTATGTTTCAAAGAAAATCTGGTTTTTTTTTCTAATTTTATAGCTTTTGAATGTTTCTGAATGTTTCAACATGTCAAAATTTCATGAAAGCATGTTTTATCATTCCCCATACCATGAAAATATTTCCCATGCACTTCCCCATCAGCCATATCAAAGAAAATATACTGTTGGTTTCACTAGAAAGGAGCCTATTACAACAAATCCCAAGCAAGCTCCATATGTTTTCCACCCACCCACCTCTGCTCAAGCTTTATGGAAAATTGCCAATGCATATCAGCAACCCCAAGAGATTCAGTTTAGTACAAGCCATCATGGTTGTTCTTGGAATCATACCCACCATGCTAATTACATAAGCATAAAGGACATACTGTTAAAATTTCAAGAGAAGATGCAGTGTATTGATATACAACAAGAGTGTAACTTGCAACAAGATGGGTGGGCTTGTCAAGCTTATCAAAGCCAAGAACAAATAGAGTTGCAAAGAGGGCAGTATGAGGAATATCTTGCAAGAGATTTAGCTATAAAAGAGGAACAAGTAAGGCTATTACTTGGTCGAGCCTAGGAGCTAGAAGCTTTGTCAACTCCTTGTGTTTCTAGTTTTATACCGCCATCATTTGTAGCAATGAATCAGCCTGTGAAGGTGGTCGTTTCCAAGAAACAAATTCCAAGTTTTTAGCAAGGTCAACCTCTAGAATCCTCCATTAAATTTTCTAAACATGAAATTCCTAGTTTTACAGGATTCCATTCAGTGCAAGAGAAGATGGTACCCATACAAACACATTCCAGAGCTCTGCAAGGGCAGTTTGTTCAAGAGATTTGTATACCCCAAGAGATTCCTCAAGTTTCTCAAAGTCCTTCTCTAAGTCAACCTTCTTCTCCTACCACTATTTTTCTTTATCCTAGAGGACCTATTGTTTACCAAGATGATTGGTTTAGTGATAAAATCAAGGGTTTTGAGGAGATAGAAGAGGAAAGACTTGTACGTGATGAGCTTTCATGTGATAAAGAAATGAAAAAAAGTAGAATTGTTAGTGCTAAGTGATGACTATAACTAGTAGTAGGGCATAAAGATAGAAAATGATTCTCAACTTGAACTCTTGGTTGATTTATTCAATGAGCTTCCATTTTATGTTGAAGATGAGGAAGATAGGTCAATGCCTACGTCAGAAGGTAAATTAGGACAACCATGTAACAATCAACAACAAGGTAACAAAACTAAAGATTTCACATTCTTACTTGATGAACTACCTCATTTTATTGTCAAAGAAGAAGAGCATATACCTTTGCTGGTGTCAGGTCAAGTTTTGGAGCAGCCAAAAAAGATTGATAACAATGCAAACCAATTTTATAGTCAAGAGAAGCAAGAAGATAAATAAAAAAGTATGCTTTAAAGTGACGACCTTGGGGTACTCTCAAATCTTCAAGATAGCTGCTACAAGGATAAAAATAGTTTTCTAATGGAAAAGAGAAATGAAGATGTAGAGGAAGATATGTTCTGGGATGAACTAGAGCTATTTTTCTCAGAGGTTGATAAAAAGCTAACATCTCCTAAGTTAGAAAATCAGGAGCAACAAAAGCATACTGTGGAGATAGCCACTTCTCAGTGAGAGGTCAACACTAGAAGCTCTAAATTTTCTCTCTCAAGAGGATGCCCTCTTAGGAATCTATCTAGGGTGGAGGACAATAACGAATCACTCATTATGCTGACACCCAAACATGAAGTTCCAACTGGAGATGAGGTAAAAAGAGAGCATGGTCAATTGATTGACACCCTCTTTAGCAGGAGTGTGCATGCACATTGTAAAGAGGCTGGTCAACTAGTTTGTGACTTACTAGATGAGTTAAAATATTTTGTTGAAGCTATATCTCTTCCTCTAGTTTCTCATGAATATGTCAATCATTGCAAATTGAGGAGAAAGGGGAGTTATTTTATAGAACTAGTAAATGGATTTGTTTACCATTCCTCATTTCTGGTTAGATAGGGTAGTGTAGGTTTCATATTTCAATAAGTGCAATTTTGCACAAGAAATCAGTTAGTTTCAATTAGTCTTGTTGTTCCAATGTCAATACAATCAAACAACCATGTATTCTTATGGAAATAGTCATTCATGGCTGATTTCTATAAGACAACACATTTTTCCTCAATGGGGTTGTCATAGAACAAAATTTTCAGTTTTGAGCAGTGTGTTTTAGTTTCAAATTTGAGAAGGTGTTCATTTTTTGAAGTCATAAGTGACTCTGTGCCCAATGGACTTGTAAAGGAAGCTGGTCTAATATGCTTAGCAGGGAAACATCATGCAGCTGTCACTAGAAATTTTATCCATTTTTATTTCCCATGCTCAATAAGTGCATCTGGGATTGTTTTTCAGACAGTTTTAAGGGTGCATCTTGGTTATTAATGGTGTTTTTCCAAAAAGAGAAAATTGCCATAAAATTATCTGTTGGGATTAATGGGAAGTAGTACTAAGAGGGGAGGGGTGAATCAGTACCTCTAAATTTTTTAACACTTTTCACCTTTCATCATTAGTAATCATTCTTTACTGTATTACTGACCATATCTGATGTTCTTTCTTATGCATGTAATATTAATTCATAATCTTTAATTGTTTGCAACATTCATATAAACATTCATGAAATTAATAAACACATAAAACAAGATATGATATTGTAGAAAACTCCTATTAGGAAGTAAAAACTGCGGTGGGGATGGCACCCACAAAACTTCACTATCTGCAGATTGGAAGGGAGCCGATAAAGGCTTACAATTGATCAATTATGATGATCTACCATGTTAGGAGTATTAAGGTGGAGACATGTTAAGATATACTCTGTTAAGAGCTTTAGTAACACTAATGAAGTGTGCACTTGGTTAAGAGATTTGCAATAGGACTGTTAAGTCCACCTTCCTTGAAAGGATTTCTTAAGTGTACTACACTTGTTAGAATGAGTACAATATGTTTGACCTGACTATATGCAATCTATAATTTCTGATCATAGATCCATCAAAGCTCTCATAATATTAATATCACCTATAGTGATTGATTAATACCTTTTCCTGCTCGTCGGTAGCCTGTGTTTTGTTCTTGAAACTGAATTGATCCTTTTCTATCCTTCTGCATGAATTCTTTTATCTGATCCTTAGATGCTCTTAGTGGCTACAATCATCATCGAACATGTTCACAATAGATTGAGCATCTATTTATACAAGTATTTGACCTATTCTAGAATCACGCATTACAATGTTAACTCTTGATCCAAGGTATACAACTTGATCTTGATCCTTTAGTTTGCATGTTTTAAAATAGTTGAACTAATTAAAACAATAATAATTACATTTCTTTCTCTACACATAATGGATTTAAAACAAATCAAGAAGCTAAATATAAAACTTTAGCGATTTATCTGATGTGGAAAGTCAGATCCACTTTTTGTGGAATGTAACTGACTATCAGTTCTTAATCATCAGGTTGCACTGGAAGTATGTTGGTGTTCCTTCATTTAACTGATCATCGGGTTCCCTTCATCTGCCAAGTTCCTCTCTTTGTTGTTTCATCGGGTTGCACTGTTGGTTACTCATCGGGTTTCTTTGTCCCTTTTTTCATTGGGTAACACTAAATAGTGTTTGTCAGGATGGTTTGTACTTGGTAGTATCAGGTAACCTTGGCATCAGGTAGTGTTGTGCCCTGTCTATCGGTGTAGTGTAAACCGATGGTGTAAATCATGTTTTTCCTTATATACACTAATGGCAAAATATAATGCCTTCAATCTCCCCCTTTGACATTAGTATCAAAAATTGATATGTGCATAATACTAAAGTGTTTAGTATGTACACCATGTATATATCCTTGTCATTATATGACTCCCCCTAACTGTATGCATCAGTATAGTATAAGTATATGTACATGTATGCTTGCCTTTATACTATACATTCCCTTGTTCTTTTCTCTTTCAAATGACTGACTATACAAATCATTTCATCCTTCATTTCCCCTTTTACTGTTGACTGTACATATCATTTCCCCCTTTATTTGATACTCATGACAAAAATGTACAACTTATAAGTTGTCAAAAATGTGTAACTTACAATGTCGAGAATATGTGAGTGGGTGGTCTTAATATCTTTGAGAAATTTCTCCCATTTTTCTTTCAGGAGTTCTAGTGCCATGTGCTCTAGCTCTATTCTTGAATGCATATAATAAATGTTGTCTAGGACAAACATTTTTGGGGTGGCAATTAGTGTGCTTGCCTCTGTCATATGTTCTTACAATAGTGAGAGTGTCGGTAAGAGTTGTTCTTGAAGCTCATTTACCTCATCTCTAAACTTTGTCTCTGCAATCTGTATGTCTTGTCTCAATTTTTGAGCTTGCTTGAGCTGCTCATTGTGCAATTTTATTGTCTCTTCACTATTCGTGAGACTTTGTGCACTTGTTTGAAGATCATCATCTATCTATGTTATCTTGTCGGTATATTCCTTGGTGAGTTGATCTAGCATGCATAAACTTTGTATCAAGGTTATAGCTTCTGAGATTATTGGATCTATTGTGTTAATCATTTCAAAAAGATTTACCTTTTGTAATTCCACTTCTTGGATTATCTTCTTAGCTAACTTGAACTCATATTTATGTTCAAGTCTATCTTCCATGGCCTTTTCAGCATCTATGTTTTGAGATGTGATTGCATCTGTGAGAACCACTAGTTGATCAAGCATTGGCGTTGTTTGATTAACATCTATATTAGGTACAATTTGTTGAAGTATGCCTCGTGCAAATTCAAGTACCTTAGCTTCCTTGGTGGATTTTCTCAATTTGTCCTGCATTGATTTTATTTCACAAAGTCGTGCATACTTTGTCAATTCAGTTGGATCCAATGTCCTAGGATCACATACTGGAATCTTAATGATTTCATCCAGTGTCACTTGATTCTTATGCTTGCTTTTCTTCTTCCTTGAGATTTGTGTGGATGCAGATGTATGAACTACCATTGCTAGTTCAGTTGTCTTTTCTAATGCGCTCAGTGAAGGCTTTGTTGAAGATGCTTCTTGTGTTTTTTGCTCGGGGTTCACCTGTTGGTTTGGTGAAGACGTTTCTCCATCAACCTTGGGTGTCTCTGAAATTTTTTCTTCTATTTTCTTCTCCTAGGCATCTGTCTTTGCCTCTTCACCTTTTTCTTTTTGCTTGTCCTCTACTACTTGTTTATCCTCTTCCTTATTCAGATCAGTAGACTTATCTTTCTGATCATTGGTTGCAGCTTGTTCTGTAGGTGTATCCTTTTTTCATCGGTTGAGTCCTTTGTCTCTTCATCACCCTTGTCCTCAGGTATGCTTGTACCTACTGCATTAGATTCTGCATTACCTATTAGAAAATTTATTTCCTTTATTAGCACTGGCATATTATCTTGAGGGCTCACATCTGCTGCATCTTGATTTGTAACCTGCTCATCAGTTTGATCCTGTTGAGCAATGACATCTTCATCTTTTTGTAGCTGATCGAAAGGGTCTAGTCCTATGATGTCAATTATTGATGTGTCCAGCCATATTTCATTAGCAACATCCATGTCTTTATTTGCTTGGGTCTCCATTTGTTGTTGCTTTATTTGATCCTTAAGAGATATAAAAATTGCATCATCTTCTTTCTGGGGATCTTTATCTGAATCATACTGAGTGATGTCTTGAATGTCAAGATCATCCATGTCTTTGTCTAGGTCAATTGGCTCAACATTATCTACATTGTCCAAAGAAATGTGCTGAGGACTTGCCTTATCTTTCTCCTCCTCTACATGAGGTGTGTCAGTGAGAAGTAATTGATTCTCACGACTTGTTGACTTTCCAGGCAAATCTAGGAGTTGTCTCCATTTGGTCTCAGGCATACTATCTAGCTCTATAAACTTATCTTCTAGCACTTTGTAAGCTCTAATCTTAGCTACAAATTTACTTGAGTGCTTCTTCATTATTTCCTTGATTTCTTCCATCTTCGATTCAGGAGACATAAGTGTGACAAGTACTCTCTCCCTTGGTTCCTTTTCTGTATGTAGAGCATATGACCATTGTTGTGAAATTCTATTACCCAGCTCTTTGGGTATTTAACTTATAAATTCTAATGGTACATGTTTAAACTTGACCATTTCCCTAATTATGGCATCTTGTATCTTGTTTTGGTCTTCTGGTTCAAGTTTATCCCATTGTCTGATCTTTCTATCAGTCATTGTACTGGTAGTAGTAATTGACTCAGCAATTTCCTCAATTGTTCTAGTAAGAAAACTTTTCTTACTTACATTAGGCTCATCCTCTTTGGAATCTTGAATGTCAGCTTTAGTCCTGGCCATTATTTTCCTCCTTTTTGTAGGTGTAGCCTTCACAGTTTGCTCCTTTGTTTGCTTTGTTGGCTGCTTCCTGTAACACCCCAAAATTGGCATCTTGCAAACCTAACCAATTTTGTTGCATTTGTCGCTCTTCTAAATCATCAAAGTCCTATTGTACTAGGCAATTCTGAGTTTTCACTGACTCTACTCGACCTAAGTGTCAAATGCAGAAAATCCTAAATCTGTAATAATCATACATCATATTTAATTCCTAAATATCTATTTGGCTAAACAAACCTTATGATCGAATTAATTTAATTATAAAGTCCTAACACTTTAATTAAATTAAATTCACCCTCTTTAGCTGAGACACATGAAAAGGAATTAAATAATATTTAATTATTAAATAAATATCCTCATTTCAATAATTGAAATTAATTATTCAGATAATTGAGAAAAAGCAATTATGAGGTCATATTTATTTAATTAATTGGATATTCTATCAAAAGTCTTATCTCTATTAAAAAATGGAAACTTTGAATTAATTATGTTTTAAAACAATTAAATTCAAATAAAACAATATTAAATCAGAGAAAGAAAACAATTAAAGCAGGAAGAAAAACAATTTATTGAATTCTTTTCAATAAAGCTTTTTGTTTTTAATTAGCTTTTCTATTTGTTTTATTTCAAAAAGGAAAGTTTCTATTCTGATCATCTTAGAGTCTATAAAAGAACTCTCATTCTTCATTCAAAACCCCTGATTATCCCTTGAATTTCTGAAGAAAATATGCATTGTTAGAATACTGAATTATTGTCATGCTTCATATAGAATAACTTCATTTTTGCAATAGTATAACTTAAATTTCTAGAATAATGGCATTTAGCAATCATGTTTAGATTATCTCACATTTTTCATTTCTTAGCATAATCTTGCATTGTATTGCATTCATCATGATAAATCCTTCGTTCTTAGACTAGTCCATGGTTGTGAGACTCTCGTTCTGAGAGCAATTTCAAAAACCCCGTCTAGATAGAAGACAACAGGTCGAATCACGCAGGCAGATAAGATGAATAATCTCATATTCAGTCTTGTATGTACCTGGTGAAGAAGGACTATGTTGAAGTGTGTGGTTGATTAACAAGGCCAAAATTAACACATACATTTCTGGCGCCCACCATGGGGTAGAACATCTATTTCTGTCATCACATTTGAATTAGTTTTGAAAATATTGCATCATGTTTGTACTCTTATTTTGTAGGTAAAACAATGCATTTCATCATTATTTTAGCATGGAGCAAGTTTAAAAATTTCTTCTATCTTCTGTCTATTATTCTCTTAGTGTTTTTGGAGCTCTTATTTTGAGCCAAATCTGACTGCACCATTGCGTCCAGAACATCATTTCGGGTGAAAATGACTGTAAACATGCCTATACTTGTCAAAAGTTGAATCAGTGGCAAAAATATTTTGCCCAAGGAGACCGTACAACCCATTGCACAAAAATCAAGGCAGATTTTTGGATTTCTCTGCACGCAGCCCGAGGCAGATATTTTGAAAAAGAAAAATAAAAAAAATAGATTTTTTCACTATGTTAAATTTGACGGCCGTCAAACCATCATTCTTCATGACCTTCTATGACAGCCACGAAACCATCAAATTTAAACTCGCAGGTTGATGACATCAGCAGGGTTTGAAATTTTTTTAGCCTTCACCATTGAGCTTTTTGAATTTGTAGTCTAACTTTAAAGGATCATATCTTGCTCATTTTAGGTCCAAATTGAGTGCAATTTTTTTTAAAATTTTGGGTAGAATTGTTTGAAGATTTCTGGGTTTTTCTTAGTTTCTAGATTTTAGTCACAAATTTATCAGAAATTGCAGGTTTTCATCACTGTACCTGCCTAATCCTACGTTTTGCAACTTCCAGAGCCTCGTACGGGCTCATACGGTAACATTTTTTAGTGTAATTTTTTTTTAGTGCATTTTTTTTTATCTACTTTCTGAATCTGCAATTAGATTTATGATTTTCTATTTTTTTAATGCTGACGAGTTTTGGGCTTTGTTGTTCTCTGATTATCTTATTTATTACAGCCTAACAGTGGTTTGCAGGACGCTGAGACAAAGAAAAGCCATCATAAACTTCTGACATGTTTATTGCAGGACACTGATATGAAGAAAGATATTACAAACTACTAATGGGTTTATTGTAGGACGTTTGTCGAAGGCCTTGCATGTTTTCACAACTTCTTATATCTATTTTTAGTAGTTAAAACACACTTCGGTTGGTGCTTAAAATGAATCATTGTCTTGTGTGATTGAAGTGTTTTTTAGATTGTAATCCTAAGAACTACA
>MU223543.1:607351-621051 GCA_018584345.1 Thuja plicata | reverse complement strand
TTATAAAGTCCTAACACTTTAATTAAATTAAATTCACCCTCTTTAGCTGAGACACATGAAAAGGAATTAAATAATATTTAATTATTAAATAAATATCCTCATTTCAATAATTGAAATTAATTATTCAAATAATTGAGAAAAAGTAATTATGAGGTCATATTTATTTAATTAATTGGATATTCTATCAAAAGTCTTATCTCTATTCAAAAATAGAAACTTTGAATTAATTGTGTTTTAAAACAATTAAATTCAAATAAAACAATATTAAATCAAAGAAATAAAACAGTTAAAGCAGGAAGAAAAACAATTTATTGAATTCTTTTCAATAAAGCTTTATGTTTTTAATTAGCTTTTCTATTTGTTTTATTTCAAAAAGGAAAGTTTCTATTCTGATCACCTTAGAGTCTATAAAAGAACTCTCATTCTTCATTCAAAACCCCTGATTATCCCTTGAATTTCTAAAGAAAATATGCATTGTTAGAATACTAAATTATTGTCATGCTTCATATAGAATAACTTCATTTTTGCAATAGTATAACTTCAATTTCTAGAATAATGGCATTTATCAATCATGTTTAGATTATCTCACATCTTTCATTTCTTAGCATAATCTTGCATTGTATTGCATTCATCATGATAAATCCTTCGTTCTTAGATTGGTCCAAGGTTGTGAGACTCTCATTTTGAGAGCAATTTCAAAACCCCATCTAGATAGAAGGCAACAAGTCAAATCACGCAGACAGATAAGATGAATAATCTCATATTCAGTCTTGTATGTACCTGGTGAAGAAGGACTATGTTGAAGTGTGTGGTTGATTAACAAGGCCAAAATTAACACATACACTTCCTCTTATAGGTCCTCACTTGAGCTTTCTTCAGAGGTGTAGTATCTTTTGTTGTTTGGCTCCTTGTCCTTTGTTTCTTTGTAGGAGGTGGAGGTGTATCAGATTCAGTGGCCTTAGAATATGATTTCTGCTCATCTTGTCCTTTACCAATGATATCCTGTTCATCGGTTTCCTCTGTTTGTTCCTGTTCCTCCTCATTGACCGATAGAATCTTTTCAAGATTCTTTACCATCTTATTCTTCTTGTTAACAGTCTTCTGGATTACGAGGCCTATTTTTATCTTTGACTTGGCCTCTTCATAAGTGTCAAACCTTGGTTGTTTGCTATCAAGTGGCTCATTGATCAATGCATCAATTGTATTGGTAGCTTGTTCTATGTTAATCTCATAGTCAAGAGGTGCTAACCAAGCTATTCTTGGTACAACCAGTTTTATGTGTGTAAAATATGTATCCACCATAAAACATATCTTATCCCTACGTTTTTCAATTACTTTCTTAGGGATCCTCACTCTTTCCATCATCTTTTCCTTGAATTCAAGGAAGTATGCAATCATTACTGAATCAAAATTATCTCCTAATGACTTAATAAGTTCACTAATTTGTAGTGTGACTGGTTTGGTAGTATCCCACTTTACTTTTCCTACTAAAGGAAAGTATTCTTGAAAGTAGAAGAATATACACATGATAAGTGAATTGAACTTACATGTGTTAGTCTTTGCAGACCTAATCGTTGTCATGTTCTCATCAAGTTGTTTCAACGGGATCTCACACAGATCCATATGTATTCCCTTTGTCACTATCTTGTAAGTTGTGCTTACTGCTGTTGATGCAATGATGTTAAGCATGCTTTCTTGGAAGATCTTATAACTAATTACACATGCACCAAACCTCAGTTCCTCATTGGTGACGGTGTTAACCTTAAGACCTCTGTTATCCCACATAGCTTTTGTGATTTTTTAAACTTTTGGCCTGAAGGGATGCTTGTGTGCCTTAGGCTTGTCGGTTATTGGATAACCAGTTATAGCATGAAGGACATCCTTAGTGATTTTCTTAGGTTGATCTAACCATAACTTCTGATCATGCATTCTGCTCAAAACTAACCTAATCCAGTTGGTTTTGAAAACTCTTGGGAAATATAGGACATTAGTTATCCCTTTAACCTCTAAGTGTTTGTGCTCTTCCTTCAGGTTCCCTTTTGCATCACATAGCTTCTAGTAAGCTTGGTCTATCTCCAGATCACCTATTTCAGCAATCTTGCAGTGAATGTAGGAACTTACATCCTCTATTAGAAAAACCCTAGGTGGAATTTTCAAAAATGCGTCAGATTCATCGGGTTGCGATGCAATCTTTGGGAATATCTTGTACTTTGGTTCCACACAGGTGTTGTTATTTATCAGCCTAACCACATTCTTCTTCTTATTATTAATCTTTATGGTTCTTGAAGTGGTTGCCATTGTATTTCAAATTTAGGGCTTTCTTGAAAATAACAACAGAGTTCTTTATTGCACTCGGTACTTACTTCGATCCGTGAAACTGGTGAGTGATCTGTTTGGGGTGTGTTGGATTGAGTCAAGGTCACTCTGCTAGATTCTTTATTTTTTCTCTATTTTCGCTCAACTCTTTCTCTTCATATTGTGTGTGCAAAATGAAGTGCTCTCGTCGAGTATTTATAGACTTTGCCCTAAGTCTGTCATAAATGCTCAATGACTCGTTGGCTCATGAAGACTGAGTTCGTCAGGAAGACTCTCACATAACATTGTCAGTGTTGACATGATGCTCGGGATAGCTGTTAAGATTTATGCTTTCACTGATGGATATCATTGTTGTGTCAAGACAACTTTATAACTTTGCTTCCTTACCGACGGGTGTCGGGTTACATTAGTAACTTAGCCATTTTATGTGTTGACTGAGAATTCTTGGTAAGTGTAGATAGCTCATCCTTTATTTTCACTGATGATTTTCAGTATGTATTTACCGATGGGGTTGTTTTCTCAGAATTGTAACAAGTAACATAATATGCATCTTTATTTATGCATATTTTGACTATCTATCAATTGTATAATGGAAATGATACAAAATATGACTTGGTGTAGTGCAGTTCCATACTTGTTCAGCTCAAGTGGGGGTGGTGATGTCACTGGATCCATTGGATGGGGTGTCACTATTTGCATTGCTTGGTCCAGCTTCATCATTGCTTGAAGCTTTTCTCCATATTTTGTCTCTAGCCCTCCGGATATCTTCAATGGTGTTTCCATTGGGATATATGCTTGTCTCTGTCATTCGGTCTCTGCATTCTTTCTTGAGATGACCAACTTTATGACAGTGTAAGCATGCCATTCTGGGGTTTGTCTAGCATCTAGACTTTTTGGTCCATTCTCTCATGCAGTTAGCAGTAATGTGACCATATCTACCACATGTACAATTTTTCCATGTACTATAGTCCCATACATATTGATTACCAATTCTCTTTGGTTGATAGGGAGTTTCTTGACCTTTAGGCTTCCATGCTTGCCTTTTCTTTTTCCAGCATTCAAGACTTGTGTGCCCATTCATTTTGCATGTAGGACAATATTTGTCCATGTAGGTTTCCTTATTTGGTTGATCCATCTTAGACTTACATTCATATGCTTTATGTTCTTTCTTATTACATTTATAATAGATTCCTATGAATGAAGATGTAGATTTAGGAATACCTTTCATTTTGCCTCTGCATACATTTGATGTGTGGCCTTGCTTTCCACAGTGATTGCATGTCTGCTTTCTTGGTCTTGGATTTTCATAGACATTTTTTGGATTGGCTTGATTTGATGATTCTCCATTATCTGTAAAGCCTAGACCGTTGTAATCTTATGGTGATGCTCAACATGTCTTTGAATTTCTAACTCCTCTTGTAACTTCTCTATAATCTTCCTTCTGTCGTCAATAGCTAGTGTTCTTTCTATTTCAACTTGTCTAGAAAAACTCATCACATCAATCATTCTTACCATCTGGGTCTCTTGACCTATTTGCAACATCTTTATTTTCTCTGTCAGATATTGATTGATCTCCTTTAGATTTGTGATGTTCTATTCTGATGTATCTAATGCTTTTCTTGTAGTTGATCCTGAAGATTCAAAGAAATCTGGAATCTCTTCTTCTTGATAATCTTTTTTATTGCTCCAAGTTGCCATGCCTTTTCTCTCATCCAATAGCTCTATCATCTTGATTCTAACTTCTTTATACTGTTTATAGAACATATGAATTTCAAGTTTTTTATTCTCAATATTTTTATCAAGTTTGTACTTTTCCATTGTATGATCTTTTTTCTTAAGCCTTTAATCTTTTCAAGAAGAGACTTAGCTCTGATACCAATTGTTGGGATTAATGGGAAGTAGTACTAAGAGGGGAGGGGTGAATCAACACCTCTAAAACTTTTAAAAATTTTCTCCTTTCATCATTAGTAATCATTCTTTACTGTATTGCCAACCATATTTGATTTTATTTCTTATGCATGTAATATTAATTAATAATCTTTAATTGTTTACAACATTCATAGAAACATTCATGAAATTAATAAACACATAACACAAGATATGATATCGCAGAAAACTCCTGTTAGGAAGTAAAAACTGTGGTGGGGATGGCACCCACAAAACTTCACTATTTGCAGAATGGAAGGGAGCTGGTAAAGGCTTACAATTGATCACTTTTGATGATCTACCCTGTTAGGAGTGTTAAGGTGGAGACCTATTAAGATCTACTCTGTTAAGAGCTTTAGCAACAGTAATGAAGTGTGCACTCGGTTAAGAGATTTACAATAGGGTTGTTAAGTCCACCTTCCTTGAAAGGATTTCTTAAGTGTACTACACTTGTTAGAATGAGTACAATATGTTTTCTCTGACTGTATGAAATCTATAATTTCTGATCAAAGATCCATTAAAGCTCTCATAATATGAATATCACCTATAGTGATTGATTAATACCTTTTTCTACTCGTTAGTAGCCTGTGTTCTGTTTTTGAAACTGAATTGATCCTTTTCTGTCCTTCTGCATGAATTCTCTTGTTTGATCCTTAGATGCTCTTAGTGGCTACAATCATCATCGAACAACATGTTCACAATAGATTGATCATCTATTTATACAATTATTTGACCTATTCTAGAATCACACATTACAATGTTAACTCTTGATCCAAGGTATACAACTTGACCTTGATCCTTTAGTTTGCATATTTTAAAATAGTTAAATTGAATAAAATAATAATAATTACATTGTTTTCTCTGCACATAATGGATTTAAAACAAATCAAGAAGCTAAATATAAAAATTCAATGATTTATCTAACGTGGAAAGTCAGATCCACTTTTTGCGGGATGCAACTGACTGTCGGTTCTTGATCGTCAGGTTGCACTGAAAGTTTGTCGGTGTTCCTTCATTGAACTGATCATCGGGTCCCCTTCATCTGTCGAGTTCCTCTCTTTTCTATTTCTCCATGTTGCACTGTTGGTTACTCGTTGGGTTCCTTTGTCCTTTTTGTCATCAGGTAACACTGAATAGTGTTTGTCAGGATGCTTTGTACTTGGTAGTATCGGGTAACCTTGGCGTCGGGTAGTGTTGTGCCCTGTCTGTCAGTGTAGTGTAAACTGATCATGTAGATCATATTTTTCCTTGTATATACTAATGGAAAAATATAATGCCTTCAGTATCACTGAAAGATGCAATGGTTTACAATAGAAAATGATCATACAACATTGCTAAGTTAAAAAATAATCTCTTTATTCATGACTAAAAATGTGCAATATCCCAAAAAAGCCATGAGAGTAACTATTGGTGCACTATACAAGGAAATGATGCATATAAAAGTGAAAGCATAAACAAAGAGAGGGAATCCGTCATTGCCTCATAATGACAAACCCCACAGTTGAGCAGCCCCATCTTCATTTCCGGTTGCTTCATCATCCAAGTACTTGCAAGGGGATTGAGAGGCAGTGTTAGAGCTTGGGATACCAAATCTTTATGTATACACCATCAGTACATGCATAATTTACTCATATATTGCATTATAATAGTCTGAAATCATCATGTGTATTGAAGGAAAGCAGAAAAGACATTATTTCAGCATGTGGGGAAAAATGGGCTCCCATGAGGGTAGAGCCCAACATGCTGTTGAGTGACACAATCATGCTACAAAAATTAAAGTAAAGAGATAGATCATCAAATATTGTCAATGGATGCAACCACAAATTTGGTTGTAAATTTGAAGAGAAATTAAGAAGAATCCAAATAGTGTTATTTTGCAATTTCACTATTTTCTAACTTTTTTTGATTATAGTCACTTTGGACGCATGGTACAACCATGTATGGACACATGAATGCTTGATACTATACTAAAAATACAGGTCACTGATTCTACTTTAATTTAAATCATGTTTGAGTCATTTTCATGGAGAAATGAAGGAGTTATGTCTATTTTAGTAACAACACCCTGTTGAGAAACATTTTTTAGAGATGACAACCAAAGAAAATAGTGGTACAGCTACACATGGACTAGTACGACCCTATAGATTGGTGAGGAGTAAGATATTGATGTTAAAAACAAACTTTAATGCTTCCAGCAAAATTCATTTTGATGTTTAAGTGGTCAAATGATTCATTTTCTCAAAAATACCCTATTTTTCCATATGTTGCATGTATGAGATCAAAACATTCTTTCCAATGATAAACGTTAATGCTCTTATGATATTGGAGAAGCCCAATCATCATGAAAAAATGAAAATACCAAAGATTATAACAACTTTTTCTTTCACAAAGAGGAAGAGCAATGATAGTCTAAGAGTAATCACAGTGATATTTAAAGAGACACAAGTTGTCATTTAAAAGATTACACTTTTATAAACAGCAATGAGAAGAGACAGTGGTGGTCTTAACATGAGCAATGGCTATTGCTAAACGCATACAAACAAAGCCATGTATTCAAAAAACCCAAGATGTACAAATGGCGAACCCATAGTGATATGCAAAAAATGCATAAAGAAAGAGAGATCTAATGAATGAGGTGGAGCCCAAAGTTTCACTTACACCATTTGTCAAAAATGGTAATATGTTGTCCATAAATTGCCTCAAAAAAATGTTATGTTTCTTGCCAACATTTGACAAGGTAGAGATCTCATAATGTAACTGTGCAAAATAGAAAACATAATAGAAAAAATGGCACAACTCCATGGATAATCAACAGATCTAATATTGAACATAATGCTTCTTGTTGGTGCTCAAATCGATAGATTGGATTTCCTACGGACTTGCCAATCCAACGTTGGGAAACCCGAGTGATTTGGCCAACTAACAAGTCACAACCAAGGCAAGGTTGGAAATTATGCAATTCTTGCTCTACAAAACCAAGACCGGTAGGCCTATACCTTGAGTTATCCTTCAAGTTACAAGGCTTTTTATAGCAGATAAGAAACACTTCAACCTTCTCTCTCAAGTATGGCAAGGAACTTGAATTAAATCTAACAAAAAGTAATATATCGTGAACTGTAAACTGAAATACTTTAAGTAATTGAAAGAATGTTTAGTAAATGTGTATGTAATTTGAAATGAATAGATAGATAAGATAGCACAAAAATATAAATAATGAACTGAATAACTATAATCCAAATAATGATTAGACCAGGGCCTTATTCTACCATGGGCAATAGAGTCAAGATCATTCCAATCTTATGTTCAACCTCAGAGACAATTTTACAAGAAAACTTATCACTTCAAAGGTGTTATGGAATGTACATGCAACCTAAAACAAATTCAGAGATATTTCAAAAGGGTAATACTTTTCAGATGACAGACCAATTGACTAAGGCCTCAATCAACAGAATTTAACCATGCAAAATGAGAAAACCAATTGAAAATATAGACTATGAATCAAATCAGGAACCATGCAAATCAAACTATCACTTTGAATAAGTTCTATTGGTTTATCCGAGGGACTAATTGTAAAATGATAATGAAACTATTACACATGTGAAAGAAAAAGGACTTATCTTTATTGATTTTGAAAAAATAGTACATCCAGGTCCATGTTTATACTTGTTGATTAAAAACTATCCAAATATGTGAAATTGTATTATATTGTATTGTCCTCTCTTTAAATTTTATATTATGTATATATATGTGTTTGAGTGGCTTTCACACCTCTTTAAGGTGAAAAGACACAACCCTTATTACAAAATATTTTGAAAAAACAATAAACTAACTAAAAAATAACTACCTAACTTTCGGATTTGGCTTTGGTTGAAAATCTAAAACACATCGTGAAAAGCTAAGATTTTTTTTGGAGATAGGAAATTTGATTTTCCGAACTGGGTCGGGTTTATATTTTTAAAATTTGACCAGCTTCAGCCTCTATCGGCATCATCTTTGTAGAAGGTTGAAATTTCAGCATTTTCTGAAGGCTTTGATTAGTTAGTTCTATTTATTTGTGTCATAAAGCTTCATTCCTTTAATTTTTTTAATATGGAGAAACTTTCTTCTTGATAATGGATTGGGAATTCTAAATTCTCAAAATTTAGGGTGCCACCACTACTCATACACTAAATACCATGATATTTTCAACACTAGATGGAGAGGATAAGAATATCAACATTAGTGTTGTTATGGAGCAGCAGAGATTCATTGTTAAAACAATGAAGGAAATAAATATAAATGATTCTATTCAATCATTTCAAAGCCTCATATGAAAATGAACATCTATGATCATTTTTCAGATTTCTGTAGCCATCTATTGAAAGGAAAAATATTTTCAAGCTGCAAATACACAGAAAGTGAAGACCCGTGATCTAAGAAATACAAGAAGCAAAGAATGTTCAGATTTTTATATAAACATCAATAGATAAGTATTTTCAGCACTTTTGTAGATGAAGAGCTTCATTTTACACAAGAAAGAAAATGGTTGTCACTATCAATAAGAAAAATACAAAGAGATGGAGCTCAAAGCTTTCAAAAGCTTTAAAAAATATTAAGAAAATTAGAACC
Organism: Thuja plicata; assembly: GCA_018584345.1. Taxonomy (NCBI): domain Eukaryota; kingdom Viridiplantae; phylum Streptophyta; class Pinopsida; order Cupressales; family Cupressaceae; genus Thuja; species Thuja plicata. The sequence continues at coordinate 612,201 of MU223543.1, read as the reverse complement.
CAAAAGATGTAAATACACAGGAAGAAATAAATTCTTCTATTTTATTCAAAGGTGGAGGGTTTGAGTCACAAAGAAGAGGCTCACAATACCTAAGATTGAAGTCACTTTTAGCAAGAGGAAGAGGAGGTTTTCCAAAAAGTCTCCAATAATATTCAGATTCAAATAGAGATCTTTAGAAAATCAGAAAATCCATGACCATGGCAGCTCCCAAAAGATGTAAATGCACATGAGAGAGGCAAGGTGAGATAGGTGCGTTGGCTGTCAAATATGCTTCTTAAAACTATGAAAATCTCCTTTAGCAAGTTCCAAAAAACTCTATTCATGGTGGCCCAGGAAGAGCTTTATCTCAGCAAAAGAGATCAACAAAGGAGTGGCTTCAAAAATCTCTGCAAATGCATTCTAAATCCAGCAAACTCCAACAAAAAATCCTCCAAGAAAGCTTCAACAAACCCTGTCTTCCCTCATGGCGGCTTCTCCAGCGACTCAAAGAGAGAAAAAAATTGAAATGTAAAACAATAATTTTAGGTCTCAAAAGTATTTGCCAAGGTAAAGGTTTTTTTTGCCTTTAATATTTGTTAAGTCTCATGTCCATAAATCAACGTGAGCTCTTTGGGGGCATTTTTCGTATTTGTAAATATGGAAAAGACTTATTAATAGAACGATTTATAAATCTATCGTTCTATTAGTATAGTTTTTGAATTATTAAATCATATTAATAGATGATAAATATATAAATCATTCTATTAATATTGTTTAATAAAAAATGTATATGAGATATTGATTTTTTAAAATTGTAATATTAAATACAAATTGGCTCACTTGTTACTGCTCATTTGTTACTGCTCACTATTTCTTTGCACATTTTTTTCCCTTAGCATTTTCATTATATGACAAAGATATTGATGCATTAATGAAAGGAGAAAAACTCCACTGATGAGTAATAAAAGTTAAAAAATGCAAATGTTAATTTTTTTCATAAAATATGTGAAGGCCTTAAGACTATATCGAGAGGCCGCAATGTCTTCCATGCAATACGTATTTTTAGAGCACTAAGCCACCGAGACGGCCGAATGGCTTGCTTATAAGGTAGGGGTGCCATGAGGAGGCCAACTTAATTAAGCTCTATGGATTATGACAAAATTCAAAAGAAGAATGAATGGAGGAGTAATAGTCATTTTTTTAGTCATTTTTATTTGTATGACTAATTATTTAGTTGTGATTTTATCTGATGACCAAATTAGTCATTTATTTAGTCACTTAGATGAATTTCAAAATGCAACCTTAATCTAACAAGAATAGTTATCATTTATAGATATTGGCAAATAGTGGCCGAGATAATGTTCACACAATAAGTCTATTGGTGAACACACATTATTGGTGAAATACAACTTCTAAGAATATAAGTATATGATATTATCAAATGTTAATGTGTAAAGGAGTATTAATCATTCATTTAGTCATTTTTATTATAAGGGTGACTAATTATTTAGTCATTTTACCCGATGACCAAATTGGTCATTTATTTAGTCATTTTACCCGATGACCAAATTGGTCATTTTAGTTGTGATTTTACTCGATGACCAAATAGGTCATTTATATTTGTGAATTGCAAAAAAATGGTAGAACATGATTAGTTTTAGTCACCTAGTCATTTATTTGCCCAAATTCTACTAGTGAGTTATAAGAAAAATTGGAAGAAAAATGAAAGTAAAATTAGAAGAAAAATTGAAAGTGAACCTGGAAGAAAAACATGAAGAAAAACTAGAAGAAACACAAGAAGTAAAAGCAAAATAAAAATTGGAAGCCAAAATTGAAACAACAAAGGACGTCATAATCATGGAAGTTAAGATGGAAGAAAAACCAAAAGAAAAATTAGAAGCAAAATTGGAAGAAAGAATAAAAGAAAAATCGAAAGAAAAACTGGAAGAAAAAGTGGAAGCAAAACCTAAAGATAACCTAGAATCAAAACCAAAACCAAAACTGGAAGCAACAAAAAAAGAAAAACTAGAAGCAAAATACAAAGCCAAATTGGAAGCAACAAAGGACGTCACAATGGAAGCAAAACTTGGCATCAATTAGGAAGTCAGAAAAGAAGCTATTCTCAATGTCATACCAGAAGAAAAACATGAAGCACGACTAGGAGAAAAACTACAAGCAATAAGGGGAGCAGATATGGAAGCAAAACTCAAAAGAAAAACTCAAAGCCAAAATTGGATGCTAATTTAGGTGTTATTTTTTTATGTTAAATTGGGCATAATTCTTAGTGTTGTTTCAAGAACTATTTCGGGCGCTATTCCATGCGCTAAATTTGATGTTAAATTTTCCATCTGGCACAATAGATGGCATGAAAGAAGACGCCAAATATGGAACACAAAATGACACCAAAGAGAACATGCAATTTGGTGCCGACTGAAGTGTCCAATTCACAAACTCAAATGCACTAAATTCTGACATTATTTTAGGCGCTAATTGCATGTTTTACTGTAGTGTATGGAAACTATTTTATCCAATTCAATAGCTTCTATTAAATGAGAATTGTGGGTATGTAAGTGCCCCATTGAAATTACCCAAATATGCCTTATATTATTTTGCATTCTTAGAAACTTGTCATCAGATGGAAAAGGTTAATGTCAAGTATATCGAGATGAAAAAGAAAGGATAATCGTTTCCATCTCTCTTGCATAATTTTCATGTAAGATTAATGATGTTTATAGAGGCACAAAAAATATGTTGGAAGAGTTTCACTTCTAGTCTTGGTTCCCTAGACAACATTTTGATAGGAAAGGATTTATTAAAACTAATTGGTATGAAGAGAGTCAATATGAACATCAGGCACACCTGGAAGACTATTGGGAGGATTGTAAAGATGAAAGAGAAGTTCTAAAAAGAGACCTAATGAGGTTAACAATAGATCAAGTTAGGACTTTGAATCTATCATTGTCTATCCTCAAAGACTTGGTTGATGATGGTTCAAAATTGACTAATGACTTTTGTCAGATGTTTCCCTAGGTCCTTGTCTGGAATTTGAATTTTCTAGTGATTGGAATACAAACATCAAAAATAGGGTTATTTATGTGATATAAAGAAAAATTAGATGGGTTAAAAAGAAAACAAAGGAGCATGTTGCCTCTTCTTCATCCTAAGGTGCTCTAACATATATTATCACTTGACATATTTTTCCACATAATTAAATCATGATAATATTGTCATTTGTATACTGAGTATGTTTTTGTTATCGCTACCCTCTCTTATTCAACTTGTTGTACTGGGCTAGTTAGAGGAATTTTCACCTCCTACAACCTTAAGCTATCATGTAAAAGGAGGTCAAGAAATCCCCCAATCACCCGACTTTATCGAGTTCCTAATTGTTCAGGAGATAGCCTTTTCTAGGAGTTGTAAGGTAGGACTAATTAATAATAGCTTATGTTGGGAAAGAACCAAAATGTAATCAATGCTCAATTGAAAAATGTCATTTATCATTGACGATGTTGATTGTACATGGATAAAGTTTTTTTTATCATATCTGTTGGGACCAATTACTTGTCTTTCAACTTTTGAAGAACTCCACTTTTTCATTGGTCATTAATCATTTTTGTTATTTATTGATTGATGAGTCTCGTTTATCATTACTAGCGTTCATTGTTAAAGAGTAAAGTGTGTCTTTGATTATTTCTTGAGGAGCAATTACATGTATTTCCATTTTTCAAGGATAGATCAATTTTTTACAAGAGTAATGTCGATTGACATGATTCTACACTTTTAAGAATGTTTTCTAGCATTCACTCTTTTCAATGAATTTATATGATCAAATTGAGTTCTATTTAAGTTATTTAATACCTTTTCACTTTGTGTTCTTATAAGGACACTATCATCCTATGAATGATAATACCATTGTATTATTGTGCTTATTGTAATATTCCCTATTTGTGCCCTACATATGTAGTTTCATAAAAAAAAAAGTCTTGTACTAGTTAGAGTTACAATGGGCATAATTGGAAAGTATGTCACATTTGATGCCCTTTTGGATTTCATTTTTGCCAGCAAATGATTCTACTATCATGAATTTGAGCAGTGGCCTAAGAATTGCCCCAATAAATCTGCACTTATATGTACTTTCAATAGAAAAGAGAGGCTAATTTGAGTCAAACTTAGGATGTGGGGGATTAGTGTAAGGAAACTCAGGTGCGGAAATAGCTTCCTACACTAATCTCTAAAGGAAAGTATTGTACAAATTCTTTTAAATCCTTACAATTTCAGATTCGTTAACTAAATTAACAATGATATTGTATCCATATACCATGCACACAGAAAAAATAGAGAATGACACAGTGATTTACCCTGGGGAAAACCTTTCGGTAAAAAACCCCAACACTCCAAAACCTGCACAATGTATTATCTTCAACACAACGGTTACAACACACTTGCAATGAAAATTCTTTTAGGAGACAATCGACACACAAAGACTAATCTAGTAGCACCCGATAATACCAACAATACACTCTTTTTCTATATCTATCTGCAACCCTAAAAAATGCTTATATCATGCGCTTTTCTTTTTAGGGCAACTGCCAAAGATAGCCACATTAGGGTTTTACCATTCTCTGAGAAAATAGGAACCCCATGATTGTGGAAGGGTGTACAGTACTCAACTTTATCGGTTGCCACATGTCATTGCATGTCTTCACCTGTCATAGAACCTTCTAGAAATAGCTCTTACGTGTCGTAGGAATCCATCATAACCATTTCAACCATGATCTCCTTACACACAATTCAAGATGTCGACACATCAACATGCCAGCTAGACATGTACACTCACACTTAATTACATTATTTGCAAGAAATACATTTTA
>MU223543.1:556003-568948 GCA_018584345.1 Thuja plicata | reverse complement strand
TTTTTCAGAAAAGGCCTAGTATTTTAGAAACTACATTCAATTTCCTACAGATTCTATTCTTACAACTTTTTGATATTAGGTTGATAGCTAGTTCAAATTTTCACATCAAGTTGACTAACCCTGATTTTCTGATTTTTCATTGCCACTTAAGGGCATAGTTTGGCCCCTCATGATCTTGCACATACCCACATGCTAAGTTGGATTGTTATTGTGGATTACCTATACTTTGGTAATACAAGGTCATTGACATTGTATTTAGTTTTTGTATAAGTATTTATCCTATTTTGTATTGTATTTGAGAGCCGACTAAATGATGTAACACACACACACACACACACACACACACACACATGAAGAAAATTTTGTAAAGCGAATACATGGAAAAAAATGTTAGAGATGATTGATGGAAGATGCAAGATTAGAGGTGGATAGATTCTAAGCATTGCAGATTCTTTTTTTTGTTCATTACTGAGAACTCTTTGTAACATAAGTATTGGTTGTAAGAGTTGCAAGCTCAATACACTCCTAACAAGGTGTTGTATACCTTTAACAGCGTTAATATTCCTTTAACAAGGAAATGTACTATGTAATACTCAACTCCTAATAGGGTTAGGTATTTTTACAGGAAAATTATACTTTAGTGCATGCTTGTGGGTACCATCCCCACCGACATTTTCCCTTGGCCAGGGTTTCCTTGACAACAAATAATGGTGTTATGATTTGTGTGTTATTTTCTTATGTTCTTTTCATTTCAGAAATCTTATAGTTTATTTGGAATTAGTTTAAGTTTAATTTAAAGTGTTGTAATACTGATTCACCCCCCTCTAAGTATTACTCAATCCTAATAATTGGTATCAGATTTGTTGGCCCTTGGAGAGAAAGTTTAAGAACTTAAGGGAAATCAAGATGGATTCTGAAAGTTTGGAAGAAAACTTTAAAGCAGCACTTGAAGACCTTGACAAAGAAAAAGAAAAGAATGGTGACTTGAGATTCAAATTGAGAAGAGCTGAGGGGTTCATGAAGAAACTAAAAGATCAGCTTGAAATTTCCAGAAGTTAGAGACACAATCTTATGGTTTAGATAAAAGAGGATTCAGACAATGATACTTCAGATTAGATAAAAAAACTTGAACAAGAAAATGATACTATAAAGCTTAATCATGAAACAATGGCTAAAGAGATTCAACAAGAAAAGGATGCTAAAAAAAAAACTTAAGAATCTTTGAAGGATGATAATATTCTGATGGGACAAATGAAGACTGAATTTGATCACTACAAGAACAAGTATATGGAATTAGATAAATATAATCAGATCATAAAAGGTGAAATTGTTGAGGCAAAGAAACATATTGAGAGACTTCACATGAGCAGTGACTTGATTGATGAACAAAGAGAAAGACATAAACCTAAAGGAAGCATGACTGGTGTTGGCTTCAATGAAGGTAAATGTTCCAAGAATCAAGAAGAAAAATTTGATGTGAAGATTAATGAAGAAAAACCCACTCTTGAAGAACCTAAAGAACAGATCAAATATTTCAGAGGTAGATGTTTTGGATGTAACATGGTTGGACACATGAAGGGAGAATGTAGAGGTAAAGCCCCTTTCAAACCTTTTTCTGGTTATTTCTTTAATTGTCATGCATATGGGCAAAAGAAAGAAGAATGTAAGAAACCTGATCAATCTAGATACATACAAGATAACATTAGGAAAGATTCAGCGGACAAAACAACATGTTACAAATGTAATAACCTTGGGCACATCACAAGGTATTGTAAATTGCAGGTAAATCACAACATATCACCTCCTATATGCTACAAATGTAACAATCTAGGGCATATAGTGAAGTTTTGTAGGTACAATAGAGAGGACAATAGAAGAGTACCACCTCCTATGGATACAAAGAAGAATGACAGTGATACTGGTAAGAGTCTTGCAGAATATAGAAGTGAATTCGACATTTGTTTCAAGAAAGAAGAAGATAACAACAATAATAATAAGGTATGGAAAGTCAAAGAGTATAATGAGGTATTGGTTCAGGGAGAGACAGTAGATGCTACTGTGCCTTCTCCCAATGCTAACACTACTACATCAACCTAAATAGTCGAGCATGGCATTAGGGGGAGCATTGGATGAAGACACCAGATTATATCCAGCCCCTGATTCTGAGGATTAAGCTCATGCGAGCTTGGTTATAGTGTATGTAGACATTATGGAACCTGTATCTATTATCGTAACATCTGAAGATTCATATTCCATGATCGTGAGATTTGTGATTGACTGGACATTGTGCGAAGTTGAGTTTATTGGGAAAAGTGCATTTTCTCACTTAGCAATGACTAAGAGACATCAAAGTTACTTACTTATTCACCATTTGAAGAGAAGCAACCAAGGAGAGTAGAGTTTAGAGCGTATCAGACTACCAAGAAGCCACATTGCGTGATTGATTGAAGCGAAAGTTCAAAATTTAGTGTGTTTAAGGTATTTAGACTATCTACTCAAGCATACATTATGGATGCGCCAATGATTTATGATGTTATGGATAAACCTAGATATAAATTCAAGAAACACCCCTTTAAGTCTTGTGAGGATGACCTTGAAGGAGATTTTTCCCAAATACCATACGATGTCCTGCACGTAGAAGATATTAGGGCATACATACATTATAAATATGAGACATTGGGAGACATAGAGATTTTTAGAGAAATGAAGGATATGATTGGACCAGATGGCAAAATGAAGGATGAGTTCAAACACCTAGATAACCTAAGAATTATGAAAATGATATACATGTATTAATTCAGCGAAGAAGAATGGTTTAAAATAATACTTAGCAGAGTTCATGACCAATTCATTTGGATAGGGGAGCAACCTGTGAATATTTGTAGTCAGTTGATTCATGACATAACTGGGCTAGAAAACATTGGAGTTACCCCTGTAGCAGAAAATAATACAAAGAAACAAGTCAAAACCCTAACACACTCTATATGGGACATGTGAGCAATGATAGTGAATGACATTTTCTAGAAGGATGTAAGACTAGTTGGATGCGAAATCACTCTCATCAATGAAAATAGGAGCCATTGGAGTGTTTCTCTCAAATTGACTCACTTGGAGTTGATAATGATGAAGCAATGCACACAATTGTGAAGAGGAAGAGAAATTAGTAAGGAGTATCTTATCTCTAATGTCCTTTTGTAAATTAGTAATAAAAATACATTGTATATCAACATCAAGAACATGATAACAAATCTGAGCATGCAAATGCTTAAATCTACCAATAAAGTTACTAACTTTTATTTAACACCTTGTTTAGAATGCATCAAATCAGTCAAAGAAATTTGAGGACCAATGTTGTTTTGAAATTTTTGAATAAAAACACTAGCAATCTTGTGGAAGGAATCAATGGAATAAGGAGGCAAAAAATAATACCATTGCGAATCTTTGTCTCGAAAGGTTCTAGTAAACAATTTTTTCATGAACCTATAGTCGTAAGATAAATCACTACACAAGGTTTGAAAAGTTTTAACATGAGTCACATGATCATCCTTATCATTATAAGTCTCAAGATGAGGAATCTCAATACTTTGTGGGATAATAACATAGATAATATCCATGGACAAAGGACAAGCAATATAACATGTAGGAATGCTGAATTTGGATTGAGTCAAAAAAGCAAGTTATTGTTGCAAAGAAGGCACAGTTTGAGCTAAGCTATTAATGGTAGAATTGGTAGAAGAAATGATAGGAGGTGAAACATTGGAAATGTTATGAATATTGTGTGAAACAGAGGGAATGTTGGAAGAAGCATGAAGCATGGTAGGAGCATTTTTGGAAATAGGGTTTGAATATGAATAAGGAAAACTATGATAAGAAGGCATAGATGAAGGAAATGAAGCACATGGAGCACTCGTAGGAATAGAAGGAAGAATAGGATTAGGGAGACTCACATGTGTGGGTTTGTTTGATTGAATTGAATTTTTTATGAGAGGTGAAGTGTAAGTGAAAATACTAGGAATGGAAGTAGAGATAGGAAAATAAGCTTCAACACTTGTAGTAGGTGGAACATAGCCTAATTCTTGAGCACATTCCTTAAGAGGTTTAGTGTTAGAATTAATAAGATGAGAAATGTCGTGCAAGAGGTTAAGACCATGTTATAATTATGAATGAGTTTATTTAAACCTTCTACAATGGAAAGAGCTTCAGGATTATGATTCTCTTGAGCCAACCAATCTTCCAACTTTTCAAATTCACTAGTAAGCTTTTACACTTGGGTGAGAGGAACTCTTAATGCTTCATCTTTATAATGAGAAGAATGAGAAGAGTTATTCTCCATGATAGGATTGGTATCATTAGGATGCATGTTGGTTTCATCAAGATTCCTAGGAAAGAAGGGATGTTTGGGATCAAAATAACCCATGCATCTACGACTTCTTCTAATCAAAATACTATAGGTTGGAATCAAAGTGATAAAGATCATACACAAAGGAATGAAAGGAAAGAAAGATGCAATATAATTTGAAACAATGTAGCAAAGATATAATGTAAATAAAGATGATCACAATGCATTCAAAGTAAAGCTAGTTATGTAATGCAAAAAAGAGCTAACTAGATACATACAATGTAATAAATTAGATTGAGATGGAAAAAGGAAATCTATCACCAATGAGCATCTCACTACCCAATCACAAAGTATGAAGCAAAAAAATGAAATCCAACACCAATATGAAAAGAGGAAATACAATTCATGTTGGGTTCACCAAAATGCATATGGTGAAATGGCGACCAATGGTAGACCACCAAGTCACACATATACATTGGAAAGGGGCCCTAAAATGTGACCCCTTTGGAATAAATCTGATTAGCACACCCAAGTAGAGGAAGGGATGCTATTGCATAATCTGGTCTAAAAGGATGTGGTGATTTTAGGGCTCTTTCTGTCTATGTAAGATGTTATGTGGGGATAGAAATGTAATATATATGCAAGTAAACCTAAAGAAAACACTCATGCAATGATAAACAACAAGATATTAGATCTAGTATATCAAAGTAAGTGTTATAAAGTAACAAGGATGATGAATAAATCACCTTGAAGGCTAGTAGAGAAAGCACTTTTAGATCTACAAAAACCCTGTCAAACTATGCCAGCACTTGAAATTGTCTCAAATCCGGGGCTCAAAAGACTGAATTTGTTGACTGTGAAAATCTCAGAATTATAGGAGTAGGTCAACTTTCTAGGTATAGGTCGAACCAGGTTTGACCTATATGTGTGAGGGCTAAAATTGAAGGTCTTGAAAGACAACAACTAATACAATATATCCTTGGATCTATAAATCTAAATTTGAAACTCTCCAAATCTGCACCTGGACACGAGAAATGAGAAATTGTCGGGGGGAAGCGGCTTGCCTTGGTCAATCCCATGTATAGGAATTAACCTTGAAATGAGACAAGTAAAGCATGTAAAACCAAATAAATGTAAATGTTCACCTTCCTTGTCAAACCTTTTTGGATGGATAAAGATCTGTTATATCCACAAAGATGTATACTTGCTTCAATGAATGTTGATACAATGTAGGATATATTCACCAACGCAATAGATCTACACTTTCCAGACCATAGATCATGTATGTTTGTATTCTTGATATGATTGAATGGAGAAGGAGAGGAATAAATAATGGATATGGATCATTTTTCTCAATAGGGAATTCCTCCACTAATCCATCATGGGAGAGAAATTCACACAATCAATGGAAGAATTCCTTTCAAATGGATGGATGGAAGATAGCCTTCAAATCTTGGAGCCAAATCCTTGCTTGATTGCTAGAAATCATCAAAAATCTCTTGAATGTACCTTGGAATTGATTTATTTAGAATAGATAATTTCTTGCATGTATATCTATATGTCTATATTGGATTATAGGCATGTAATAGATGGAAAAATGAAGGGAAGAGGACTCCTTTTATAGTGATTTCAGAGTCCAAATTCATGAAGGCAGACCTCACTGGGCGATAAAATGAAAATAGTTTGCATCGAGCTCGAAACCCACCAAAATTCAACCCCTGAGGTATAGTTTGAAAGTGGTTTGACCTATACCTTCTATAGGTCGAAACAAGTTTGACCTAGATACCTAAAAGGGGAAAGTTCAAGGAATACTTTACGGGGTTTGAGAAGTATTAAGAGGCTTAGGAAAAAATGAAGATATAAGCAGGAAAATCAAGCATAAATACATCCAAAATCAAGGAGATCACTAAAATGAGGCCCAATAGGTCCTAGAGCTTCCAAATTAATGGGTGCTAACTTCTTAGGACTATACACAAAGAAAATAAACTTTGATTACCACTGATGTGGTTACTACAACCATTGTCCAAATATCATACCTTAGGACTGCCTTCTTCACCAATGTTGCACATGATGAAGGATATGGACTAATTTCCTTCACCCACATTCACATCAACAACACTTTCATTTTGCCTTGACTGATCACTTTTCTTTTTCCAGCATTCACTTGCATAATGCCCAAATTTATGGCAGTAATAACACTCCACATTGCTTTTATTTGAGTTGTTGTTCTTCTTGCCTTGTTTGGAGCTGTTCTAAGAGTCCCTTGCTCCCTCATGGCTACCTACTCATCTTGAGTTTTCTCCTCCAGCATTTCATTGTCCAGAGGTACCATGACCTATGCCTCTTTAGCTTTGTTTGAAGCTATTTCTTCCTCTCCCTTGCCTCTTGCATTGGCTTGAGCTTTGAAAGCTTTCTCTTGGAAAGATGTTTCAGAACCATTTAGGTGTTTCTCATGGGCCTGGAGAGAACCTATTAACTCATCCACAATCAATGTTGAGAGATCCTTTTCTTCTTCAATGGAAATCATAATTATATCAAATCTTGAGGGCAAAATTCTCAATATTTTCTCCACTATTCTCTACTCTTCATGGTTTCTCCATTCATTCTCAGCTAATTTATCAAACCAGAGACTCTTGTGCTAAAATTTGAAATGGACTCACTATCCTTCATGAGAAGAGTCTTAAAATATCTTCGAAGCATTTGGAGCTTCACCAAACAAACTTTATCAGTCCCCTTGTAACTTGTTTGGAGGATTTCCCAAGCTTCTTTGGCATAGTTAGCTATTGCTATTATGGGAAATATCACCACTATTAAGGATGCTTCTATCAAACTTAACACTTTACCATCTTTGCTCCTTGACTCCTTCAAATGAGTATTCTAATTGTTTGAGAGGTCAGAAAACTGAGCTGGGTCAATCACATCCACAAACCCACTGACCACAAGCTCCCACAAATCATTTGAGACCATAATGGTCTTCATCTTCTTTACCCAAACACCATAGTTTTGTCCATAGTAGCATAAATCAGGGAAAACTCCTAATTATACCCGATTAATCAGAAATCGGGCATGGTACCAATTTTTTCCCCAAAAAATTGGGTTTAAATCAGATAAAAAATGGGTTTAAATCATGTTTAATCGACACCCTAAAACACGCCGAAAGGAGGTCATTGCAAAACCTATCGTGTGCGCAAAGACCTCTGTGATTTCTTGTGAAAAGGGCATACATCCAATGGGCAAGCACATCTGACAAAAGATACATAGGTCATCTCAAGTTATTTATCTGATGGGAAGACTTCTGACATAGATTTATAATTGTATCAAATTTATTTTTGTGTGCTATATGAATATATGTAGCCTTCAATTTATAATTGCATATTTTGTATTTCTTTGTGTAAATTTTGTACATGTATATAAATTCAATCAATAATTATTTTTTGCATATGTATTGAATGTATATATCTGTATACTGTATGTATATATGTATTTATTTATGAATTTATATGTATTTATTTATTTACAAATTCCATACATAATAAATTATGTATATGTATCTGTCTACTGTATATATTGTATTTATTTTTGAGTTTATATGTATTTATTTATTTATAAATATGATACATTATAAATTATGTATATGTATATTCTATTATGTAAATGTATTTTGTATATTTATAAATTTATATGTATTTATATTTTGTATATTTATATGCTATTTATAATATATATTATGTACATATGTAATAAAATGTAATAAATGTATATATTCTGTATAAATTTATATGATGTATATTTTGTGTAATATTACATTTATATAGATTTTATACGATATAGACACGGTATATTCTATATAACTATACTATATTTACAATATACAATATATAGTATATTTATATTGTAGATATATTAATTTTATACAATATAGACACAATATATTTTATATATTCTATATAAGTATACCATATTTATAGTATACAATATACAATATATTCATACTGTATACTGTAAAAATACAATATAAATTTATTTGCAGAGAATATACAAAAATTATTTATAAATTTATATTATGTGTATTTATATTTTGTATATTTATACAGAAAATATATGAAATACAAAAAAATTACATATATATTAATATGAATATAAACAATGAAAATCTATGGCGACATACAACACATTTGCATATATATATCGATATGAAATTTTAATATAAACAATGAAAATCTATTTTCTACAATTAATGGGTTGAACTCTTATTTGTTGTCAATATATCTATGCTTTCGAAATGCCCTTTAATTAAAAAAATAATTTTTGGCTATTTTTCTTCAATTATTTACGTTTTTTTGTAAATCTAAATTTTTCCCGATTTTCTCAAAAAATCCCACTCCTCTAGTTTGTCGATTTATTCCCAAACTGATTTATGCTCCTATGGTTTTGTCCATTAAAGGATGGTGGCTGCTGGAAACTCTTTTCTTCATCTCCAACTATGTCTCCTACACAAAAAATGTCAATACCCAGAAAAAACAGTCCAAACTCATAAGGATCTAGGGCTAAATGTAAAGTATGATTTTCCCAATAAAAGACACATAAGCTAAACATGCTAAAATTTCTCCTATGTTGATTCCAAAGTCATAGTCGGTCAACACTAAAGACTAATCGACCAAAAAAAGTTCTAGAAATCAAGTAATCGTGAACACATAATTCTATTAAATCCATATATCCATTTTAACATTACATGAAGATAATACAACCAATAGCAATCAATCAAACTATCAATTTTCCATAATTCCATTAAAGAATAAATTACAATGTTCAATATATTAAGATGTCGACCATCTATGTCGAAAACCTTACATCATAATGGAAAGATAAATACAAATACATCATGTACAAGACCATAAGGCCATAAAATCAATATCATTATGCCATAGGACAACTATCCATCTACATGCTTCAGTCTCCTAAGCCATCAAAATCCTGTTCAAATGCAAATATCAAGACAAGAGTGTGGTTAAGGGGCTTAATCCACCCAACCATAGAGTGGTTAGCTCCCCCGGGGCTCATCCTGAAATGAAGAGCGCACCAACCCTACCCAAGAAGTCTATCTCTCGACACTGATAGATCGGAAGGAATCTGGTGTGTCTATGATATAAAGCGACTTTCCACAAGTTTCTAAATAGATTCTATTTATAGATTCAAGAAGATGAAACATAACTATACACATTTAAGCAAACATGTGTTACTAAGCTTTGGCCAAAGCACTTTTAAAAACCAGACTTCTATTGATAGGTAATTCAAAATAAAATTATCCTTTCTTGGGATTCCACATCCTACACCTTCCTTTCAATTTCAAAATTTTAAATAAATCATAAAAATAACACCACAACAAAAATATAGCATAAAGAAAATAAGTTTTCCTCATTTCAATTCTATTTCTAAACTTTGATTTGTAAATTCATCTCTCTGTTTAAATTATGTAAGTCTGAGTTTTTTTTAAAGTGAATGGAAAGATCATATGCTAAGCAAAGATAAACTAAAATATTATACATTTCCTGAGTGATCCTTTTTGGCTAGATAAGAAAGATAAACAACTTCCATTTCTAGAATTTATAGAAGTCCAACTTCCATTACCAGATTTTATGAAAAAACAACTATCCTTCACTCATTCAATAAGAACAAAATAAGATAACTAAATTCTAAAATCGAAACATTCTTTTAACCGAGTTCTACAATTTTTTTTTTTGAGATTCAAGTTCCCAAATTTATTAGATAGAAACCTAAGTTCCCATTTAAATATCAGAGACCAAAGATTTTTCTGTGGACTGCGAAGTCAATCCCCTAAACAAAATAGTGCTCAAGATAGCTATACAAAGCTTCCCTACCCAAAACATTTTTGAAGGTTGCCAAAATAATTGCTGGGTTGAAGTTTACAGATTCTAAGTTTCTAAAAGCCCATTAAAGAAAATTTGTAGTCATTAAAAAATAGATGAAAATGGCCTTGGCCAAAAATGAACTGGAAATCGCGACCAATCATGACCAAACCTTACGTACCATATTGATAAAATCTATTCATTCAAAATACTTCCAAGACCAAAAAAAAAGAAATAAATATATATAAAAATTTATCTTTATTCGCAGAGACCCTTATATATTTCTATACTGCGGAAAAGTCTATATTTATATTCATAAGTCTAAATTTTTCCTCACAAAATAAGCCATACAATTCTAGACATTAAAAAAATCAATATTTACAAAAGAAATTAAAAAAACCTAGCTATGCACGATGTGTCTACATGTCTCCTAACCTTGGAAACTTCTCCTCCCTTCCCAACCTTCTCTCTGTGTTATTTTTTTCCCAACATCACTGTCAAAATCCTCCTTTCTTTTTCAAACTGCCTCCCTCTCTACCACACTCCTTCCTCTACCTATGCGCTTAGTTTTTTTTATTCTTCCTTCTTAATATTCACGTGCTTCCCTTAATGCGTTGATTTCTTCTCCTCAAATTGTAGTTCTATTAAGTTTTATTACTCCCAAAACAAACTACCCTCTCTTCCCATTTACTTTTCCCACGTTTCAAATATTTTCTTTAATAGAAGACAAGTTCTTCCCTCATTCGCGCATGAAAATGCCCAGTTAAGATAAGTTGTTTCCTAAAAATATGGCAATAAGGGATGGTTATGAAATCCTTCCCCCCTTAAGATGTTCATCGTCCATGATGAATCGATCAAAATTACAATAATAGCCAAGAAAAATAAGAAACTTACATTAACATGATCAATAATCTAAGTTTCATTGTTCAAGATAATACATGTACCCACATTCAATTCTATCATAAAATCATCAAGAGTAAAATTTACTTAAATCATATTATAATCAATTTTAAATCTCCACACACACCATGCATTTACCATTTGAGGTAGAGTTAGAGATAAAACTCATTAATCTATCATAGGAATAATAATCAAATATTAAGTGGTGTGTGAAAACCTCATATTTTTCCGATCAACCATTGCCAAGAAGTTAAACGTCTCCTCCAGAACCACACTCCTGCCTTCAATCTTGTTAATCCATCAAACCACTAGATTCATCATCAATAGGTTAGTCCATAAATCCAAATCATATTTAAATAACATATATGGCAACTAACATCATATAACCATCCATAATTCATCATATTTTCCATCAAGTCATTGCAATATAAATCAACATTATATAATCCACAACAATATCCAAACATACGATCATATAATCACCTCAAAACATAACTAATAAAACATTCAAAGCATATAAATCACATGAACCCACATTTACTTCCACAATATCCAATATAATGTCAAACACGTCTAACATAATCATAAAGCATAATAAATTTGATCAAAAGTATCTGACCAAGTCAATAAAGTCCATAATGTCACTAAGAGTCCCAAATAAAAACACATAATAATATTAATGTTTGAGCATATAACATGAGCAACTGAAAATAAGAACATATATAATTCTAATATAATAACTACAGAAAATATCTATGCATGTCATCCGCATCCTCCCAAGTAGCAGTGTCAACAGAGAATTGGTCCCACTAGACCTTATACTACAATACATCTCTGTTGCGCACCCTAATGGTACGTTGATCAACGAGGTGGGTATGATCCACTAGCACCACCCCTAGATCCTGAACCTGCAATGAATGCCAATATAAGATATGAGATGCATCTAGATGATAGGGTTTCAACAAAGAAACATGAAACACATTATGGATTCGGGCTAGAGTGGGTAGTAGAGCAAGTCTGTAAGAAATGATGTTGATCACCTCCAAAACATCAAAAGGACCCACATATCTCGGTGCAATCTTGGAAGAATTGCCAAAAGTAATTGATCTCTTATGTGGTCTCACACGCAAAAACACCTTGTCCCCTTCCTGGAACTGCCTAAAAGTGCGGTTCCTATCCGCATAACTCTTCTGATGATCTGCTGCTTCTTTCAATCGAGCACGAATCAGAGTCATCTGCTCCTCCATCTCTCTCAACAATTCAGGACCTAGTGGTACCCTAATTTTTGATAATTTAGAAGTCCCAATCCATTATCAAGAAGCATGTTTCTCCATAAAAAAAATATCAAAAGAAGGAAGCTTTATGACACAAATAAATAGAACTAACTAATCGAAGCCTTCAGAAAATGCTAGAATTTAGATCTACTACAAAGATGATTTCGATAGAGGATACAAATGGTCAAATTTTAAAAATCTAAAAATGACCCAGTTTGGGAAATCAAATTTCCTATCTCCAATAGAAATATTAGCTTTTCACAAGGTGTTTTGGATTTTTGACCAAAGCCAAATCCGAAAGTTAGGTAGTTATTTTTTAGTTAGTTTATTGTTTTTTCAAAATAATTTGTATTAAGAGTTGTGTCTTTTCACCCTAAAAAGGTGTGAAAGCCACTCAAACACATATACATACATAATGTAAAATGTAAAGAGAGAGAGTACAATAATAATACAATTTCACATATTTGGATAGTTTTGGATCAACAACTATAACATGGACCTGGATATACTATTTCTTTAAAATCAATAAAGATAAGTCTTTTTTCTTCATATATGCAATTATTTC
>MU223543.1:528354-543212 GCA_018584345.1 Thuja plicata | reverse complement strand
AAGCCTTCTCCAACCAAGGTCACAAGCATTCTTCACGACATACAAAATAGCCATGGCCTCCATCAAGTTGTTAGTGTGATGACCTTTATAAAT
Source organism: Thuja plicata (assembly GCA_018584345.1). Lineage (NCBI taxonomy): Eukaryota > Viridiplantae > Streptophyta > Pinopsida > Cupressales > Cupressaceae > Thuja > Thuja plicata. Next base: position 543,119 of record MU223543.1, on the reverse strand, counting down.
TGAAAATAGAAATTGAACATCCCCCGTACTATCTCTGCCAACACCACCAATACCAGCAGGGCCTAGATTGCCCTTGGAAGACCCATCCGTGTTGATTTTAAGAACACCCTGCGGAGGGGCGCTCCATTTCCCCACCCTATTTATCTTTTGCAAGGGATGTCTACACATCTTTCTTACCAGTTTTCCATGTGGGGAGAATATTCAAGCGATTATTGAAAATATCCTCCCCTGGTTCCATGGCCTCAGAAGTGTCACATTTTGCAAAAACAATTTCCCCCAAAGAATGGAGAATTTTCCACCATAAGTGAGGAACCTCCAAAAAATCATCCTGAAAGATATGATGGTTCCTCTCCAACTAGATATGCCAAATAATAAAGGAGGGTCCAAGAGTCCAGGCAACTTGAAGAAATGAAGTCTTCACAGGAGCCTTATACCAGCGAGCAAAGAATTCTGCCAGTGAGGAAACATGCCAACAGGATTGGTTCCACACATTCCACCAAGAGTGCCAAATATGTCTAGTGAAAGAGCATTGGAAAAAGAGATGAGAGATATTTTCTTCACTAGTTTGGCATAGAACACACTTTGAGGGTCCATGGAAGCCACGCTTGCATAAATTATCCCATGTAAGGCATCGGCTATGGACCACCAACCACATAAAAAAATTGCATTTGGGCCAGGAAAACTTGTACCAGACTTGCTTCCACCAAGGCACCTGGATGTCCCCTAATGTCTGTCAAAGAAGCTTAGCATATCCTGCAGACACTAAAAATTTCCCAAACAAATCCTCGCTGTCCCAAGTAAGAACATCGTTACCAACCAAAGTAGTACACTCATGAGACTGCAAAATCTGAAACAACTCCTTCCTATTCTCCTCAGATACTCCTGGAGGCCATTCAGAAGGGTGTTTCCAATGAACGGAAGGAGCCAAACCTCTAACACACCCTATCTTATAAAAATCAACTGTGTCCCAATTAGCAACACTAAAATTTTGATAGAGTGCATGGAGCTGTGGATGAGTGGAAAGGATAGGAGGGTGCCCATCCCAAGGGTCAAGCCAAAATAAAGCTTGTGATCCCGAATGAAAAATCCAAAAGAGACCATATTTAACCAACTGAGCTCCAAAATTTAGCGTATTCCAAATTATGGATCCTCTCCCTTCCAGAGGAAAGTGGTGAACTTCAACCACATCAACATCTAGAAAATACTTATGGGTGAGAATACGAGCCCAAAGTTGATGCTGGTTAGTACACCAATGCCAATAAAGTTTTGCAGCGAGAACCTGTCCATTTAAAATAGCTGATTATAGGCCAAGGCCACCCTCCTTCTGAGGTTTACACACTGTTTCCCATTTAACTAGACTCCATTTAGAATTTGAAAGGTTCCCACTCCAAAGGAATTGATGGGACAGAGCATCAAATTCCCAAAGAAAATACATAGGAGCAGCCTGAACAAAACACTTGTAAATAGGAAGGGCTTATATAACCGACTTTAACAGAGTTAGGTGAGCAATAGTTGATAGCCATCGATGAGTCCAATTGTTAACCTTTTTTCGTAGCTTATCAAGAAAAAATTACCAAGAAGATCTAGGATGTCTACCAAAAGTAAGAGGAATACCCAAATAAACAAAGGGAAGAGACCCAATCTAAAACCTCAAAATAGTAGCAATACGCCTCTAAATAGCCTTGGGAGTATTGAAGAAAAAACTGGAGGATTTGTTCTCATTAACTTTCTAACCTGAAGCTGCAAGATACACATCCAAAGCATACCTAAAAGAAGTAGCTTCCTGAAGATGGGCCTGTCCCATAAATGAAGTATCATCCACAAACTGAAGATGTGAAAGAGGAGGCAAGCCAACACCCCATTTCCACCTAGGAATCAAACCCTGGTGAGCACGAAGCTTAAGAAAGTGGCCCAAACCCTCATCCAGAATGATAAAGAGGTAAGGAGAAATAGGGTCCCCTTGGAAAAGTCCTCTAGAGGCACCAAAGGGCTCTGAAGGAACACCATTCACAAGAATAGAAAAAGAAGCTGAAGAAACACAACTCATAATCCAGTTCACCCACTGTTGGCAGAAACCAAAGGCCAAGAGGATCTTTTGGAGAAAACTCTATTTGACTCTGTCATAAGCCTTAGCCATATCCAACTTAATGAACATAGCTCTCTCTTTTGATGTATGCATAGAGTGAATAAATTCAGAAGCAATAACAATACCATCAAGAATTTTCTTACTAGCCAGAAAACCGCCTTGTTCCTCCAAAATCACAACTAGAAGGCATATCTTGAGTCTTTCAGCAATCAATTTGGTGATAATTTTGTACACAACATTACAAAGAGCAATGGGACGGAAGGAGTCAAGATTGTCAGCACCTTCTTTCTTGGGGATAAGAGTCAGTAAAGTGGAGTTCAATGCACGAAGCATTTTCTTATTTTGAAGGGATTCCTTAACCACCTCCAAGAGATCCATATTAATAATTTCCCAAAATTCCTAAAACAATTCCATAGGGAAGCCATCTGGGCCTAGAGCTTTACCTTTATTCATTTGAAACACAACCTCTTCAAGTTTTGACATCAAAATTGGACGAATAAGAGAATCATTCATTGCATTGGTGATAAGAGAGGGAATGCAAGAAAGTATCAAGTTCTCCTCCTCAACTGCAGGCCGAGAATCTTCATAAAAAAGGGTAGAATAAAATTGAAGGGCTTCCTTGGTCATAGAAGACTAAGAGGAAATTTGTAGTCCTTCTGCTGTAACAAGAGAAGAAATATACCCTTTGTTACGATGAGCCTGAATATAATGATGAAAAAAAGTAGTATTTCTATCTCCTTCCTATAGCCATTCAATGCGAGCCTTTTGTTTCTAGTAAATCTCTTCCCGAAGTTCCCATTCTTCCATATCCTAGATAGCCTGGGATTCTTCCCTGCCAAGAGCCTCTGTAAGCCTAGAGTCCCTGATTTGGTGAGTAATCACTGCAAGATGATCTAGAGCATTCCTCTTTCTAGACTGAAGGTTTCCAAAGCAAGAGGTATTCCATTTGTTAAGGTGATATTTGGCATATTTAAGTTTCTTCTCAAAGAAAAACATAGCCATTCCATAAGCTGGGCCACCCTCTCTCCACCACTTAGCCACCAAATCATAAAGGGATGAGTCTCGAAGCCACATAAGATGGAATCTAAAAGAAGGGTTCTTAGGGAATGCAACAAGAGAAGAAGATAACTTAATTGGCCAATGATCAGAACCTCTCCAATCAAGAATTTCAGAACTCGTAATCAAGCCACCTCCAACCCAATAAAAAGAAACAAGAAACCTATCCAAACATTCTGAGATAGATTTCAATACAGGGGAATAATGTTTTTTCCATGAAAATCAACTAGTCATGAAATATGAACCCTTAAAGTGGGCTACTTGGACAATTTTGAAAAAGTGCAAAATGCAAACTTTGTTGAGCCCTCTAACTAGTTGCTTCAAGAGTCAATTAAAAATCATCATAGGAGGTTGTAACTTGGAAAATAGGTTTAATAATTAGCAATGAACATGATCCCATAAGCATTTTTCATGACAATCATCAGATATGAAGCCATTCATTCTGAAACTAGGTCACTTAGAAAATTTTTCACAGGGGTAATATCTGAATATCATAATCAAATTTTATTAAAACAACTTATAATTCCTTCAGAATTTGAAGGTACCAACAATATGCAATTATCACCTTTTTTTAATGACAGCTAAGTTTTTTATGCAACACGATTGATCACAAAAGTTTTCTATAATGAGGTGGTGAGGATAATAATTGTTCATTGTTCATTATACTACTTTTAGTCCTCTATAGTTTCTACAGTCTAAGATATGATTGTGCAAATTGGAAAAAATGAGGGAGAAGTAGTCAAGAAAGGTTACTTCTGAAGAATCCACCCACAATATTATCTTTTTTCACTGTGTCTACTATATTGGTATTCAACTTCTGTATTCTTCCTCTTCATATCATTGATATGCGCCTGACACAGTCAAGAACAAGAAAAGCTTCTCTTAGTATTTTCAGTTCTCCATTTTTACATCTTATAAGAGTTGTCATAGGTTAACAAGCATGGTACTATTGTACTATTGTCAATTGTCTTACTTGCAACTATGTAGTTTTCCACACAAGAATAGACTAATTATAGTGAATATTAGCATGGGCAGAATTGGAAAGAATAAGAGTGGTGATATTATCCCTTAACAAATAGTGTTGTCAAAGAATTGGAATCCCTAAGAATGCTCCATCAACATCAGGATAAAGGATCAACACATAAGTAATGTTGATTGAAAATTGAGTTAGAATGAGGAATAAAAAAGAATTAGAACGATGGAAGCCTTGAAATAGGTCTTGTGAAATTCAGATGGACATGGGGTGGCTCACATTTTTTTGTTTCTATACTATAATGAAATACACCCTTCTTGAAAAAGGAAGCAAATGATTCAACTTTCATCTTCTTTTTTTTTTATGCATTGGACTTCACCGAAGACATGCGTGATAAATTTGTTGTAACAATAATTTGAAGAAGATCAAAAAGGGCATTGTGCAAGTCATGTAGCTAGATTCAAAACTATGCGCATAGGACTTGCTATGACACATGGGCACCAAATTTGTGGTAACAACAATATACTGATGAAGAAGGGCGTTGTGAATATCTTGAAGCTAGATTCAAAAACGTTTAAATTATTCTATGCAAAAAATATTAAAATGGATTAATATGTAGAATGTAACATTGTAATTCATTATTAATATGTAATGAATTGTTTAAAAATAAGACATTCCAATTAGCACCAAAATATTTATAAGTTTTATATCTCTTTTTCCTTCCTTGCGACCTATATTTTCTTTTCCCCAATGTTCTTCTTTATATGTCACACTTTGACTTTGACGCTCAAACTAATCTAGGAGTGCAAAAAATATTTTTGAACTACATATTAGATGTTTAGGGATTACAAATGATTAACAATCAGGCAAAGAAAACTCAGACACCTCTTCTACAAAATGTAATATTAGGGACCAACAAAGAAAACATGATATGACCAAAACTAAAAAAAATCAAACATCTGACAAAGAGCAAAGACTTAGCTTTGTTCCAAAACCACTGTTAGATTCTGAAGTGCATTTGTGAACTTCAATTTACCTCCAACAACTTATCGAACCAAGTAGTTTTATTTATTTTTATGTTAATTGTTGATTCTCCTCTAAATATATAAAACCTATCAGCTATTCATTGCAAACCCACAAGTGCACAACTACTAGTATGTAAAAGTTCAAGAAAATGTTTTTAAGGTAAAAAACTTAGCCTAATAAAAGACTTTTGATAGATAAAATATTAAAGTGTTTAATTTTTGAATCTCACCTCTAATTGGTTTTTGGCAAAATATATATATATATATATATATATATATATATATCCTTTTAATTGCGGGGTGTGCACCATATTTTGCTACTATTGAAATTATTTAATGATCTTTCACTATATATCTGTGTGTGTTGCTCCTACTCATTTTTATTTTCGCTAAAGTAAAAATTGTTTCCAATCACTTGCAAAATTAATCCCATCACAACCATCATAAATAAAAGCACTTATCACGCAACAAATGCTCCAGTAATCTTTAGTGTAAGATTTACTATGTTTCAGAGAGGTGTACAGAGCACATAATTGTCCACACAGACCAAATGTACAGACCAAAGGTGAGATATTCAATGCTTGCAAATGTTTGTACGATGTCTTTCAACTCCTCAAAATTCATGGTTTCTAATTTTTATGTTAATGGTTCAGATCATTCCTATCATTATCCAGTTCCTGTCTTGCATTGAATGAATGTAACAAAGATTTAATGAATGAAATATTTGAAACGACCACATTGTCAATGGTACAAAGCTAGCCTACTTATTTATAAGTAAAGCCAACCTCTCATAATTCTATGTTTAACGCAAAAAAAAGACATAAATTTGCAGTTTAGTAGAAGATTGTCGCAAACCCTAGGACCATCAGGGGCTAAGGAAATACCTCGTCTCCAACAGTTTAAATAACTACTCAACAACAATTCCAATGTGGCAAGTTGAAGTTCTTATGGCAGCCATAACAACATTAAAATATTCCGACGCGACTCTAGTTCATTGGAAGTACCGGGAATAGAGGATTGAGTTTGTTGCCTTAGTTTGTAAGAACTTCTCGTACCATTTTTTCCAATTTCATCTGGTCTTAAATCTTTTAACAGTTGCTCAACTTGTTTGGCTCATTTATGAGAAGATTGAGTTGGGACTAATGGCACGTCTAATGCTTGAGTATGATCTTCATGAGTTAAGGATGGTTCTGAAATATCAGGCTCAACATTAGGATATAAATCATTATGAGAGGTGGCATCTGCTTGCAAAGAAAAAAATGTATCAACTTGAGTTAGTATATCTTGGGAAATAGATTTGGCACATGTATCAAGTCCTTCATGATGTGAGATATCACAAGGAAATGTTATCAAAGGAGAAACTTTTACGAAGTTATCCAATTGTTTAAAATCATTTTCAATATTGAGATCACTTTTGGAGTATTCACAAAATACATCACGGGAAATAAAAAAATTGCTATGAACCTCATCATACAACCGATATGCTTTTGAAGAATTTGATAGCCAAGAAAAATCCACTTATAACTATGTTGACCCAACTTATTCCTTTGTTCCTTAGGGATCAAAACATAGCAAGTAGAGCCAAAAATTTGAAAGTGTCGAACAGAAGGAGGATAGCCATACCATATGTCATAAGGAATTGCTTGTTGAAGAGAAGATGATGGAGATCTATTGTAGATAAACTGCTGTTTTTGCTGCTTCAGCCCAAAAATGCAATTGGTCACCTTTGAAATACAACATTTCCCAAACCATGTTCATGATCGTTCTGTTCATTCTTTCAACAACACCATTTTGTTGAGGAGTTCCTAGAATAGTGAGATGATGCTGAATTCCATTTTGACGAAGATAATCCTAAAAAATTAGAGAAGTAAATTCTCCACCATTATCAGTTCGAAGAGTACCAATTTTGTATTGAGCCTGATTTTCAACCATAACATAAATTTTTTTAAAGATTTCAAAAGCTTCTGATTTTTGCTACAAGAAATAAATCCAAGTCATACGACTATAATCATCTATGAACAACATGAAATATTTAGATCCTCCAACAGACACTATAGGTAAAGGCTCACATAAATCTAAATGGATGAGTTGCAATTTTCTTTGTGCCCTTCAAGTGGAACGAGGGAAAGAATTTCTCTGTTGTTTGGCAAGTATACATGCTTCACATTTTTTAACTATTTTAGGTAAAATAGGCAAACCATCAATACCATTATTTTGCATAAGATGAATGCTATCATAATTAACATGTCCAAATCTTGCATGCCATAAAAGATTTGGGGATATTCCACTTTCTTCTGTAAGATAAGCAACATTTCTAGAATTTGCAGAAATACCATTGAGTTTTAATAACCTTCCATCTTCACAACCAGTAAATGCAATTTCATTATTAGGTATTTTCCTCACAATAACTTGTCCATCTTTTAACAAAATAGAGTAGCCTTATTGTTGAATCAACACTAGTGATAATAAATTACAGTGCAATTCTGGAATAAATAATACATTATGCAACACAAAATCTGGAAGATTAGGCAACTTAAATCGAACAGTTCCTTTTCCAACGAGCTTGAGATTTGATTTATCTGCTAAGAAAATTGGACCACATACACCTTCATGAAATTCTTCAAAAAAATCATGTTGGAATGTCATATGTTGTGTGGCTCTTGTGTCTAAAATCCATGAATCATGCCATGAAGTAGTAGATACAAATTCAGAAACAATAAGCACATAGTGATCATTATCACTATCACAAGCAAATTGGGCTGCCTTTGAAACCTTAGCACTTGAAGTTTTATCATCATTATGAATTTTTTTTTTATCTTTCTGTTTAAAAGAATTTTCTTTAAAACTTTCTATTTTATCCCATGAGAGCTTGCATTCATGTGCTTCATGACTACCTTTTCTACCACACCTTCTACAATATAGATGTTGTCAATCATTTTGATTATCATTTTGTCTCCATTGACCTCTAATTTTTCCTTTATCATTATAAGTAGTTCTAGAAGAACTCTTATTCATAGTTTTTTCTTTTTGATGAGCCAAACAAACATTTTTACTAGCATTATCTATTTTCCTGCCAAAAGCTTTTTCACGTTCAGCTAGCTTGCCAACCAATTGATCAAAAGTAATAGTTTTTAATTGATTACTTGCTTGAAGGGACTCAAGATAAGTGGAATGTGTTGGAAGAAGGGCCTTAATAAAATCCATGAGATAAATATCAACTTTCCCACCAGCAGCATCAACATCTTGTTTTATGGCTTTGATTTCAGAAGCCAGACTCATAACATCACCATTCTTCAATTCAAGATTAAACAATTTTAACTATAATTGAATAAATTCTAATTTTGAATGAGAATCATATAAATCTTTTAATATGTTAAGTGCATCCCAAGCAAATGTGCATCCTTGTAAATGTCGGTAAACATCTCTATTAACTGAAGCTCTTATTAAAGCCAAAGCTTTTGAATTTTTAAATTGCCAAATTTCTTTTTCTTTAACATCTATTGGTTCTACAGGTTGGGTACTTCCATCACAAATTTTATACCATAAATCATTGAAAATGAGTGTATTTTCTACTTTTCTATGCCAATCCAGCCACGTATCTTTTCCAGTTAAAGTTTCCCCAATCAATCAGACAATAGACTGCATTGTGAATCTAAATAAATAGTTTGCACAAATTGCAGATTGAAAAAAAAAACTTAAAACAAAATAATGAAAGTCACCTTAATATTTTCCCCTTCTTTTGTAATTTATACGGAAAGCAAAGACAGACTTTCCTTGTATGATTTTGAATTGGAAACTGCAATAAGATATGGATGGAAAATATGAAATAGAAGCCTGTGCTCTGATACCACTGTTAGGCCAGGTTGATTTGAATAAATCAATTTTATTCTAAATCATTGATAAGCCTGATGATTAACGGTGTAACACCTTTTTCAAACTGCTTCCCTCTCTACTGCACTCCTTCCTCTACCTGCGTGCTTAGTTTTTTTTTATTCTTCCTTCTTAATATCCACTTGCTTCCCTTAATGCGTTGATTTCTTCTCCTCAAACTGCAGTTTTGTTAAGTTTTATTACGCCCAAAACAAACTACCCTCTCTTCCTGTTTACTTTCCCCATGTTTCAAATATTTTCTTGAATAGAAGACAAGTTATTCCCTCATTTGCACATGCAAATGCCCAGTTAAGATAAGTTGTTTCCTAAAAAGATGGCAATAAGGGATGGTTATGACACTAAATGGTTCTGACACCAACTTAGAAATAAAAAATGGCTCAAATTTATATGGAGCTCTCACACCATACAACAAAAAAAATACCCAAAATAGGGAAGAGCATAAAGAGCTTGCAACCTCAGATTTTCCCAATCAATAGGAATGCACAATAGAATACCAAAACAAATGGAGACAAGAAAAAATGACTGGGGCAGGCAAGATTTATTTCTCGCTTTCTATTTCAAATTTGAAAATAACTTTTACAAATTAACAAACTACAAATCTGAAAATGCAATCTAATCTGAAAACTACTGCTTACAAATCTAACTTACAACACTTTGGGGCTGCACCCAAACACCTAGAGTTGCTAAGAGCTCTTACAAATATGATCATAAGGAACTGGAGCAATCACTAAACCAATAAACAACACAGCTGCTGCTGCAATATTCTCTAAATCACACAAAGCACAAAAACATTCTTTTTTGCTGCTACATACACCCACACTAATATAAAAATTGGAAAACATTCTTTCCTTTTTGTCATTTGTTGTCAGCAAAATTTCCCCTACAAATTCAAAATTCAAACTTACCTACAAACATTAACTAATTTGACTGTTGGGCTGCACATACTCTACAATGTTAGGAGCCAGCTGGAATGGAAATCTCAATATCTCTACATTCATCTGGGCTACATTTACTCGTAGTTGATAGCTTCTGGAAGCTCCTAACATGTAGGTGGGGACATCAGTGTGAAAAATAATTTTGAACTACATATTAGACGTTTAGGAATTACAAATGATTAACAATTAGGCAAAGAAAACTCAGACACCTCTTCTACCAAATGTAATATTAGGGACCAACAAAGGAAACATGATATGACCCAAACTAAAAAAATCAAACATCTGACAAAGAGAAAAGACTTAGCTTTGTTCCAAAACAACTGTTAGATTCTGAAGTGCATTTGTGAACATCAATTTACCTCCAACAACTTATCAGACTAGGTAGTTTTATTTATTTTTATGTTAATTGTTGATTCTCCTCTAAATATATAAAACCTATCAGCTATTCATTGCACACCCACAAGTGCGCAACTACTAGTATGTAAAAGTTCAAGAAAATCTTTTTAGGTAAAAAACTTAGCCTAATAAAAGACTTTTGATAGACACAAAATAAAGTGTTTAATTTTTGAATCTCACCTCAAAATTAGAGTGTTTAATATATATATCTCCTTTTAATTGCGGGGTGTGCACCATATTTTACTACTATTGAAATTATTTAATAATCTTTCACTATATATCTGTGTGTGTTGCTCCTACTCATTTTTCTTTTCTCTAAAAAAAAATTGCTTCCAATCACTTGAAAAATTAATCCCATCACAACCATCATAAATAAAAGCACTTATCACGCAACAAATGCTCCAGTAATCTTTAGTGTAAGATTTACTATGTTTCAGAGATGTGTACAAAGCACATAATTGTCCACACAGACCAAATGTACAGACCAAAGGTGAGATATTCAATGCTCGCAAATGTTTGTACAATGTCTTTCAACTCCTCAAAATTCATTGTTTCTAATTTTGATGTTAATGGCTTAGATCATTCCTATGGTTATCCAGTTCCTGTCTTGCATTGAATGAATGTAACAAAGATTTTAACGAATGAAATATTTGAAATGACCACATTGTCAACGGTACAGAGTTGGCCTACTTATTTATAAGTAAAGCCAATCTCTCATAATTCTATGTTTAACCTATAAAAAAGACATAAATTTGCAGTTTAGTAGAAGATTGTCGCAAACCCTAGGACCATCAGGCGCTAAGGAAATACCTCATCTCCAACAGTTCAAATAACTACTCAACAAAAATTCCAATGTGGCAAGTTGAAGTTCTTATGGCAGCCATAACAACATTTAAATATTCTGACGTGACTCTAGTCGACACGACCTCTTTGTTTTCTTAGAGAAGTTGTGGAGAAGTTGTTGTGGAGAACTAATGGCCAGGGTTTGTTTCAAGCAGTGGCCATTACAACAGGCTTTTGGGCCACAAAGAACTAATGCAGTCGGGGCTTCAGGGGGTACAGATAGAGTGGTACAATACAAAGAAGAATGTTGAACATCATTGCAGTGCAGTCAAAAGGGAGGATCTTTTGGGGAATAGTAGAAAAATGGGGAATAGTTAATTTATCTTTCCATTCTCAACGGGTTTGTTGGGTCCCTGCTTCTTTATTTTATTATATTTTTACTTACACACATTTTTCCTTGCTTAACATTCCAAAAATTGTTTAAACTCAAACAGATGCATTCTAAAACAGACCAAAACCTGGTGCAATCTAAAACGAAACCAGTTTAAACATAAACTGCCTCTGGCACAACACACAAAACAACACGGGGTCCAGTCAGAGTGAGTCAGAGAGGAGTTTAACGGTGCTATGTTATGAACTATATATTGAAAAATCTCATATTTCAGTGGGTAACACACTTTTTTTCAACCGAGCATATTGGGGGGTGCTGGTTTCAACACCAAACTTCAAACTTCAATTGATGAGCCCAATGTTGAACCTTTTTTTATCAGTGAGGGTTGTAAGCAGTCCACAAATAGATTGTCAGAACCTTGACGTATGACAACTGCAAAGGGTCTAGATGGGGTTTGAGAAGCTGTCATGATGGATTTTATTCAAAGAAAGGTAGGTAATATAGATGAAAGACTGATACTTGTAAATGTGAAACAACACAAAGGTAGTTTAAGGCGTAGACTGATTCAGAAGTTAAAGAAATCACATAAGAAGCATTTTACAATGATTTACCACACGTAAATAGAATTTCAGACAAGATTGACCAAACTAATGTGGTGCAAATAGGGTAGATAAAGAATGAAACCAAGAGGATTAAAGAACCAGTAGAGGCTAGCGAGAACATCAGGTTATTTTGCATCAAGTGGAAACTAGCACAAAAACTAAAATGGATAACATTGAAGAGAATCTAGATGACAAAATTTACTATAGCCCAACTTCAACACCACTAATGTGGTCTTCAAAGCTATACATAGAGGAGCTCATGTACATAAAAAAAGAGGACCAAAGTCGTAGAAGAAAGGAATTGGGAAGAAGAGAACAAAGTGTACAAAGTGTTAGAATACACAAGCAAAACATAAAGGGAAAACAAAAGTTTGAAGGAACAAATTTCAAGCATGCAGGTCAAAATGGAGATAGGACAACAAGAGCTAGAAGCCATAAAACCAGAATTGGAACAATGGAGATCAACTAGAAATAAGGGTTCGAAAGTAAGGAAAGAAGATGACACAACACAAATAAAGGAAATTTAGTCAGCCTTAGCTGATATGGAATTTAAAGAGTCTCAACTAAGGGCACAGATAGAAGAGGCCAAATCGTGCTCTCGAGTAGTCAACAGATCAACAAATAAACAAAAGGGAATTATTGAACAACAAATCTAAATAAAAATAAGAGAAGAACAAGACAAGCATAGAAAAATGGAAAATATCATTACACTAATACATTTGAGGTCAATTTTTGACCTTTAATTTTGACCAAGGCTTTTTTTTGGCTTGTTAGATTCAAATTTTTTTGTTTATGAGCCCGATTTGGTCAAAATGTTGACCAAATTTGGCTTTTAATGTTTATGAGCCCGATTTGGTCAAAATGTTGACCAAATTTGCCTTTTAATGTTTATGAGCCTGATTTGGTCAAAATTTCAACCAATTCAGGCTCATAAACAAAAATAAAAAAAGGTTCGAGATCATTTGATCACTCTTTGGGTGTAATGTGGGCAGGAGGTTTGGAGCTCTAGGCATGCGGGAGCTAGTTGAGGTGAGTGTGTTTTTGATGTAGGTTCTTCCATATTTACCCTTACCTTGAAATTTGCCTTGAATCATTTGTTGCAGGTTCTTCCACTGCATTGACATTTTGACACGTTTTTGGGTAACATTAATCCGTTTTTCCCCTAAATAGGTATGTGCTCCTTATATACCTTTGCATTTTTGTTTTTCATAGCTCTATTTGGTATTTTATAGCTCATTTTTGGGCAACAGTCTTGTCTATTCACACTGCTAGGGTTCCATTTCATTTCATTCACATGGTTAGGGTTTTGTCTTTCATAGCTCTATTTCATTCTTGTCAATGATGAATCAGAAATATGCATCCATTCATTCATCTTTACCACAGCAAGGAAAAAAATAACATGCTCCAAGAACATTCACTGTTGCATCCATTCTTGTCAATGTGCGAAAAAGGCTTACTAATCTTTGTTTCTGGTAGTTGATTTAATGAAATTATAGACATGAGAGTATTAGTGATAAAAATATCCTTAATGTTTAATGAAATGTCTAACATCTGATATATATATCTAATATATATGTTTACATATATAAATATGAATCTATATATATACAAGAATATATATATATATATATATATATATATATATATATATTCTTGTATATGGTCATAGATACACAAGTTTATATATATTCATATTTATGTTATTGCTTTTATGCCTAAATGAAATTTCTGTGAACCAGACATTCAAACATACAATACTCCATTAATTTGTCTAAAATTATCCAGTGGCCCTGTTGAAAGTAAAGTGATTATCAGTATGTTGCACTGTTAAGATGATAACATCAAACCATGTCTGGATCTAATGAAGCAAGAGAGACTAAATGAGAGTAGTGTTGTAGTATCCTCTACCTGAAGTCCACAGAGAGCGCTTTCTCTATAAACTTCAAGATAAAAGATACCACAGACATGCAATCTCTATGAAAAATTAAATTGCAGCCAGGATTTAAGCCAAAAACAAAAGATGACACCGCAAGAGAGAACTTTCAACAATATCGAGGAGAATCAGAAAGAAATATTTGTAATTAATGGAAGAGCACATTGATGGCTCCTATTATAAGGCCTATAAGAACTAATCAAAAATAGGACAAAGGGGGACAAACGCTATTGCATTTCATTCTTGTCAATGATGAATCAGAAATATGCATCCATTCATTCATCTTTACCATAGCAAGGAAAAAAATAACATGCTACAAGAACATTCACTGTGTAAACTCGGGGGAGTCCAAGAAAAATTAATTGATTGGTTTTAGAAGTGACATTTTCTATCCCTAGTCATGTAAATCGGGCACTGTCATCTATACTTTGTAGAGTTTGACATTGACTGTCATTATACTGGTGAATTGGCACCTTCATACAAGCCTTTAAGCTAACTTATTCTCAAATAACTTTATGTTGAATTCTTCATCTATTCTTCAAAACATGCCTCTAAAATCTTATGGACTGTATAACATCTTATGATTGTCCTTGTCAAGATGGCCACCGCTCCTACATGTTTCACAATGCTTGCCTTTGTTGACTTTTAAAATGTTTTACTCTCATGTCAAGGCCATCATAACTTAGTGGGTGGT
>MU223543.1:510890-525668 GCA_018584345.1 Thuja plicata | reverse complement strand
TGGTAAATTTGGCCTTGTTAACTCACCATACACTTCAACATAGTCCTTCTTCACCAGGTACACACAAGACTGAATATGAGATTATTCATCTTGTCTGCCTGCATGATTTGACCTATTGCCTTCTATCTAGACGGGGTTTTTGAAAATGCTCTTAGAACAAGAGTCTCACAACCATAGACCAATCTAGGAACGAAGGTTTTATCTCCATGAATGCAATACAATGCAAGATTATTCTAAGAAATGAGAGATGTAAGATAATCTAAGACATGATTTTGGATGCAACTAATTGAAACTATCTTATTGCAATATGAAACTATTCTATATGAGATATTAAGAAATGAGACAATAATTCAGTATTCTAACAATGCATATGATCAGAAATTCAGGAAGGGTTTGAATGAGAGACTGAGAGTTCTTTTATAGACTCAGAGATGATTTGAATAGAAACTTTCCTCTTTGAAATAAAATAGATAGAAAAGCCAGTTTAAGTTAGAAAGCTTTATTGAAAAGAATTCAATAAATTATTTTCTCTTAGCTTTAACTGTTTTCTTTCTTTGATTTAATTATGTTTTATTTGATTTTAATTGTTTTCTTCCTTTGATTTAATTATGTTTTATTTGATTTTAATTGTTTTATTTCTTTTTAAAGCACAATTAATTCAAAGATTCCATTTCTGAACAGAGATAAGATTTTTGAGGGAATATTCAATTAATTAAATAAATATGACCTCATAAATAGGTTTTTCTCAATTATCTGAATAATTAAATTCAATTATTGAAATGAGGATATTTATTTAATAATTAAATATTATTTAATACCTTTTTCATGTGTCTTAGCTAAAGAGGGTGAATTTAATTTAATTAAAGTGCTAGGACTTTATAATTAAATCAATTCAATCATGAGGTTTGTTTACCCAAATAAATATTTAGGAATTAAATATGATGTATGATTAATACAGATTTAGGATTTTCTGCATTTGACACTCAGGTCGAGTAGAGTCAGTTAAAACTCAGAATTTCCTAGTACAATAGGACTTTGATGACCTAGAAGAATGAAAAATGCAACAAAATTGGTTTAGGGTTGCAAGATGCCAATTTTGGGGTGTTACATTTTGCCCCTCTTTGAATTGGTGTGTGAGCAGCGCATTGATTCAAAGAATAGTCTGATGCATGAAGCACAGAAGAATAGATTTGAAAATTGATGATGTAAAGATTTTAGAGTCATCTCCAGAATAGAGCTTGACTCTCCAAAGTCTAGGTTAGGTTGCCAAGACACCAGTCCAGTAGAGTTTTTGAGGGTCATCTTTAGAATGAAGCTTGATCCTCAGGGATCCGGGTTAGAATGCCCTGATACCTAATAGATTGATATCTTTCACAAGGTTGTCCTCAGAATGAGGCTCAAACTTTAGGAGTCAGGGTTAGATTGCCCTGATACCTATCCAACAAGATAATCAATAGAGATTTTAGGACTATCTCCAGAATGAAGCTTAGTCCCCCAATATCTAGGTTAGATTGCCAAGGCACTGGTTAGATATATATCTTTCACAAGACTGTGACCAGAATGAGGCTCAACCTTCAGGAGTCAGGGTTAGATTGCCTTGATACCTATCTCAAAATATAGTAAATAGAGGTTTTTTGGACTATCTCTAGAACAGAGCTTAGTCCTCCAATATCTAGGTTAGATTGCCCAGACACTGGTTAGATTGACATCTTTCACAAGGCTATCCCTAGAATGAGGCTTAACCTTCAGGAGTCAAGGTTAGATTTCCCCGATACCTATCTCAAAAGATGGTAAATTGCAGTTCAAAATCATCTCCAGGATAGAGCTTGATTATCAGGACTCAGGGTTAGATTGCCCTGATACCTGTCCCAAAAAAGATAGTTTTTGAGAACCATCTCCAAAATGGAGCTTGATCCTCAAGAATCTGAGTTAGATTGCTCAGATACTTAAAAGATGACAAGATGTAAGGAACAAAGATGCCCTTATTGATTGTGGAGTATCCAGTTTTGACTATGAAGTATGAAAAATGGAATATGCCCCAAGTGATGAGATGCCCCTAGAAATGAGGACTTTTGAAAATTAGATCAGATTGATTGAAATAGATTTAACGATGTAATCATCCTGCCCCCTCGGGAGTGAAATAGAAAGATGACACGTCATATTGATGATGGAGAGAAAAAAATCACAGATATGTTGAGTCGGAGATCAAGAAGAACTCAGAATAGATTACGGAAGAATTCATAAGATTCAGAATCAATTTTGAGTCATTTCAAGGTCTGGTTGACCAAGTTTGACTAGGGTTGATCAGAGTTGACTAGAGTTGAATTTTGAGGAAAAAAAGTCAAAGATTTGAGAAAATGATGATATGATATGATTCTGACAAGAAAGTGATGTCAGAAAGTTGACTGCACAAGCGTCTGATTGCGTCAGTCCCAAAAATTTTAAAATGTGATTTTGAGTGATATAGAAGTGTCAGATTTCAATTTTGATCCCGAAAATGGGTTGAGCATAGAGCTGAAGATAGAGAGTGAGGATCAAACACTTGGTCAGTCATGATGAAACCAAGACTCTAAAGAAGAACTCCCCTATGTATGAACCCAGGAGAATGCAATGAAGAGAACACCAATTTACTGCCACGATGCAAGTCTAGAATGAAAATGTAATCCTATGCTAGATGCAATATGAAAATGCAATTCTATGCCAGATGCAATATGAAAGTGCAATTCTAGGACATGGTTGTGAGACCCATCGTAAAATCATCATCATTGAGCATTTTTTTGGAACATTAAAGTCGATACAACCCTTACTGGCACCACAATGCAACCATAAGGATATGAATATGACTCTTCATCGGATAAATGTAGGAAATTAATGTAAGCACTAGGGCACAAAAGCCAAGATGACCTGAACATTGTTTCCAGTTAATGTTGCAAGAGTACACCAGTATCGAGACATTTAAAGCCAAGATAACCATGAATGTGATCATGCGTAAAAAAATAGATCAATAAAAAACAAAGCAATGACAAATAGAGAAATAACAGGCAAGGAGATAGTACCAACCTCACCATGGTGTACAAATAAAAAAGATTGAGGGATGTGAGGCTATTCCACCTTATTACAGGAGCTCTTATCACATACACCCTGTTTATTTTACGCGGCCGGATCATCGGGACTACACCAACAAGAGGTAGACAAAGAAAATATCAATGAAATCCATAAGAATAGATAGCATACAAAGAAACATTCAAGCATAGCTCAGTCTTTTTCAAAGTTTTCAAATGTATTCATGTTTAGAGGGTGTTAAAAAACACCATTGTGCTTGTGAGTGCATTGTGTTTGATTGTTATTGATAGGTGTTTACGTTTGAGATATCTGATGTGTGTTAAAAAACACAGATGTGTCCAAAGATAGTGTTAAAAAACACTGTTTATGGTGGTGTTGAAAAACACCAGTTTGTGTCAGTAGCAAGTTGTCCTTGAGAAGTGACAAGATTACTGACTCAAGTGTAAACCAAAGATGTGATAAAATGGGGGGCCCATGCCCCCAAGTAATGATGACTGACTTGACATATGTTGCGAGGACAAATGAGATGTGATTGCCCCCAAGCGTATGGCACTGAATCAATGACAAGTTAGGAGGGGTCACAAAGCAAACTGAGTGTCACAAAAGTGAGCGAAAGATATGTACAAACTAAAGCAAAGAATCGTCAAGACTGAGTATCGATAGATAGAGCATTTGAGTACAACTCCAACTATAACAAATGTGAGCAATCTCGATAGAATAGCGATAGTAGGCAGACGTAGTGAGAACCATTGGTGACTAACATGAGAGAGATGCTCAAATGAAGTGATAGTAGTATAAGCTAGAAATTATTAGGCAGACGTAGTGAGAACCACTAGTGACTGATGTGAAGAAGATCCTTTAAAAGATAAAAGGACAGTGCTCCCTAGATCAAGAGGGTTGCCCTGAGAGTATGACTAGTTTCTATCCATGTACGTTGGTGTCTTGATGGGAACTAAAAACAAATGTAAGCAGGAAAGCATGAAAGTAGCAATGCAGGAAAGCAAATGCATAAAGCCAAGTGGTGCTACGATAGCTATAGCATTGTGGAACAAGAGGCACCTGTTTACTAGGTTTTCACCTTCTTGGCAGAAATTCTTTTTTTGCTACCATGACGCCTGTTTGCTAGGTTTTCATCAATGACACTTTTTTTCTTTTTCTCTTTTTTTTGTATTTTTGGAATATATAATTTTTTTTGGAGATACATCATAGCGCCTATCACTAGGTTTTCACTAAGATGATCATTTTTTTCAGGACTTTTTCAGATTTTTAGAATTTTTTTAGGACTTTAGTATATACATGAGCATACTGAAGATGTCTCAACTATAGAACCACTTCAGATGAAGAGCATTGATGGGCTCTTTGAGTTGTTCTCCTTTAGTAGTAGAGATTTGATAGGTACCAAACCCAAACACTGTAGTAACAATATACAAACCGAGCCAATTTGGTTCAAACTTCCCTTTCTAGATCCGATGTTGTTGATTCTTAGGGTTCTCCCTTAGAATGAGGTCACCCACTTGGAAATCTCTTGGTCTAACCTTTTTGTTATAGCTCTTGGACATCCTCTTCTGGTATGCTCTAAGGTGATCAAATGCCACTTGGCGACATTCATCAAGTAATTCTAGCTCATGTAGCCGAGATATTCTGGTATCTTCATCAGTAATGAGGCCTTTTAGAGAGACTTGCAGAGAAGGAATCTAGACCTCAATTGGTAGCACAACATCTACTCCATAAACCAAAGCATAGGGAGTAGCCCCTGTTGGTGTTCTTATACTTGTCCTGTATGCCCAAAGAGCTAGATTGATTCAGAGATGCCAATCTTGTCCAGATTTATGCACTGTGGGATGCAAGATCTTAAGGATTGTTTTTTTGGATGCTTCCGCCTGTCCATTACCTTGAGGATAATAGATGGAAGACCAATGTTGAGTAATTTTAAACTTAGAGCATAGCTTTGTCAAATCCTTGTTTTTGAATTGTCCCCCATTATCCATGATAATGGATGAGGGTACACCATGTCTACAGATGATGTAGTTGAGAATAAACATAGCTACTATTTTTCCACTGGCAATGGTGAGAGGGACTGCCTCCACCCACTTAGTAAAATAGTCCGTAGCTTTGATTATAAACTTATGTCCATTGGAGGATGAAGGGTAAATCTAACACACCAAGTCAAAGGCCCATTGTTGAAATGGCCAGAAAGTAATCAATGGAATAAGCTCCTTGGCTGGAGCATGAATCATGTTACCATGTAATTTACATTGTTTGCAAGACTTAGCAAACTATGTTGCTTCTTTTTCCACATCTGGCCAGTAGTAACCAGCTCTAATAAGTTTAGGGGCCAATGTCAGGCCATTAGAGTGAGACCCACAGATGCCTTCATGCACCTCTACTAACGCTCATTTGGATTCATCAGGTTCTAAACACCTAAGGAGGGTACCGTCTAGACCACGTCTATACAATTCATTAGCAATGATGACGAACCATGAAGCACTATGGATTAGGTGACATTTCTCATTCTGGGAGTAGGTGTTCAGAACAATCTGGTCACAAAGGTAAGAAAAGATGTGATGGTAGCGGGATGAGTCATGTCCTATAATAGAACAGATCATCTGGGAATCAGGGGAGTCATAGGCTGGGTAGCGTAACATCTCCACTAGGAATTCATGTCTAAAATCATTTTCAGGCATCTGTAGCATAGAGGCAAGAGTAGCCATGGTATCAACCGCTTTATTATCTTCCCTTGGAACCTATTGAAATGTGATATGAGTAAAATACTATTTAAGATCATCAACCAACCATTTATAAGGTATCAACTTCTCATCCCTTGTCTGATAGATATCATTGAATTGATTGATGACTAGCTGTGAATCGCCAAGAACATTTAGTTTGTCGACTCTCCACTCAAGGGCGATCTTCATACCATTGATTAGGGCTTCATACTTAGCAATGTTGTTTGTACAAGGAAATAACATCTTGTATGCTTTTGGTAAAGAGTACCTTTGAGGTGTAATGAACAGTATCCCAACACCTGACCCCTATTGGGTAAATGAACCATCAAGAAACATAGTCCATGATCGGTGTGTGAGAAGAAATATGGACTCATCTGGGAATTCAATGTGCAATGGTTGATGATCAACTAGAGGTGCTTCTGCCAACTGATCTTCTATTGCTTGGCCCTTAATGGCTTTCCTTTCAACATATTCAATATCAAACTCACTAAGAAGCATGACCCATTTAGCTAGTCTACCAATGAGGGTAGCTTTACTAAGAAAATATTTCAGAGGATCAATTTTAACAATTAGACGTGTAGTATGAGCCAACATATAGTGCCACAATTTTTGTGAACCAAACACTACTGCAAGGCAAGCCTTCTCTATAGAAAAATATTTTGTTTCATATGAGACCAAATTTTGACTTATGTAATAGATAGCCCTCTCTTTGTTATGTTGATCTTCCTGAGCCAATAAGATACCCAATGATGTATCCATAGCAGATATGTAAAGTATAAGTGGCTTCCCATGAATGGGAGGCATCAAGATTGGGGGATTCACAAGATACTGTTTGATTTGTGTGAACCCTTCATCACATTCTTTGTTCCACTGATAAGCCACACCCTTGTGCAAAGTATTGGTAAATGGTTGGGACTTGTCCGCCAGTTGAGAGATAAAATGCCGGATAGACTGCAGTCAGCCCTGAAGTCCTCTCATTTGTTTGATATTTTTTGGTGGTGGCATTTCCATGATAGCTTGTACTTTTGCAAGATCCACTTCAATGCATTTGGTAGAGATGATATAGCCAAGCAATTTTCTAGATGTTACGCCAAATGCACATTTCTTAGGATTGAGCCTTAGACTGAATTGTTCCATACGATCTAGTATACGACCTAGATTGGCAAGATGTTTCTGTCGGTGCATTCTCTTAGCCAAAGTGTCATCCACGTAATCTTCCATTGTTTTATGCATCATGTCATGAAATATGGTGGTAATAGCTCTCTGATATGTATCACCGATATTTTTGAGTCCAAAGGGCATGACATTCCAACAGAAGGTGCCCCAGGTACATGTGAAGGTAGTTTTCTCTTGGTCCTCTGGCGCAATTTTTATTTGGTTATAGCCAGAGAAACCATCCATTAGTGAATACATTTCATACCCTGTTGTCATATCTATGATCATATCAATATTAGGCAATGGAAAATCATCCTTAGGACATGCCAAATTCAAGTCTCTGAAGTCTGTGCAGACTCTTATAGATTTATCATGTTTTGAAATTGGAACAATATTAGAGATCCACTTGGCATAATCAATTACTTTGATAAACACTGCCTTAAGCAATTTCTCCAATTCAGCTTTGACAAGTAGAGCTACGTGTGGATGCATTTTGTGAAGCTTCTGCTTGACGGGCTTAGCACCTAGTGCAATGGGAAAATGGTGCATGATTAGATTACGGTCTAACCCCAGTATATCTGAATATTTCCATGCAAAGTTAATTTTTTTGCTTCTGAAGAATGTAGTGAATTCCTCTCTTTCTGCCTCTGATAGTGATTATGCCAAGTGAATAATCTGAGGTTCTGCCTCTATACCCAAGTTGATAGGTTGAGTTGGTTCAATAAGAATAGATGATCTTTCCTGAAAATGACTTGGGAGTGCATCAAGTATCTCATCCTCAGGCACCTCAGAGAGGTTTTCACCCTTGGATACGTCTTTTATTTTGACTATTTTAGGCTCTGATACTGCCACAAGGTGGTTTTCACCATCAGAGCGCCTATTTTTTCTTCTTTTTATTTTGTGACTAAGATACTTGATGTCTGCCTCGGTCATATTAACACTTTCTTTGCTAGTGGAGGACGTTATAGGTTCGACAGCGTGTAGGTAACAGGAAAGAGCGTAATCATTCTAGAATGTAACGAATTCATTAGATGGGGAGGTAGAGTTCCAGTCTATAATCTCAGGATGGCAAACTAAAAGAGGAGTGACGGGTTCAAGTGCATTCATGGTATAATAATCAAAGGCATGGACAAGCAAGTCGAGACCCAAAGCGATCTCATCCAGAGGTATAGTCGAATTCCTTTGATTCCTAGTGACCGTAGTAGACGACATGTTAACATCTAGGGAGTCAGACTCATGTGAGCCTACACTAGACCATTCACCTACTTTGAGAAGGTTTTCATATGCATTAGCTGTATCTGTATCTCTGTCAGAAGTGGCATATGACAAGTTGTCAAACTCATATTCATGGGAGTTTGTTTCATCATTAGGTCTCATGTCAAGAACATGAGTGAAATCAACCCTTTGTCCCTAGTTGGGATGAGTTATACCTAGAACCTCTGCTATGGTCAGATGAGCACCCATTGACCTAGGTACCTCAGTAGTGCTTGTAGCATCAGTTGTTTCTTGTGTAATGAGAAGTGACTGGAATTCCTGGTCAAACTATTCTTGAAAGGGTGGTGGTATGTATAAATCACCCTGATGACTAGGGTTCATAGTATATATTGTTTTCCACTCCTCATAAGTTAATGGAGCAAGTGAGGTGGTGATATCAGAATCACTATCAGTGTCTACTGTACTGACATGCGGTATAAAGTTATCTGTCTCAGCAAATAATGTTGCCAGGTCTGGAGGAATAGGATAAGGAAAATTATCCTCATCAGAGCTGTCTTCAGGTTCAGCAATTTTAGGTGTTTCTTTAGTTGTTGGTTTCTTATCTTCTTGAGGTACAAACTTTTTTATTCCTAGTTGGAATGTGAGTTTCTGGAAGCCTATACCTGTAGAGTCGCATGTTCTGCAACCAATGGCTTCAAGTGGTGCAATCAATCCCTTATGATTTGCACCTATGGGACCATTTCCTTTATAGCCAAAACATTGCATAATAGATAAACCTTTGCCATATTGC
This sequence comes from Thuja plicata, assembly GCA_018584345.1. NCBI lineage: Eukaryota > Viridiplantae > Streptophyta > Pinopsida > Cupressales > Cupressaceae > Thuja > Thuja plicata. The sequence continues at coordinate 516,719 of MU223543.1, read as the reverse complement.
TCAGGTTTTATGTCATAAGGAGGAGTATTTTTAGAATTATCTTCTCCTTTATAGATCCAGGCTTTGATAGCTCTATTTTTAGCTTCTTCTTCTAATGGTACTATGGCTTGTATAAAGGTACCACCATACTTTGTTGGAGGAGGAACCATAGAAGGTTTAGTGCTCTCAGAAGGTCTCCCAAAAGAACAGGGAGACAAAGGCAAAGATGTAATAGATAGAACAGGTTCAATCTGATATCCTCCCATATCAGTTTCTTTGAGTGTCAGACTCTTTTCTATTTCTTTTAATTTATCCTCAAGGAGTTCAATAGATTCTCTGTTGGTAGGCACAAGGATGTCAGCAGATTTTGTGAGGGCATTGCAATCATAGCATGTATATGCAGGTATAGTCACTTCAGAACCTTGGAATGGGAACTTAATGCACTGATGGTATGTGGAAGGGACAACCTGCATTTCATGGATCCATGGCCTTCCTAACAGGATATATTATGCCAAAGGAATGTCAAGCACTTGACAGACAACATCTCGTTCAACAGGACCAACTCTGATTGGCAATACAACTAACCCCTTGGATTTACGTTCTTCCTCATCATAGGCCTTAATGGTAATATTTTTGTGAGCATCAATGCAATCTTTTCCATAGCCTAACTCAATAAGGAAACTAGCAGAGCAAATATTTAGGCCAGCGTCATTATCTATGAGAACACGACAAACACGCTTTGTACCAATCATGACTTCAATGTGCAAATGATTATTATGCAGGTGAATCAAAGAATGGTCATCTTCCTCAGAGAAAGAAAAGTAATGTGAGGAGGTCAAGTGACCTACCATGTATTGAAACTAGTCAAGATCAAGATCTTTTGGGACATTCACCTTAGTGAGGGCTTTGTCCAGGATTTCCCTGTGAGCAGGGGAGATTCTTAGGAGCTCAAAGATGGTTATCTGAGCATTAGTACGTTGCAATTGATCAAGAATGCTGTAATTGGTAGCATTAGATGAGGAACCCACTTTGGGATTCTTAGTAGCAGAGTCAACCTTAGCTTTGTCCGAAGGTTGAGTTGATGTAGATAGAGAAGGCTCAGGGCCTCTAAGAATGATTTTAGCGGGAGATCAAGTAACAATATCAGCGCTAACTTGAGAATGTCCTTGTTCAAAGGACTGAGGTGTAGACCCTTGCAAAATGAAAGGTGTTTTAGACTTGGAAGTATCTTCCTTTCCCTTGAGAATGATGACATTACAACATTCAGTGTCAACAGGTTCAACCATATTAATGACATTGTCATTATTGGTGTAAGTATAGTTGACCTTAGCATCAATATTTTTGCCTTTAGATGATTCACATTTTCCATGAGGAGGAAATGGGTCTTTGAAAGCTTGGTGATCAGAATTTTTGTTGTGACCTCCCACAGCAATAACCTCACTATTGATGAGATCTTGGATTGTATGCCACAATTTAAGACAAGTAGCTATTTTATGACCTTTGTTTTGGTGAAAATCACAATAAGCGGATTCATTCCACCAAGAGGGTCTTGGTTGTGGATCATAAGGTCATGAATTATTCAATGGAGTAAGTAAATTGTTGTCTACAAGAGTCTTGTAAACCGCCTCGAGAGGTTCTCCTAAAAGAGTGAATTCACGCTTGGGCCTAGGAGCCCAAGGTTTAGGTCTAGAAAATTGTGAAGTACTTGGTTTAGAATCTGTCGCAGCCTTTTTGGTGGCTTTGGCCACTTGCATCATGGTAATAAGATTAAAGGAAGCCTTGGAAGGCTTGGGAGTCACATTGTCTACAACACCATCATTCACAACATTTTGGTTCTTGTTGGGAAATTTAGACTTATCTTTTCTTGAGGAAGAAGACCCTTGTTTATTTTCCTTATGTAAGGTCAATTCTCCTTTCTTGATCATAAATGTCTCGATTCGTACAACTTGTTTAATCATGTCATCAAAGGTTAGAGGACCTTGTAGCTGTACTTGATACCCAAAGTTGGGAAAAATATTATCGAGAAAGATGTCTAACTTTTCAGATTCACGTATCTTGTGAGAATATCGTGTGTAGAGTTGTCTCCATCTTTGGAGAAATGCCAAGAAGGATTCTCCATTAATTTGCTTCAAGTTGCAAAGATCTCGAATATGAACCAGATGTTGGATGTTGTGAGAATAGTGTTGTAGAAATAAATTGGCAATTTCATCAAAGGTCTTGATGCCAGTTGGTAGTCTAGAGAGCCATTCCATAGCTGATCCTCCCAAACTACGTGGGAAAAGATGCATAAGATAGGTTGTGTCATGTATGAATTCCATGGAGAGAGCACCAAATTCTCACAAATGGTCTTGAGGGTCAGATGTACCCAAGTATTTGTCATATTTAGGAAGCTCAACTCCTTTGGGAAAAGGAGGCGTGTGAAGATCTTTATCAAATGGGAAAGGACAGATGCTTTCCAGCATGAATTGTGTGACATGTTTATCCTTCTCTTTCAAGAGTTTAGAGAGTTTCTCTTGCATGGTTTGCATTTCTTTTTGCAAACGGGAATTTTCAGCTTCTTCCTCTCTCTCAATAAGTGTCTCTGCCTTGTAATCAGAGGGAAGTTTAGCACCTTGGGTGGCTAATTCGAGAAGGTATTTCTCCTTCTCTCCTTTCATTATGACCGCCATCATTCTCATGAAGTTTTTATTATTACGGGCCTTTATGATATCCTCTTGGGTTATCTCCTTCTCTTCTTGGAGAGGAGGGTTTTCAGTCTGGTTGAAACAGGGTCCACCCAGTTGACTATGATCTGTCATATTGCTAGAATGCAAGTATTCAAAGTGTAAAGACTCAGTATGAAAAGATTGAGTGTTCTCTGAATATGGGTCTTCTTGGAATAAAGGATTTCAAACCCTACTAAGATCCACAGGAAATGACCATTTATTGTAAGGTTGTCGTACTGGGGAAGGAGATCGAGATGATTCCTCACTAGATGTAGCCGGTAATGGTGTGGAAAGTATATATTTTTCTTAATTCATTGAAGGGAATGTTTTGCCACTTCGAGTTGTGACAGTCATAGACAAAGTTTGAACAAAGGAATGTGAACTAGGACCAAACTTGAAACTGTCTCAAAGTAAATGCACATAATAGCCAAGAGATGACTATTACAAAACAAGGCATGACGACACAGATAAAAGAGATCAAAAAAGACATGAGACAAGACCATTTTAAGCAAGAATCATGTAGTTCTCAACCTAAGAAACCAAGTTTCAGACTGTGTGAAGATAGATGGCAGAAAAATAGACCCATATCAAAGACCAAATTTGACAAAAGTACAACTGATTGATAGATTTTAGCTCACTATTTTGGACAAAAGACTCCAGTTTTTCATGACAAAATGCTTTGTCACACGAAGTTTCTCACCGAATCGCGTGAAGAAATGCTCTCTTCGTGTGAAGAATGACACCAGTTGACAGAATAAAGAATGATAGAATAATGACACTGTTGCCAAATATTGCATGATAGTATACTACGTATTGCGTGAAGATTCTCACTGAATGATGCGAAGATTGGGAAATTTTGCGCGAAATAATGCAAATGTTGAAAAAAAGACATTTATAGAATCAGACTGTTAAGACCAGTTTACATTTTCCAAGATGAAATCATGCTATTTTTTGATAGATAGTTCAAGTTATAGATTATTTTGGACATCTTCAAGATTGACAGTTTGTGTGTTTTGATGATAGTTTCGATTGTTCAAATGATACACCCACGCAAAACACATTAAACAGAATGTTTGTAATACTAGAACAAGAACATCACAATCCTAGGATAGCCAGGACAATATTTGTTGAATCCCCACTTGAACCGAAGTTTAGCTATGCTTACTCTTAGCGGATAACTTAGAAGCTTGGAAGCATGGGCTCCTCCTTACATATGCACTCACTTCTTAGGCATACCAAGCTTCGGACCCCAAAGGAATTTATTCACAAAGGGCTGTTATCTCTACTAAAAGCCGTAAGAATGTGGGGCGTCTTAGTCAGTCTCTGACCTTTCGCGCCAATAGATAGAGGGTTTTTGGAAAACTAGAACAATAGTTTGTAGTAAGGTCATCCGTTTAGGTGGTTGTGATCAAGTCATTTTCCCAATAAAGGGGGCTCTCCCAATCCGTTCAAAGCAAGGATTTCACCTTAACGATGTCGGGAATTTAATGCACCACTAGGATACTGGAGGAGATTTTGGTTGCCACAACGAATTCACACCTATCTATTGTGACATTAATCACAATAGAATTTTTTATATACCGGTTTGGAAGGGCTTGACTTTAGCCTGTTATCGGTTGGGCATCCACTCTCACCGGCTCTGCTAAAGCTCTCGAGAGGTAGCCACTCTAGAAGAATCACATGGATTTCTCTTACACCCAAGATCCATAAAGGCGAGGGGAGTTGATACGTTCATGTAGTTCTTAGGATTACAATCTAAAAAACAATTCAATCACACAAGACAATGATTCATTTTAAGCACCAACCGAAGTGTATTTAAACTACTGAAAACATATTTAAGAAGTTGTGAAAACATGCAAGGTCTTCGACAAACGTCCTGCAATAAAACCCATTAGTAGTTTGTAATGGTTTTCTTCATATCAGTATCCTGCAACAAACATGTCAGAAGTTTATGATGGCTTTTCTTTGTCTCAGCGTCCTGCAAACCACTGTTATGCTGTTTCAAAAGATAAAATTAGAGAAGCACAGATGTCAGAAAACAATAGGTGGTTAGAAAACTGAAGTAATGAAATATCAAACTGAAAGCTCTGGACTGTAATTTCATGCGATAAAGGATGCTAGATCGTGCGAAGAAGTGTTGTATGCCACGCGAAGAACTAGAAAGTTTGCGTGAGACGTACAGAAAGTTCACACGAAATTAGAACAGAACTTGTACGGAAGTACGGACAGAATGAAAAAAAATGAAAAAGATGAAATGAAATGAGACCAAAATAGAATGTACCTGCCCCACGGTGGGTGCAAGAAATGTATGTGGTAAATTTGGCCTTGTTAACTCACCATACACTTCAACATAGTCCTTCTTCACCAGGTACACACAAGACTGAATATGAGATTATTCATCTTGTCTGCCTACATGATTCGACCTGTTGCCTTCTATCCAGACAGGGTTTTCGAAATTGCTCTCAGAACGAGAGTCTCACAACCATAGAACAATCTAGGAACGAAGGATTTATCTCCATGAATGCAATACAATGCAAGATTATTCTAAGAAATGAGAGATGTAAGATAATCTAATACATGATTTTCAATGCAACTATTCTAGAAATTGAAACTATCTTGTTGCAATATGAAACTATTCTATATGAGATATTAAGAAATGAGACAATAATTCAGTATTCTAACAATGCATATGATCAAAAATTCAGGAAGGGTTTGAATGAGAGACTGAGAGTTCTTTTATAAACTCAGAGATGATCAAAATAGAAACTTTCCTCTTTGAAATAAAATAGATAGAAAAGCCAGTTTAAGTTAGAAATCTTTATTGAAAAGAATTCAATAAATTATTTTCTCTCAGCTTTAATTGTTTTCTTTCTTTGATTTAATTTTTTTTTTATTTGATTTTAATTGTTTTCTTCCTTTGATTTAATTATGTTTTATTTGATTTTAATTATTTGATTTCTTTTTAAAGAACAATTAATTCAAAGATTCCATTTATGAACAGAGATAAGATTTTTGAGGGAATATTCAATTAATTAAATAAATATGACCTCATAAATAGGTTTTTCTCAATTATTTGAATAATTAAATTCAATTATTGAAATGAGGATATTTATTTAATAATTAAATATTATTTAATCCCTTTTTC
>MU223543.1:446125-503349 GCA_018584345.1 Thuja plicata | reverse complement strand
TCCACATCTTCAACTGATTGGACTTTAGCTACTTTCTGATCAGCAGGCACTAAGTCATTCAATATGTTTACTGTTTCCAAAAAGTGAGGATTTCTCATCACTTGTTTCTCTTTTTCCTTTTCCATAGTAAGAACGTTGATCTTAATTAGGTCTTCTTCTCCCCATGCATCCAAACTTGCTGAATCAGAAGTTAACCTTGACAACAATGAGATAGATGGTTGAGTGGATGGTGAGAATATAGTATTCTGACTTGTATCCATGCATTCAACCTTTATTGGTTTCTCTTTTATTGGTGTCTTGTCACCTTGAGTATCTTCATTTATGTTAGTTTGATCATTGATGGGAACTTCATCTTGTTGTGCAGAGGTATCATTAGTGCACATTTCTTTAGTGCTTACAAATGCCTTATCAACTTTGTCCATATATTTTTTAGATGTAGTCATGGATATCTTGACATTGTTAACTACTATAGTGTCTTCTGAGTCTTTATCTGTATTAGAAGTTATTGTCACTGTGGGTGCTGAAGCCTGTGGACCTATCATAGGTGCAATCTGAACCACTAGTTTTGTAACCTATTTGGGAGGAGCTGGAGTAACTTTTGTTGTAGGCACCATTGGTGGATACATGTGTCTATCCATAAACACTTGTGAAAATGCCTTTTTAGTCTCCTTACCTATCTTCTCATATCCTTTGTTCATAATCTATAAGGTCCTTGTCTTAGTTTAGAGATGAGGCTTCACCAGATCTAATAATATAGCCTTCTCATCATGCGAGCATACAGGAAGAAGAGTATCCAATGTTTCTTCTCTTATCCTCATGTCTTCCTCAATTACATGTCTTTTCATGATCTCCAACAAGTGCCATAACTGATCTGGTATCACTGTCTTGAGTTCAAGAACTGTCTTCTTGAACTTGATCATATGAGATATGATCATAGAGTGTATCTCAATCTTATCAATTTCTTGATATTTGTCATAGACTTTAGAAAGTGTATCTAATCTCCCTTCATTTACAATCCTATTCCTCAACACATTTAGAATAGGTCTAAATCCTACCTCAGGAGGAGCTTGAGTATTCTTTCCTTTGCTCCGAGTGTTCCTTGAGGATGGGTGATTTATGGGTGCCTATTTTCTTCCTCTAGTCTTCTTGCTTGGTGTAGACAGTGGAGATGAATCTAAGTCAATGGTGGTAGAGGGCGCAGAGGTGCTCTCTACTTTCTTCTTCTTCTAGATTTGTTTAGCTTTCTCAAGTTCTTTTGCTATCTTGGCATCTCTGGCTTCGTCAAGATCTTCTTTAGTGACTCCATGAACTTTCAATATGTTATATGTAATTATGGATGCTTTCCTTTTATTATCGGTACTGTGTAAGATAGTATCCACTTCACAGGTCTTCTCTTTGTAAGTGCCCCACCTAGGCTCATTACGATCTTTGGGCATTGACAATAGAACTTGCGCATATCCTTCTCACACATGATCTTCCACTTCGTAACCAAGAGGATGAATCCATTTGGTTCTAGGTTCAACTACCTCCATGCATGTGCAATCTGTTTCTACCATGAAACCTATTCTGCATTTTTATCCTAAATGTCTTTATATCCATATCCATGGCATCCCTTGCACTGCTCTCTAAAGTGACCTTAAGATAAATCTGAGACATTGTGGGTTTGCTCCTATCTAGGTAAAGGTTTGCAACCTTTCCAACTATATGGAAATATAAGTAGATGATCAGAGATCCAAACCTGAATGTCTTGCTCCTGTCATGCTTGATAATTTGAATGTTGTCAATTAATTGATCACGCAAGATCTCACATAAGTTGTATTGAGTGTTGTCCTTCACCATTCTGATAGCTGCTAGGACTGTTGCTACAGAGACATTGTTCAACCTCCTTGCTTGCTGAAACTTATACCCAAGTATCATTGTTAAGAGTTTTATGTCATCTTCTTTGATAGGGTCAACTGTCATTCCACACTTGTCACTCCTAGATAGGCAAACTTGCTCAATTTGTTTCTTGACATCTTTACAAGTAGGGAAAACTGCTCCAGTCTTGGGAAGTCTGGTTAATTCATGGATTAGGTCTATAGTGATGCACACAGGGACCTCACCAATCCAATAAAGATCATCATTTATTCTTCTTAACAAAATCTTCACCCACTCTGGCTCATCAAACTCATGCGCATTCGAGTATTCAAAAAATAGGGTTATCTGTCAAGTGTGCGAACTCATCCTTGAATGTGTAATCAAGTTTCATCATTGATCCCATATGAGTGGCTATGCTGACATCTCCTACTATTTCCTTCTTAAAGTAAATATACGCGCATATATCTTCCACTTGAACAACACATAGCAGGGTTTTGGAGAAAGCCCCTTCCACATCATCCAATATGGATTTGAATGGATGCCTCTTGAATACAAATCTCTTCTTCTCTGCTATATCAAACACAATTGGGGTTGCCATACTTACTTGGAAATTGCTTAAGTAGGGTTTTACAAAATTCTGAAATGGCGCGACTGCTAGGGTTCCATTTCAAACTCTTTGTCTATTCACTTAATTGTCAAATCTGTTATGCTTTCATTCCTTGATGTCTAGTGCTTGAATGCTCTCCAAATTCTGTGCTCTCGAATGCAAGTGTGAGGAAGATCAAACACTTACTTTCTTTTATACAATCTACCACATTTAATGTTTACAACCATATGCAAATTACTTAGAGATTTTGAAACTTAGATCCCGATGCATATTAAATAGTGCGTGAATGCACATAGCAATATTATGTTCCTGTAACCATGATTTCATAGGCACATACTCAGAGATGAGTATACCAACCGCGTAGGGGTCTTGAGCTAGAATAGCTCCCCCTAAGACCAAGAAGGTCTATTCAAGTAGAAGTAGAGGGTGCATCCACTGTGGATGCATCAACTACTTTGTCAACATCATTGTCCTTCTTTACTTCAACCCAAATTTTGCTTGAATCTTCATTTTCTTTTTCAGATCTATCAAGATCTTCAAGAGCTGCTTCAAGATTCTTTTTCAAATGTTTTTCTTCTGCTGAGTCCATGATCACCTCAAGTGGTTAAACTTATTTGCTAAGGACCAGAGCTCTGATACCAATTGTTAGAAACATTGAGAGGGGGGGGGTGAATCAGTGTTTGTCTATTAATTACTTTTTAGAAACTTAAACATAAATCAAACATACATAGAATGAAGCTTAACATAAGAACTCATAACACATGATATGATTATGGGGAAACCTTGATCAAAGGAAAACCCCGGTGGGAATTAGTACCCATGAATATTGTACTAAGTATAATGAACCTGTGAGAGTTCCTTTGCCCTGTTAGAAGCAGTCTTTACAATATGAGTACAATGACCTGGTTAAAGGTCTGACCCTATTAGGAGTCTTTTACAAAACCCTATTAAAGGTATATGGCTCACTTCCTAGGCTCACTGCCCAATAATATGAAGGCTACAACCTTCTGAAAGATGATATGCACTATATCAAAATGAACTGTTGTGATGACACTATTGTCTGATCAGTTCTGTGTATGCGCAAATGCTCTTACTCTCTTAAAGATCTATATCATATACTAACTTCATTATCCTATCCCTCTGTATCTTCCTCTTACATTATAATCGACACTTGTAACATTACTTTACATTACATACTTATATGTTTATATCTGAATAGGTGTGACCCAAAACAAAACACTAGTCGGCCCTAAAACAAAATATACAATGCTTCTGAACAAGTCAGCTCAAGTGTGTTTACTACAATGATAATTAAATCATTACAAACATATAACAAAAGGCTCTTAGCCATTACATTACAAAATAATTCACGCTAATCAAAATAGTAGTCGGCTTCCATGCTCTATCTTCTAGACTGCTGGTCTACTGATATGCCTGTAACTTTTCTGTACTATGCATGTCTATATGTAGCATTAACACATGTCATACAACTTATACCTAAACATGCATAAGCTGAATCAACCTCTCGCTCATGTGCTAATGTGCTGATCATTGAGTATCTTTGTCTACCTTGTTTTCCATACTTAGTCATTTTGTCTTTCAAGATAGAAACTAATCATGACTTTGTTGCCATGATGACAACACAAAATGAGTCATGCATCCTTAGGAAGTCAACTTGCCAACAACCATCTATCTTTCTTGAAGACTCTTTATCAAAAGGGGATCAATGTTCTCTATCTTCAATCAAATAAGGGGTGCAGAAGGTTACCCTACATCGATTTGGTATAGAAATTGAGTGCTATACCCAAATGATATAAGTCAACTTCTGTACCCTCGATTCCAGTGAAGAGAGAAATGCCATTGATACCCTTTGGAAAAAGAGGCTTGATACCACTTCTACCATCCTTTAAAGACTAGTTTTAAAGTTAAACCTGAACTACGATGTCTCTGTGAGTTACATAGGAAAGGTCATCTATGATGAGCCCCCGAGGCATAAGGTCTGGCCCTTAGGTCTTGTAATTTTGAGTTCTTCCTTGATCTTGCCACCCCTTACCAATATTTTACATATTTTGCATCTCTTTACGAAACTAGTTTAAAATACCTTATGATTGATTTAGCTAAGTTATTGATGTAGCTTATCTTACGATCTTGTATGAAATAAACTATGAATTTTATATCATGCATCTACTTGTGTAGCCATATATATAGGTATAGGAAATAGAGAGGCATTTGAGACTATGAGATTGCCATTTGTAATGTATTTGATGTTATTAGATCAATGTATTTTGTCCACTTATTCATCATGCTGGCATACTTATTCATTATTTTCATTATTGTTACTTTGTTTTAGGTCTTCTCAATGTCGACTACTAATCATTGGTTTCTCTTTATCCCTTGGGAATGCTTGTCAAGTAGAAATGGTAGGATACTATCTATCTATATTGAAGACTCTTTACCGAAAAGGGATCAATGTCCTTTATCTTCAATCGAATAAGGGCTGCAAAAGGTTTCTTTGCATCCGTTGGGTATAGAAATTGAATGGTATACCCAAATGAGGCAATGAATCTTCTGCACCCTTGATTTTAGTGAAGAGAGAAATGCCATTGATACTCTTTCGATAAAGAAGCTTCAGAACATATATATGATATATGACAATTACTACTTGATAAGCATTTTCAAGGGATCATAGATTCTCTATCCTACCACAAACACGTGTGTGTTCCTTATCATAGCCTTAACACAAGCTCAATCTCATGAGGTTTTAGTGGACCCAATTGATCTAGATTGACCAATAACAACTTCCACTTTCTACATTGCAAAAGTACCATATCTCTCTCTTCAAGGGTGGGCTATTCATTACCACCATGTCATGTTGTATTTAGTTTATGTAGCTCTAATTGTTTACTGTCTACTATGAAATATTTAGAATATGTATCATGTGACTTATGTGTCATCTAAGTTTATTGCTTTCATTTTACTTTCTTCAGTTGTTTTATGTTTATTAACATCTGGTGTACAATATTCTAAATTGCTCAAAGTTTGACATGTTTATATGGATCCAAATTATAAACAAGAAACTTAAATGGGTTTTGTATCATCTTAAAATGGAATAACTTCCATTTTTGTATGTTTAGCACCTTCATTTTGTGTGCTTACATATTAGATTTGCATTTAGGATGCATTTGTGTTTAATTCTTCATGATTAGGTGAAATTAGGGTTAGGATCTTATGGATTCTCCTTGATTTCCCTCTCGATGATTCTATTTTCTAAGTAGAACCTATATTTGGGCCTTCTTATACCTCATCATACTCTCTCTAGGCCTCTAGGCCTTCTTCCTAGCACTCTAGAATATTCCATCACCTTCCTAGGTCCTCGGCTGACTTGGGAATCTCACAGACACCACTGGGTGACCTGCCTAGAACCTCAAGTCAGGGTCGAGTTTGAACTTGACCTAGGTCAGGGTTGATGTCAACCTTGACCTAGGTCAGGGGTGAGTTCAACCTTGACCTAGGTCAAGGGTGAGGTCGACATAGACCCTTGTCGGGTGTTGGTCCCCGCTTTCAATTCTGGAGCTTATCGGGGTTCTAAACTTAAAATAGGTCCCTGGGTTCAGATGCGGAAGTGTTTTCTCCGATATCTAATTTAATTCATTCCCTCCTTATTTGGTGATTGTGATTGAACCATAATTCAAGGTGAAATTTTAATTTGGGTCCCTCGCATTGCCCTAGGAGACCTATATTGAGATCTCTATATAAACACTCTCTTTTGCCTTCATTTGATCATGAAACAAAATCGGGAGATGACATGATGCAATGATGATGCAAATAAGAAAGAGGATGATATAGAAGGATAAATATATGAGGACATGTTGATACATTCAAGCATTTTTATTGACAAGCTATTGTAGATCTTCATTGAAGCAAGAAGGTGCTCTTTTCCATTAGATCTACCACTCTCAACAATCAAGCATTCAAAAGGACATTATCATGGGGTAGCAATTACGGATTGTGAATTGGTAGGAGTAATTTAGCCTTGGGGGCTTGGTATTATTTATTTATCATATTCAAATCTATGCATTTCTTTCTTATTTCCATGTTATGTTAGGATTATTAATCTAGAAGATTAGAACTTGATATTGCATGTTCAAAGACTCTTTTCAAAGAGAAAACACACACATACATACATTCTATATTTGTCTATTCGTGGAGGTGGAGATCATCAAAATGGGGGTTTGACTAAGGAAAAACCCTATATAGCCACCCCAAAACCCTCTTTTCAGATATTTGCAGGTGTTGTTTTTGGGAGTTACAGGTACAGGACAACGAATCTGAGACTAGATTTGGATACCCATTTTAGTGAACTATTGGGATCTGAACACAGATTTTCTATCGAGGCAGCACAGGCTAGGGTTAAGATTATAGGGTCAAGGGTGATATTAGTGGGTCAAGTTCATCCTTTTTCATAAGATGGTGTCAGAACAGAAAAAAATTTCTGGGTTTTGTTCGTCTCTGCATTCTGGTTCTAGATCATACTTCAGACTTTCTAGAAAAAGAGTACGAACCCCAGAAAACAACATTCTTCAGATATTCTATGATATGAGGTAGGAATTTTACTCATTATTTATTTACAAGTATTCTCAATTATTTATCATAATAATTAAGTGTATTAGACTAAAATTGGACTTAGGGTCTCTTTTCATGTGCAATTCTTATCATCTAGAAGACCCTATGTTCAACACCAATTTTAGATCTTACATTTTGGTGAGCCTGCGATAGACAACTCTTTCTTTTTGGTGTTAGATTTAAATTTCACATTAGATATTACATGCATATAGATGTAAGTTTTCTTTTATTCTATTGCACTTATATTTCAAAATTCAGAAAAATCATAATTTTTTTTTAAGAAAACACAAAAATATTTACATGCTTGCTATTTTATTTTTGTGCTCAACATGTATGATTCTTGTTTAGATTACTTCGATGAGGATTTTATTGTACAAGAGGATAGATCCCTTAATGAGGTACATGGAACTGAGTGTGCAAATGGTTTGTGTTCAAGCTTAGAGTTTTCACCCTGAATCAAGCATTAAGGCTTCATGGCAATTCTATCTGACAATGGAAACTTCCTCTAGCTGTGGGTGAACTATGGATGAGGAAGAATCTCCAGATTCTAGGCCGGTTCCTATCTGATATGGACTATCACCTCTTGATTGAAAATTTAACTCAAAAAAGGGAAAAGGAATCTTTTGAAAACAAAACTGGAATTAAAAGTAAGGTGATACACCGAAATTGGGGTCAAATTTTCTTTGGACAATAATGCAGAACACCCTAATTCATATGCTTAAGCTTGGTGCTTTGGATCTCTGATCAACATATAGTCTAACCAGATCTTACTACTAGGGTTGAACCACAAATAGCTTGACCAATTAGCAAACATACATATTTCTTACAAGGCTTTGAATTGTTGATTACCTATGGAAGGAATATAAAACTCACTTCTTTCAGATATCAATCTAATAAAACACTTGCAAGAAAAGATGGAAATAGGATGTGAAACCCAAACTCAAAAGCATATAGAAAAGAAATGTCTTCATTATTATTCTTCAAAAAAATCTAACAGAATAGATTATAAAATGAACTTTAAAAACATCTAGGAACAAGAAGTTCACTATATGCTCCATCTCCAGAATCTGCAACCCAATGGATAGAAAATGTATGAAAAGTGGTATAGGAACAAAATAGTTCACTAAAAACCTCTTTTCCACAAAATATCCACCTCTAAACATGAAGTACAAGCCTTACTAAATAGCCCATATGGATAATCTTGAAAATGAGATCTCCCTCCAAAATCCCCTCAAAGACAGATAGATCATCCTAAATTAAAGGCCCAAAATGATGCCTAAAAGTTAGCCTCCCCAAGTCCCTCCACAAATGGCATATCCCTAAATCTGAGGCATGATTAGTGCCCTAAAATCTAGCCCCTAAAGACTCATTTTGAAAATGGGATAACCTATGTTGGCATTTTAAAAGATTTACACCCTTTTCACATTATGTTACCAACTTATTACAAACTTCATTACATAACCCAATTTAAAATAAATCAAATGTAAAAAATCCTAACCATCAACCTGACACCATGGCAAAACCCTAACCTAGCAAAGTTGACACTAAAGCTTAGGCTAACCCTAACTACATCACAACTAATAAAATGCAAAATATCTCTTCATTTTGTACTTTGATGGATTCCAAATCTCTATCCAACTTGACATAGGCATTATTTTGCATTTTCTATTTGGGAGAGAACTTAGGTTAGGGACTCCTTTTGGCACCGCCATGTCTGCAACTTCTTGTGCTCTCTGTATTTGATCTGGAGCTTGCCATGCAATCTGGAGTTGTTTGTTTGAAGAGCTCAGGCTCTATGTATTTTTCCTTGAGTTTATTGCCATTAAAAATGGCCCTGTATGTTGATCTTTACAAGAACTCGGGCTCTTCCATGAAACTCGGGCTCTTCTGTAGTCTATGACTTGGATTCTTATTTGCGGGCTTGTTTAACAAAAAGATAAGTAAAATCTCTCTGTCTGTTCTTAGATTTCAATTTTAGATATACCAAGTTCACAAGAAACTTAGAAGCGGTTGCAGTTATCTGCTGTCTAAATTTGAAGAAACAATGGATATAGAAAATGAAAGAACCACATTGGCAATATCTTGAGTCTCATGATGCTTCAGATACCATCAAGATTTCTACAATATTGAAACATCTCCCTTTTGCTTGGGCTTGAGGGAGGTGATCTTAGGTGCATTCCCCTCAGCTAATAAAGATTTTCCTAAAACTCAAGATAGTTGTGCCCTATTTACAGTGAAATTATCTGCATTCATCTTCCCCTTGTATTAAGATGCTTCTTGTACAATTCTTGATATTGTGATGGAACAAAATCTCTGAATCTTTTGAGAAGGAAGATCCTCTCTAGTGCACAAAATGAGTTTGCAACTACATCCAAAACCTTGTTCATCACTGTTGTCTTTTGCTTCAAATCCTTCATACATTCCATAAAAATGCTATACTCTGGATCACTTAATTTTTCCCGCACCTATCTCAGAAAACTAGATGCATTGTTTTTCTTCTCATCTTCACATTTTACCTTTCTGTCAGTCCCTACTTTGTCAGATACTTTTCAATCTTGATCCATCAATCCTTCCTTATTAGATAATTTTATTTATTAGCATGAGCCTTCCACTATTAGAATTAATAGATGGACTCCATCTTTTGTCAGCTTCACTCAATATATGCCTTAAGGTTTTAAAATGCCATGAATAATGGCGCTGTGCATGTGCTATTTTAAGAACACGTGCTTGCTCTTGGACTCAGCCTCCAATGAATCTTTCTCCACTAAATCCTTATGGTTCTCTGAACATAGAGAGCTCGATCTTTTCAACCAAGGTCTGTCCATTGATGTATGTTGTTCATTAATGAGGGAGCTTGTTGGCTTCCATGGGTGTCTATTTTTTGATGTCTTTTAGATGTCATTCTGATGTCTTCATACTCACTTGTCTGAATGTTCACTGTTTGATGGATACAAAACCCCTATCATTTCAATCAAACCAAGACAATGTTGTTTTCTTTGTATAAACTCTTTATTGCTCTTGAAAATGTACTATTTTGAACTGTATCCTCCCTTGTATATGCAAATTACTTTTCTGCAAAAAGATAGATCATAGTGACATGTATTTTTATATCCTTAAACAACACCATTATTTGATCACATGTATAATAGTAACAACATTTGATCTTTATTATGATAAACACTGCATATTAATTTTCTTAATATACATAACAACATTTTAATTCATTGTTTATTTTGGCATAAGTACTGCATCTGGACATCTTTTCCTTTGTCTAGAAAACTCATAACAACCTTTGACAATACTCATCTTACTGTTCTGGTATATCAGTGTCAATAGTGTTTGAAATCTGTATTTGATCATCTCTTCTCTTTCCTGTACATTGAACATCTAGCATTCTTTCATTCTTTAATAATGCATATTTGTGAAGTTTGAGCACGGGCTCATGACACTCACTGCATCTTTCAAATATAGCACATGATTTTCATAAAGATATGTTTTTCTGATATTATTATTTCATCAATGTAAATGCATATCTTTCTATCATATTTATATCATCAGTAAATATGTAGTTCAGGGAGTTTCACTGATGCATGGTGTCTTTTAGGCCTTTATGTATTGCTTAGATCCAATTGGATCTAACATCTTTTCTTCCATGATGATTGCAGGAAACAGGAACAACAGAAGACCTAGGATTGAGGATAGACAAAGACAAAATAGGATATGAAAGTCTTCAAATGATGTAGATGAACAACTCCAGAAACTAGAAGACCTCTTAAAGGCAATACATAGACCCTAGACTTCATCATGCTTCCTTATTCCTTTCTTTTCTGCATATGTGCTCTAAGTTTCTGTATGCAAGATGTGAACTTGAAGGAACACTTGTCTAATACATTCAGTATGAATGCACAATGTAATGATCGTTTATAAATTTAAAATTGTAAATTTGATCAAAACTTAGAGTACAAAAATTGTCTAATAATATGAATGTAATAGAAATGTATTTCATTTGCATTGGCTAAACAGTAATGTCAAAGAGATGTTTCTTTATGCAAATTTTTAAATGTTATGACTTCTATCCCGCATGTAAAAATTTGGGCAACAATTCTGGCGACTTCTGATGGATGTCTACCTGCTTGACATTGGGACCAGTAGCCTAAAATAGTCCATTGGGCATTGAGTCTATTTTTCACCTACGAAAACCCTAAACTTAATCTGTAGATATAAGAAAACCCTTTCCCAATGATTGAGGGTATGTCTATGATTATAGGTAGTGAAGAAAAAATCCATTACCACAAATTGTAAATTTATCCTTGATCATTGAGGAATGCTTTCCTTGTGTTTGCAGATTTCGACAGCAACCTTGGAAGACCTTGAAAACTTGAAGACTTACTAAAAACTAGAAAACTAAAACTAAAACTAATCTAACTGTGCTTGATAGCACTTAGGAAAAAATAGAAAACTAACTAACCTACCCTAAACAGCCACAAACCCTGGTTAAACAAAACCATTCACTGATTTTGAAAAATAACTTCCCATCCTTTTAAGCTCGCAATAATCCGCATGCTTATGGAAATTTATCATGAGATGAACATATGAGATATATGTGAACAATTGATGTGAAACTTTCAGATTGACAAAAATCTAATTTACTAGAAGCAGCTGATCTAAAACACCATCATCCTGAAGAGAATTAGCAAGCAACAATAGCACTTTACTTACTTGATCAGTTGGGACAGCAAGCTGATTTGATTCATTCTCAGCTTCATCTTGTAGAGGCACTGGCTCAACTTGTCCTTCTTTTCTAGCCTCAATCCTGTTCAAATGCTTGATAGGACAGCCTTGTTCAATAATGAACTTGGAGCTCTCCTTGATAGACTCAGGTTCCTGGGATGAAGCTTCAGTCTGATTGATCTCTTCTTTATGTTGACTGGAAATAATCTCCTCCTGTAGCTTGTAGGCACCTTCTAGAAGTGTGGGCTTGTCATCAAGATGCAAGAAAAACTGCTCCATCTCATCCCAAAATCGATCTTCATCTTCTTCTTCTTGATTATTTTGTAGGAGAAGTATCTTATGATCAGCACAATTATTCTGATTTGCTGCAATCATTTTTGTCTCATCTTGCTCAGAAAGAACCTTCTTTAGATCAGAAACCTTCTGTTCAATGGTCTCCTTTTCCTTTTTTAGCTGGATACACTTCTCAATCTGCATCTGATAGCTCTTCTTATACTTTTCAATTGCAGAAGCCAAGACCTTTATCTTCTTTTGTTGATCCCAAAACTCTTTCTCATGAAACTCCTCACAAGCTCTTAATTCTTTTTCTTTCTCTTCTTGAAATCTCTCATGAAACTCTTGATGAGATCTCAGTTCCTTTCATTTCTCTAAATGAAATTCATTACCTCTATCAAACATGGCTTTTATTATATTTCTTTGGTCTTGAACTACTTTTTCACAAATATTCTTCTGAACTTCCAACTCTTCATAGGCATCCTTCTAAACCTTCTTTTTTTCTTCTAACCCTCCTGTAAGCTTGGCTTCATTTCTCTTGTATTGCTCAACAAGATATCTTTGATGACCCTGATCTTGCTGAGCTAATGCTTGCTGCTATTGAATATGGGCTTGATAAGCATGCTCCTCTAGTTTCCTATCCAGCTCTTGTTGGAATTCAGATTCTTGCTGCCTTTTATTATCCTTAATCTACACAAGCATATTCTGCAACATACTTGCAATCTCTCTATTTTGTGAATCATTATCATTTGCAGAATGATGAAAATCATATTGGGACTGTGGACCTTGATAAGAATGAAAATGATTCTCTTGAAATGATGGAAAACTTGAAAACTGACCATCTGGGTAAGCATACCCTCCTTGATAACATGACATCTTTATTCATCTGAAAGGCTAGAAATCAGAAGATAAAATAACATTGAAACATACCAGCTTTTCTCCTTTTGAAACCGTAGACTTTCCTTCACGGATCTACCAGATATGCGAAATGTGACCTCTTTAAGGTCTGAAGCTTGCTCATAGCACACCAGAACCAGCAAGTGATGTAATGTAATTTGACCCATTCGCTGAAGAACATGTCCCACTGGGCGTGCCAAAAAACTATTCAGGCTTAGAATTGTACCCCTAAATCACGCATTAAGGCTTCATGGCAATTCTATCTGACAATGGAAACTTCCTCTAGCTATGGGTGAAATATGGATGAGGAAGAATCTCCAGATTCTAGGCCAGTTCCTATCTAATATGGAATATCACCTCCTGATCAAAAATTTAACTGAGAAAAGGGAAAATGAAGCTTTTGAAAACAAAACTGGAATTAAAAGTAAGGTGATACACCAAAATTGATGTCAAATTTTCTTTGGACAATAATGCAGAACATCCTAATTCATATACTTAAGCTTGGTGCTTTGGATCTCTGATCAACATATAGTCTAACCAGATCTTGCTACTAGGGTTGAACCACGAATAGCTTGACCAATCATAAAATATACATATTTCTTACAAGGCTTTGAATTGTTGATTACCTATGGAAGGAATATAAAACTAAGTTATTTTAGATATAAATCTAATAAAACACTTGCAAGAAAAGATGGAAATAGGATGTGAAACCCAAACTCAAAAGCATATAGAAAAGAAATGTCTTCATTATTATTCTTCAAAAAAATCTGACAGAATAGATTACAAAATGGACTTTAAAAACATCTAGGAACAAGAAGTTCACTATATGCTCCATCTCTAGAATCTGCAACCCAATGGATAGAAAATGTATGAAAAAGTGGTATAGGGACAAAATAGTTCACTAAAAACCTCTTTTCCACCAAATCTCCACCTCTAAACATGAAGTAAAAGCCTTAATAAATAGCCCATATGGCTAATCTCGAAAATGAGATCTCCCTCCAAAATTCCCTCAAAGGCAGATAGATCATCCTAAATTAAAGGCCCAAAATGATGCCTAAAAGTTAGCCTCCCCAAGTCCCTCCACAAATGGCATATCCCTAAATCTGAGGCATGATTAGTGCCCTAAAATCTAGCCCCTAATGACTCATTTTGAAAATGGGATAACCTATGTTGGCATTTGAAAATATTTACACCCTTTTCACATTATGTTACCAACTTATTACAAACTTCATTACATAACCCAATTTAAAATAAATCAAATGTAAAAACTCCTAACCATAAACCTGACACCATGGCAAAACCCTAACCTAGAAAAGTTGACACTAAAGCTTAGGCTAACCCTAACTACATCACAACTAATACAATGCAAAATATCTCTTCATTTTGTACTTCGATGGATTCCAAATCTCTATCCAACTTGACATAGGCATTCTTTTGCATTTTCTATTTGGGAGAGAACTTAGGTTAGGGACTCCTTTTGGTGCTTCCATGTCTGCAACTTCTTGTGCTCTCTGTATTTGATCTAGAGCTCGCCATGCAATCTGGAGTTGTTTGTTCAAAGAGCTCGGGCTCTATGTATTTTTCCTTGAGTTTATTGCCATTAAAAATGGCGCTGTATGTTGATCTTTACAAGAACTCGGGCTCTTCCATGAAACTCAGGCTTTTCTGCAATCTATGACTTGGATTCTTATCTGCGGGCTTGTTTAAAAAAAAGATAAGTAAAATCTCTCTATCTATTCTTAGATTTCAATTTTAGATATACCAAGTTCACAAGAAACTTAGAAGTGGTTGCAGTTATCTATTTTCTGAATTTGAAGAAACAATGGATATAGCAAATGAAAGAACCACTTTAGTGATATCTTGAGTCTCATGATGCTTCAGGTACCATCAAGCTTTCTACAATATTGAAACATCTCCCTTTTTCTTGGGCTCAAGGGAGGTGATCTTAGGTGCATTCCTCTCAACTAATAAAGCTTTTCCTAAAAATCAAGATAGTTGTGCCCTGTTTACAGTGAAATTATTTGCATTCATCTTCCCCTTGTATTAAGATGTTTCTTGTACAATTCTTGGTATTGTGATGGAACAAAATCTCCAAATCTTTTGAGAAGGAAGATCCTTTCTGGTGCACAAAATGAGTTTGCAACTACATCCAAAACCTTGTTCATCACTGTTGTCTTTTTCTTCAAATCCTTCATACATTCCATAAAAATGCTATACTCTGGATCACTTAATTTTGACTGCACCTATCTCAGAAAACTAGATGCATTGTTTTTCTTCTTATCTTCACATTTTACCTTTCTGTCAGTCCCTACTTTGTCAGATACTTTTCAATCCTGATCTATCAATCCTTCCTTATTTGATAAGTTTATTTGTTTGCATGAGCTTTCCGCTATTAGAATTAATAGATGGACTCCTTTTGTCGGCTTCACTCAATATTTGCCTTAGGGTTTTAAAATGCCATGAATAATGGCATTGTGCATGTGTTGTTTTAAGAACTCAGGCTTGTTCCTGGACTCGGCCTCCAATGAATCTTTCTCCATTGAATCCTTATGGCACTCTGAACATAGAGAGCTTGAGCTTTTCAACCAAGGTCTCTCCATTGATGTATGTTATTCATTAATGAGGGAGCTTGTCGGCTGCTATGGGTGTCTATTTTTTGATGTCCTTTAGATGTCATTTTGATGTCTTCATACTCACTTGTCTGAATGTTCACTGTTTGATGGATACAAAACCCCTGTCATTTCAATCAAACCAAGACAATGTTGTTTTATTTGTATAAACTCTTTATTTCTCTTGAAAATGTACTATTTTGAACTGTATCCTCCCTTGTATATGCAAATTACTTTTCTACAAAAAGATAGATCATAGTGACATGTATTTTTATATCCTTAAACAACAACATTATTTGATCACATGTATAATAGTAACAACATTTTATCTTTATTATGATAAACATTGCATATTACTTTTCTTAATATACATAACAAAATTTTAATTCATTGTTTATTTTGGCATAAGTACTGCATCTGGACATATTTTCCTTTGTCAAGAAAACTCATAACAACCTTTGACAATATTGATCTTACTCTTCTGGTATATCAGTATCAATAGTGTTTGAAATCTGTATTTGATCATCTCTTCTCTTTCCTATACATTGAACATCTAGCATTCTTTCATTCTTTAATAATGCATATTTGTGAAGTTTGAGCACGGGCTCGTGACACTCACTGCATCTTTCAAATATAGCACAGGATTTTCATAAAGATATGTTTTTTTGATATTATTATTTCGTCAATGTAAATGCATATCTTTTTATCATATTGATATCATCAGTAAATATGTAGTTCATGGAGTTTGACCGATGCATGGTGTCTTTTAGGCCTTTATGTATTGCTTAGATACAATTGGATCTAACATCTTTTCTTCCATGATGATTGTAGGAAATAGGAACAAAAGAAGACATAGGATTGATGAGAGACAAAGAAAAAATAGGATATGAAAGTCTTCAGATGATGCAGATGAACAACTCCAAAAACTAGAATACCTCTTAAAGGCAATACATAGACCCTAGATTTCATCATGCTTCCTTCTTACTTTCTTTTCTGCATATGTCCTCTAATTTTCTGTATGCAAGATGTGACCTTGAAGGAACACTTGTCTAATACATTCGGTATGAATGCACAATGTAATGATCGTTTATAAATTTAAAATTGTGAATTTGATAAAAAATTAGAGTACAAAAATTGTCTGATAATATGAATGTAATAGCAATGTATTTCATTTGCATTGGCTGAACAGTAATGTCAAAGAGATGTTTCTTTATGCA
This sequence comes from Thuja plicata, assembly GCA_018584345.1. NCBI lineage: Eukaryota > Viridiplantae > Streptophyta > Pinopsida > Cupressales > Cupressaceae > Thuja > Thuja plicata. Next base: position 486,535 of record MU223543.1, on the reverse strand, counting down.
AAGTTTTAAATGTTATGACTTCTATCTCGCATGTAAAAATTTGGGTAACAATTCTGGTGACTTCTGATGGATGTCTGTCTGCTTGACATTGGGACCAGTAGCCTAAAATAGTCCATTGGGCATTGAGTCTATTTTTCACTTATGAAAACCCTAAACCTAATCTATGGATATAAGAAAACCCTTTCCCAATGATTGAGGGTATGTCTATGATTTGAGGTAGTGAAGAAAAACTCCATTACCACAAATTGTAAATGTATGCTAGATCATTGAGGAATGATTTCCTTGTGTTTGTAGATTTGGACAACAACCTTTGAATAGCTTGCAAAATTGAAGACTTACTGAAAACTGGAAAACTAAAACTAAAACTAATCTAACTGTGCTTGATAGAACTTAGGAAAAATTGGAAAACTAACTAACCTACCCTAAATAGCCACAAACCCTGGTTAAACAAAACCATTCACTGATTGTGAAAAATAACTTCCCATCCTTTTAAGCTCACAATAATCCACATGCTTCTGGAAATCTATCATGAGATGAACATATGAGATATATGTGAACAATTGATGTGAAACTTTCAGATTGACAAAAATCTAATTTACTAGAAGCAGCTTATCTAAAACACCATCATCCTGAAGAGAATGAGCAAGAAGCAATAGGACTTTACTTACTTGAATAGCTGGGACAACAAGCTAATTTGATTCATTCTCAGCTTCATCTTGCAGAGGTGCTGGCACAACTTGTCTTTCTTTTCTAGCCTTGATCCTGTTCAAATGCTTGATAGGACAACCTTGTCTGATAATGAACTTGGTGCTCTCCTTGATAGAATCAGGTTCCTGAGATGAAGCTTTAGTCTGATTGATCTCTTCTTTATGCTGACTAGAAATAATCTCCTCCTGTAGCTTGTAGGTACCTTCTAGAAGTGTGGGCTTGTCATTAAGATGCAAGCAAAACTGCTCCATCTCATCCCAAAATTGATCTTCCTCTTCTTCTTCTTGATTCTTTTGTAGGAGAAGTATCTTATGATCAGCACAATTATTCTAATTTGCTGCAATCATTTTTGTCTCATCTTTCTCAGAAAGAACCTTCTTTAGATCAGCAACCTTTTGTTCAATTGTCTCCTTCTCCTTTTTTAGCTGGACACACTTCTCAATCTGCATCTGATAGCTCTTCTTATACTTTTCAGTTGCAGAATCCAAGACCTTTATCTTCTTTTTCTAATCCCAAAACTCTTTCTCATGAAACTCCTCATGAGCTCTTAATTCTTTTTCTTTCTCTTCTTGAAATCTCTCATGAAACTGTTGATGAGCTCTCAGTTCCTTATCTTTCTCTAAATGAAATTCATTACTTCTATCAAACATGGCTTTTATCAGATTTCTTTGGTCTTGAACCACTTTTTCACAAATATTCTTCTGAACTTCCAACTCTTCATAGGAATCCTTCTGAACCTTCTTTTGTTCTTCTAACCCTCCTGCAAGCTTGGCTTCATTTCTCTTGTATTGCTCAACAAGATATCTTTGATGACCCTGATCTTGCTAAGCTAATGCTTGCTGCTGTTGAATATGGGCTTGATAAGCATGCTCCTTTAGGGAAATTAAAGCCGATCTCACAACTATTCAACTGGATAATATTCCTATTCATGGCTTTGATAAAATTATGAAGAAAACTTTGGGTATTATCATGCTACCTATCAAAGTTGGTCCTGTTTTCCTCTACACTCCTATCCATGTTATGCCAGGACCGCTCAACTACAATATTTTATTAGGAAGACCTTGGTTACGTACTATGCATATGGTTCCTTCTAATCTTCATCACAAGGTGAGGTTCATTTATAACAATCTGATGTACACATTACATGTGGATGATGAATCCTTACCTAAATGCGGAATATGCTAAGGTTCCCGAGCCCATAAAACCCAGTGAAAATCCTGACCAACCACTTGAAGATAAAATAGTTGAGATTCCATCTTCTTCTCCAATGGAAGATGATTGGGGAACTTTGGATTTCAATCCTTCTTTTATAGGGGAATACAAAGTCTCAGATTTAGCATTTATGGAAGAACAAAGTCAATTTGAAAAACAAGTGTTTATCCCTTCTCCATTATCTGAGAAACTAAAAAGCAACTTTGTTGTTGCTTCAGGTAATGAAATAGTTGAGACAATCAAACCATATTGCTATGACATTGTGACATATGCTGCTCCTTTAACTTAATCTGATATGGCCGGGAAATATGGTTTTGGTTATCATTTACTCAAGAAATCAGGATTTAATGGAAAAGGTTGTGGTAAATATGAGCCAGGTATACAAGTACCCTTGGACAACAATGGTTGTGATTATACTTATGTGTTAGGATTCAATCCTTATAGACAAGCGTCTGCTTTTCCTGTTAATGTTAATCATATTTGTGGTGGACATTTGAGATTGGTTAATCCGCATCTCCTTGATTTGGATCAAAAACCTAGTTTGGATACTGAGGATGAAGCCCTCGCTAATTTTTTAGGGGCTTACCAAGATCTACCTAGGTTTCATCACAAAAGAAGCAAACTCTATTGTCTAAACAATGAAGCCTATTTTGGAGAACATGATGAACAAGATATTTCTCCTTTGCCAAAGGATTCTCCCATAAAAAGTAATTTATTAATAACTAAGACCATTGAGGTTCAAGTAGATGAGCATGATTCTGAGAAAATAATCAAAATTGGAAAATGTTTGAGTCAAGATGAACATGATCAATTGGTTTCCCTCTTGCTTGAATATAAAGATATTTTTGCTTGGACATATTCAGATATGCTGGGTATAGATCCTAAAATCGTTACTCACAATATTGTTCTTAAACCTAATGCTACATGACCTGTAAAATAAAAGATTCGCAACATGAAACTGGGTATTGCCTTACTAGTGAAAGAAGAAATAAAAAAACTATTAGATGTTGGGTTCATCCATTCTATTGATTATTGTAAATGGATTTCTAATATTGTGGTTGTTTCTAAGGGGGAAAATAAGATCAGAATGTGCACTGATTTTCAAGATTTAAATAAAGCATCCTTAAAAGATGACTTCCCACTGCCTATTATTGACATGATTGTGGATTCAACAACAGGTCATGCTTTATTATCTTTTATGGATGGTTTTTTGGGTTATAATCAAATATTTATTCCTATTGATGACCAGCTTAAAACCACATTTATAACACCTTGGGGGACATTCTATTGGGTCATGATGCCTTTTGGATTAAGAAATGCGGGAGCAACTTATCAACGATCCATAACTTTGATTTTTCATGATTACATTCATAAAATTTTGGAAGATTATATGGATGATATCTTGGCAAAATGTATACAAAGAGAGGATCACGTGTTCACTTTAAGACAAATATTTGAAAGAATTAGGAGCTATAATATGAGATTGAATCCAAAGAAATGTGCTTTGGGAGTAGATTCTAGAAAGTTACTAGGATTTATGATCTCTAAGCAAGGCATAGAGGTCAATACTGAAAATATTGATGCTATTGTTAACATGCCTCCTCCTAAGAACATTTCTCAGTTATGCAGTTTACAAGGTAAAATACAATCTATTCATCGCTTTGTTTCTAACCTAGTTGATAGGACTGTTCCTTTTACTTCTTTACTCAGAAAAGATACTATTTTTTCTTGGAACCAGGAATGTAAGAAATCCTTTGGTAAATTTAAAGAATATCTTGCTAATCCTCCTATTTTACAACCTGCTCAATTCAATAAACCCTTTTATCTATATACTTCTACTACTTCCAATGCTGTAAGTGCATTGTTGGCTCAACATGACAATGAGGGAAAGGAAAGAACGGTATATTATATTAGTCGGACCTTATTGGATTACGAAACATGATATAGTCAATTAGAAAGACAATGCCTGGCTTTAGTTTATGCTTATCAAAAACTCTAGCATTAATTGTTGAATGTTGAGGTCAATGTGATTGTTAAGTTTGATCCTCTAAAACACCTTTTCTCAAAAATTGATCTCTCTGGCCGTCTGGCAAATTGGGTGATGTTACTTACAAAATTTGATCTTAATTTTATCCTTCAAAAGTCAATCAAAGGACAAGCTTTAACTGATTACTTAGCTTAAGCTCCTTGTCCTCATTCTAATACCAGTGTTACCGTAGTAGAATTCCCAGATGAGAATATATTCGCAATCAAATAGGAAGATGTTTGGGAATTATATTTTGATGGTTCTAGATGTAAGACAAGTTCTGGGGTGGGCATTATCTTGATCCCTCCTATTAAGAAACAAATCCCTATGCTATATAAACTAACTTTTCCTTGTACTAACAACATTGCGGAATATGAAGCTCTTATAGCTGGCTTACGAGTAGCTTCATCCCTTCATATTAAAAATTTGAAAATTTATGGGGATTTGCAAGTAATTGTTGAACAAATCAAAGGAGGTTATCAGACTAAGAATGATAAAATGAAGCAATATCAAGATTTGGCCCTAGATATTCTTTCACAATTCTCTTCTTATACGATTCAGACTTTACCTAGGAAAGATAATCAGCATGCAGACGCCATGGCAAGCATAGCTTCTTTGGTTTGTCTTGAGAATAATGAACAAAAATTTCAATTCACTATACATACTCTTAAAAACCCTGTAGTTTTTGAGAAGGTTACTACTAATTGTTTTAACTTGCATCTTGATGAATGGTATTCACATATCTTTCATTTTTTGAAAGATAATACTTTTCTGGAATCAGCAACAAGGAACACATGTAATCATATTAGAAAGCTTGTAGTCCATTATATGATTTTAGGAGATACGCTTTATAAATGATCTTACAATGGTTTGTTATTAAGATTTCTTAACAAAACCAAAGTACCTGTAGCTTTAGCAAAAGCTCACTCTAGTTCTTGTGGAGGGCACTTTGGTGGCAAATCTTTAGTTAATAAACTTCTTAGAATGGGATACTATTGGAAAACAATGGAGCAAGACTCCTTTATGTTTGTTAAAAAGTATCCTCAATGTCAACAACATGGTAATTTAATCCATGCTCCTGCTCGCGAGATTTATAATCAAGTCGCTCTGTGGCATTTTAGCGTTTGGGGTTTTGACCTTATTGGAAAAATATCATGAGCTTCTTCTCAAGGGTATGTGTATATCCTCATAGCTACAGACTACTTTACTAAGTGGGTAGAGGCCATTCCATTACATTCTACTACTGCGGATGTTATTTGTGATTTTATCCTTAATCATATTATAGCACGATTTAGTATTCCTTCAATGATAGTTTCAGATAATGGTACTTCTTTCAAAAATAAAGAGGTCACAAAATTCATGGAGAAATATCACATCCAACATAGATTTTCTAGTCCCTATTACCCTCAATCTAATGGTCAAGCTGAAGCATCGAATAGGGTTATTGAAAAAATATTAAAGAAAATGGTTACCAAGCATGCGAAAGATTGGAATACCTAGCTTACCTATGCTTTGTGGGCCTACAGGACTAGTGTTCATACAGCGACTGGTACTTCCCCTTATAATCTTGTTTATGGGACTGATGCTATCATGCCTTTGGAATTAGAAATACCATCTTTGTGTGTTTCATTTCATGGGATTGTTGACAAATATACTTTCCGGGAACAACAATTACAAGAATTAGAATTGTTAGATGAACAACGAATAAACACTTTGGAACACATTAAGGCCTATCATAAATCACTCCAAAAATAGTATAATCAAAAGGTGATTGAATGGTCATTCTTGGAATGTGAATGCTCTACCTGGTGAAAAAGGGAAATTTAGCCGAAATTGGCTTGGACCTTTTGTGGTTATTGAGGACTTTACTTCAGGTGCTTATAAAATTGCTGATATGAATGGTGTCCCTCTTAAGGAACCTATTAATATCATGCATCTCAAACGTTATTATCCTTAACTAGATCTTTCTTTCTTCATGTATGTATGTGTTCCTTATAGAATAAGAATTTTATAAGTTATATAAATTTGAATGCATTCATACACTTTTTTTTCTTTCTATTAAAGTTTTTTGTGCATTGATAAAAATCCAAGTAATCAACCATAAAACTAATTGTTCAAACAAAGTCTTTTTCATAAATAAACTTCTTCTAAGTTTGGTATGTATATGGCACATGGGCCATATCCATCAAACTCTATCTCTATGCTCTGAGGGTCGGTGGCTCCTGGCTCTCTCAAATCTATGGTGTGAGGCTGAGGATCTTGGAATGGTAGTCCGTGTGTGGCTCCTCGATATACTCATCTCCTGGTTATGCTCCTAGGATCTCTGTACATCGGCCATCAAATTCTCCTCTCTTTCTTTACATAACCTCAGTTCTTTTTGTACACATAGGAAGATATCTGCATGTCTTCCGGGATCCCTTTGTCCTATAAGGGACTCTCACTCACTAGCTAGTAGTCGGTAGGAGATGAATTTATCCTTCAGAACCTCATAAACAAAACTCCTCCACTCTATTACACTTGCTGCAAAAATTCAAGAGTTTTCTTTCAATACTTTTTTTTATAAAAACATATTTACATAAAACATTCTAACCAAATTACATATATCATACCTGGATCTCCCTCCTGAGTATCACCAAAGGATCTAGATGGTGGGGGCATGGAGTGGCTACTCTCTCCTCTCTCACTATGTCTGGGTCTAGGTGGTGGTGTCTATGTGTGTGCTCAGGGAGGTTGTCATGATCTCAAGGGTGAAACATAGACTGCATGATCACCAGTACCTGTATCATGGCTAGTGGGCATCTCCTCTACTCTCTCCTCTGCCCTCTCTTCTACTCTCTCCTTTGCCCTCTCTTCTAATATCTCCTCATCTTTCTCCTCTTCTCTCTCGTCCATGGGATCGCCCTCAGGAATGGGCTCCTCCTCATGATCCTCCTCCTCCTCTAGTACATCACCACCCTGGTGCATCCTCTCTGAAAGACCTGGATCACCTGTAGGGTAGTCATGAGGGAAGATAGGACGGGTCCCCTATAAACTCCAATATCTAATATAATCTCTGCTAGCACCTACATAGGATGTCTCAGGGGCTAGCTCTATATCCTCAATCTCATCTTTCTCACTATCTACAATGTCTGCTACTATAGGTCGGCATATGACGTCGGGTCTTTGATAGTACCTCGTAGCGTATGCGTACCAAGGAACTATCCAAGGGACTCCCTGTATCAGACCAAACTGTCTCATCACCCTATCATAGTAATATGGAATCACGACATGATTAGTGGGACCCTCTAGTAGTTTGTGTCACTGTGAATATCTCAACTGATGTCAGGTTTCTGGCCACTCTATCATCTAATAATAAGGTCTCCATATCACATCTATACCTGGTACACGATCAAGGCATACTCTCTAAAAGAGGATATCCCCATACTACCAGACATCTACAAGTGAATATGCAAATTCTCTTAGTATGCTTGCATATATCATCACTGGTACACCCTGTGGTTATGTACATGTGTAGTGCTCAAACATCCAAACCTATAACAAGGTACATATTGTGAGACTCTCCCACAGATATCTCACTAGCTGACTCAACTCATGGTAAAGATGGGCTAACGTGCTACACCCCCATGAGGAAACAACTCTATCACCCTCCATCCTATGCACGAGGTTGGTAAATGGTGCTAAGAAAATTTTACCCTTCGTGTTGGGTATCACAACCAACGAGAGTATACATAGCATCACTTTCTGTACCAAAGGTATAAGACTTGCTAGTATGGATGATAGGGAGATCTGATCTGATCGGGTCCTCATCTGTGGTACCCATCCCAAACAATACTCTCCATCTCCTAATACCTCCGGCGGACCCCATGGTCCTCTTGGTCTGACAGGCTTGCCTCAGACCAGAAGCCATAGAATCCTATACACATCCTCTAGTGTGATTGTGATCTCCCCTGATGGAAGATGGAATGAACAAGTATCCTCATCCCACCTCTCTACCATGGCAGAATTCAAGGACTGATGAAACCTCATCTATGGTAGGAATGCTACCAAATATAATCCCACATCTCTCAAAAGTTTTATCTCATATGGCTGTAGCCTGGACATACTCTCTTTGACAGTCAAAAATAACCCTCCGAAGGGATGCTCTCGAAGACAAATAGGGTCCTGTAAGCACAAGAAGAGTATCATATAAGTACTTTATCATCAGGAAACTACTGTGCCCACTTGACCTAGTCAAGTTTGACCTTTTTGGGTTAGGTTCAACATTTCTGGGTCAAGATCAACCTTTTTAGGTCAAGGTCGACCTTTGTGGGTCAGGGTTGAAATTCACCCCAAAAAGGATAGAACCTCCCAGTTAGGGTCGACCTCAGAAAGGTCAAGGTTGACATAACTAGGTTAGGGTCAACCTTTCTGGGTCAGGGTCAACCTTTCCTATAAAAGCATGAGTTTTTCAATATCAAATATCAAAACAAAAAACTTACCTCAGGTAGTGGTTGTCCGCTGGCCAGGCGCTCTCTCAGGACCTCCATACGGCTCGCTCGAAACTCTCCTCTCTTCGGCATATTGTCTCCTCTTCCAACTTTTGCAAATGGTAAAAATGAGAAGGTAAGTATCTCTTTCTCTTTTATATAGCTTAAAATTAGGTTTTTCTTAGGGTTTTAATTTAATTTACTTAGGTCAAAATTCAGATTTCTTTATACATGCATTTAGATAGACATTCACTCTCTTCATCATAACTTGAGTTTGGTAGCTCTGTTTTCAGTGTCATTAGAAGTGTTGGAATTTTGATTTAGATAACCAACCTATTGAATCAATTTAGGAAGGTTTAGGAACTTTATAACTAATTTAGGAAAAGGATTTTCAATAAACTGCATATTCAGTGTATAGAATTTACCTTATCACCCTGTTTCACCTTTGAAGAAGAAGTAAGCCGAAACATGGGGGGAATAAGGGGATTTATACACTTCTCAAAATAATTATAGTAAGACTTAGGTGTTCTATAGATCTTTCATTAACCTTGTGTTGCAGGTTGCAGATACTAATGGTTTCTTGCAGGATCATTGCATTAAGGACTTGGCTATATCCTTTTTACTTTGTGATGTTTTCTTACTTTAGCTTGCATACTCACGTAGTGTCATATCCAAGCTAAAGTGGGGGCTAAATGTATCATCTTAAAATAGAAGCACTTCCATTTTGGTATGTTTAGCACCTTCATTTTGTGCGCTTGCATATTAGATTTGCATTTAGGATGCATTTTTGTTTGATTCTTCATGATTAGGTGAAATTAGGGTTAGGATCTTGTGGATTTTCCTTGATTTCCCTCTCCATGATTATATTTTCTGGGTAGGACCTATATGTGGTCTCTCTTATACCTCATAATACTCTCTCTAGGCCTCTAGGCATTCTTCCTAGCACTCTGGAATGTTCCATCACCTTCCTAGGTCCCCGACTGACCTGGGAATCTCACAGACACCACTGGGTGACCTTCCTGGAACCTTAGGTCAGGGTCAAGGTCGACCTTGACCTAGGTCAAGGGTGAGGTCAACATATACCTCTATTGGGTGTTGGTACCCTCTTTCAATTCCAGAGATTATCGAGGTTCTAAACTTAAAATAGGTCCCCAGGTTCAGATGCGGAAGTGTTTTCTCCGATATCTAACTTAATTCATTCCCTCCTTGGTTGGTGATTGTGATTGAACCATGATTCAAGGTGAAATTTGAATTTGGGTCCCTCACATTGCCCTAGGAGACCTATATTGAGATCTCTATATAAACACTCTCTTTTGCCTTCATTTGATCATGAAACGAAATCGGGAGATGACATGATGCAATGATGATGCAAATAAGCAAGAGGATGATATAGAAGGATAAATATATGAGGACATGTTGATATGTTCAAGCATTTTTTTGGACAAGCTATTGTAGATCTTCATTGAAGAAAGAAGGTGCTCTTTTCCATTAGATCCACCACTCTCAACATTCAAGCATTCAAAAGGACATTATCATGGGGTAGCAATTATGGATTGTGAATTGGTAGGAGTAATTTAGCCTTGGGGGCTTGGTATGCTTTCTTTATCATATTAAAATCTATGCATTTCTTTCTCATTTCCATGTTATGTTAGGATTACTAATCTAGAAGATTAGATCTTGATATTGCATGTTCAAAGACTCTTTTCAAAGAGAAAACACACACATACATACATTCCATATTCGGCTATTCATGGAGGTGGAGATCACCAAAACAAGGGTTTGACTAATGAAAAACCCTATATAGCCACCCCAAAACCCTCTTTTCAGATATTTATAGGTGTTGTTTTCAGGAGTTACAGGTACAAGACAGAGGATCTGAGACCAGATTTGGATACCCATTTCAACGAACTATCGGGATCTGAAAATAGATTTTTTGTCGAGGCAGCACAGGTCAGGGTCAAGATTATTGGGTCAGGGTTGAGATTAGTGGGTCAAGGTCGACCTTTTTCATAAGAAGGTGTCAGAATGGAATTTTTTTTTGGTTTTGTTTGTCTCTGCATTCCGATTCTAGATCATACTTCAGATTTTCCAAAAATAGAGTACGGACCCCAGAAAACAACATTCTTCAGATCTGCCATGATATGAGGTAGGAATTTTACTCCTTATTTATTTACAAGTATTCTCAATTCTTTATCATAATAATTAAGTGTATTAGACTAAATTTCGACTTAGGGTCTCTTTTCATGTGCAATTCCTATCATCTAGAAGACCCCATGTTCAACACCAATTTTAGATCTTACAGGTTTAAAAGTTCTACCATCCTTTAAAACTTTGGTTTTAAAATTAAATCTAAACTACAATGTCTCTGCAAGTTACATAGGCAAGGCCATCTATGATCAGCCCCCAAGGAATTAGGTTTGGCCCTTAGGTCTTGTACTTTTGAGTTCTTCCTTGATCCTTCCATCGCTTACCAATATTTTACATAGTTTGCATCTCTTTACAAAGCTAGTTTTAAATGCCTTATGAAATATAGTTGTAGGTAGTTATCTCTTCTATAAACACATCACATTCCATATAGTGTTAGAAGGCTCAGATGGGAAGAAATTCAACGGTATAATTGGGGTCTCTTTTTCCCTTGGTAATACTTTTCAGGTAGAAATGGTAGGATACCATCTATCTTTCTTGAAGACTCTTTATCAAAAGGATATCAATGTCCTCTATCTTCAATCGAATAAGGGGTGTAGAAGGTTTCTCTACATCGATTTGGTATAGAAATTGAGTGATATACCCAAACAATGCAGAGAAAATTGTGCACCCTCGATTCCAGTGAAGAGAGAAATTTCATTGATACCCTTTGGATAAAGAGACTTGATATCACTTCTACCATCCTTTAAAAGACTGGTTTTAAAGTTAAACCCGAACTACGATGTCTCTGTGAGTTACGTAGGAAAGGCCATCTATGATGAGCCCCCATGGCATTAGGTCTAGCCCTTAGGTTTTGTACTTTTGATTTCTTCCTTGATCTTACCACCCCTTACCAATATTTTACATATTTTCCATCTCTTTACGAAACTAGTTTAAATACCTTATGATTTATTTAGCTAAGTTATTGTTGTAGCTTATCTTATGATCTTGTATGTAATAAACTATGAATTTTATATCATGCATCTACTTGTGTAGCCATATATACTAGTGCAGGAAATAGAGAGGCAAGGAGAATATGATACACAGACAAGAAAGAGAAATTCAGGTATATATATTAATGCAAAGTAACACCTAAAGATAAATATCTAGACTAATCACTGACTAGGATTTCATTGGTGATTACTCTAGATATTTATCTTCAGGTGTTTTTTTTTAACATTCCATATTGCTCAAAGTTTTGAGTCGAAACCCTCACCAAGATTGGTCTACACATTGACCATTTGGTGTTGAAATTTAATGTCCTGGGTTTGGCATCCTGGTCAGATGGGCCAAACATTTCGACCGACATTGGTCAAAATTTAGCATCATGGGTTTGGCATCCTGGTTAGATGGGCCAAACATTTCGACCGACATTGGTCAAAATTTAGCGTCGTGGGTTTGGCATCTTGGTCGGATGTGCCAAAAATTTTGACCGACATTGGTTGAAAGTTCGATGAATAAACTTGTTGTTTTCAAATGTCAATTTCGACTAAGATTGGCGTAGAACATTCAACCTCAACAATGATGTATCAAAATTTTGACTAGAAAAATAGCGACAAGAACATTTGGGGATCATTCGACCAATCTGGGTAGAAAATTTGATCATTTTTTGTCGAAAAAAGGTGTCGATTCTACTAGTGTTATCAAAGGATTGAAAGATTTCAGAGAAAAAATGAGAACTAACACTCTAATGAGGGACTTTCTTAGAGATCGGGTTAAGTGAACGTGGGGTTTTTAGGAGGCAAATCAGATAGGTAAGTGGATAAATGGCGGGAGAGATAGACACATACGAGTTACCTTGAAAAATGTTGAGGATAAGAATATTATTATTATAAATAGAAGGTTACTTAGAGGCACACATTTCTATCTCGATGAAGACCTAACTTTTTCCTAGTAGGAAGAACAAAGGAAGGAGTTGGAAAAGGTAAAAACAACAAGAAATAAGGGAAAATGGGCAATGATTGAAGAATGAGAAAGCCCAAATTAGTGAACGTGTATCGAGGAAGAAATAGGAATTAGGGCCCCCACAGGAGTGCTCAAGTATTGTGAGTTGGAACTGTAGAGGTTATCCATGGAGAAGAGGTACTCGTGTGGGGTCCACAGAAGAGGGAAAGGATTTAATAATCCTTGCAGAAACACTTCAACATGACGGTTGTAAGGTGCCATATTTTGAAGTTTACAAGAAATTTTCAGTGTGGAACAAATGGAATGAGACAGGTGAAGGGCACAGTGGAGTTACAATGCTTATACATGAGAAGTGGTATGGCATTATAAAATTTGAGAAGGAAGACCCAAATAAACAATATATTTGGCTGCAAATAATAGTAAATGAGATAAATTTCAGGGTGGTTGCTTGTTGCTTTTCTCCACAAAACTCTAAGTTCTATAAGAGGCATAATTTAGATAAAGAAGATCTGTATGCTTTATTGAAAAAAAATATTTTTGTGTTCAATACCAGTGGAGACATAATTTTAGTGGAGGAATTCAATGCTAAGACAACTAATAATCAATCCCTACAACTGATTGGTAGTGGAAAAGGAGAAAATAACCCTCTACGGTTGGAAGAGGGCAGTGATCAGTCTTGGAAAAGAGTTTCAGTAGATGGTAACGAGGGTGTCTCGCATTTTGGAACTTAATTATTGAGACTGTGTAGTTTATTTGATATGGTTATTTGTAACAGGATGAAAGGTGGCCAAATTTAGGGGGTATCACACGCAAAAATTATAATGGGCAGAGTGCGGTTGACTATGTGATTTTTTCACAAAATCTTACAGCTAGAGTGCTTGAGTTTGACATTGGGGTGTGCCCTATAGAGTTGAAATCCGATCACATGCCTCTATTTGTTAAGTTGGATTTCATGAAGTAAATAGCTACTTAGTGGATGGAAAAGTCAAAGAGGAACATGGGACAATTCATAGTAGCTTGTGGATATCTATAATCCATAAGGCATTAAATGCTTGTAAAAGATCGGGTAGCAGAAAGAGGGCTACTAATACTTTCCCAACAAATCCATGGTACGATGAGGAATATAAAATGACAAAGAGATCTATAAAAGGGAAATACTTAAGAAAATAATCCAAAAAGAAATACAAAAAACTGATTCAAGAAAAGAAAGAAGAGTATATTAAGGCAATAAGGGAAGAGTTAATATTTATTGGGAAGCACAACCCCAAAAGTTTTGGAAAGAGTTGCAGTAGGAGAGAAAACAAGTTGAGAACACAATTACAAATGCACAATGGTTTGAGTATGAAAATTTGCTTTATGAACGACCACAAGAGGATAACACTCCTCCCATAGTGAAGACTTCAGTGGAAGTCTTCACGGTTGAGGACATCAAACTTGGGTTAAATAAATTGGTAAGCGGTAAAGCTAGCGACACTAACGAGCTGCAAGCTGAATTTTTAAAATGGGGAGCGGAAACCCTTGCACCTCACATAAAATCAATCTTCAATCGTTTCATCCATTATGGTTTCCCAGTAGATTGGAAAACTAGCATGGTTATTCCTCTCTTTAAGAGTGGGGATATAAATAATCCATCTAATTACAAAACTATTATGGTTAATCCACTTTTTGGAAAACTATTTGGGAGCATGATAGAGCATAGAATCAATAGTTGGGTAGAAGGTGAGGGAAAATGGGAAAGAGGGAAATTCAGTTTCATACCTAGACACTCCACCATTGACCATTGCGTCACTCTTCAATATTTAATAGAGAAAATATAGGAAAACCAGGGAGAAGAAGCCTATTGTTATTTTGTAGACTTTAAGAAAGCCTTTGACATAGTGCCTAGGAACAAGCAATAGAGCAGATTGGAAGAATTGGGTATGCTGGATGAGCATAGAGCAGCAGTGAATAGATTATATGAAAATGTTTTTTCAAAAATCCAAACTACTGAATGAATGTCTAAATGTTTTGGTAGTGACATTGGGGTTAAACATGGGTTTCCTTTATCCCCAACCTTGTTTGGGTTATACATTGATAAATTAGAAACTTGGTTAAACAAAACAAATGGGGAAGGTGCTCAATTGGTAGGGTATGTGGTGAATCTTCTCTTGTACGCTGATGATCTTTTTTAATATAAAAAATAGCTCAAGGATTAAGAGATTAGCTAGGGGCCTTAGAGAAAAATTTTCAGGATGTTGGGATGTAGGTGAACATTTCCAAAACCAAAATCATGATTTTCTCTTTAAGGAGGAAAGAAAATCACATTTCCTTCATTTTTGAAGGTAGCACATTGGAAATTAGGAAAGAATACAAGTATCTTGGGATTTACGTTCATTATAAGCTCATTTGGGAGACGTGTAGAGAGAAAAGGATATAGGAGGGATGTAAAGAATTGTATTTACTTCAAAATACATGCAGAACAAAAGAATTGTGGGATTGGAAAACCAAGAAAACTCTATTCGGTTTTATGGTCACGTCGGTGGTTTTGTATGGCTGCAAAGTTTGGGATGGAGGCATTTTAAAATATGGTTGGAGAAAACTAGAGAGAATTTAGAAACACCCAATCAAAAGTAATATCAAAGTTAAAGCTTCCATACCTTATGATATTATTTTAGTAGAGATTGGGACTTTTCCATTGGAGGCATCGATGATAACTTAGTTACTTAATTATTTAAAGAGGGTTGGAAATATGCATCACCAACGCTGGTCAAAAATCATGAAGGAAGAGGTTCTTGACCGTAGAAACATAACTTGGATGAGGCAAAATAAAAGTGGTTTAATAAATGGAACATTAAACTACATGAGTATCCTACTATGAATGAGGACATCAAAATGTTTTCCATAGTTAAGTTTCAAAGTGCCTTGTGGAATAATCCCATTGGTCGAAAAAATAAAACTTAATTTATTCAAGAGTTCAACCCAACCAAGGAGCATGGAGTAAAAGTGTATTTAGGGGTTTCTATTAAAGGAAAATCTAGGTTGTTAGTGGCTCGGATGAAGATGATATCACATCATCTCGGGTGTGAGATGGGTACATGGAAGAGGCCCAAAGAGGCTTGGGAGGAGAGAACTTGCATGTTCTGTAGGATGGGTGCTATTGAAACTGAATGAAACTTTCTCAATGAATGTGCAACCTCTAAAGATTTTTGGGCTCAATACGATATCATCTTGAAAGATGACAATATGCACAGTTTATTTGAAGAGGATAAGATCATCCAAACTGCTAGTTTTTTGGTCAAGATTCATAACAGAAGATCTGAAATGGAAAGGAATATGGAGGTGGTTTAAGGTTTTTTTTTGGTCCCTTAGACTGTTCAGTCTCGTGGATGTCATTAAAATCATTTGTTCATTCATTCTTGTGTCTTTTCTACATATATAGAAGATACAATTATTCGTCAAGATTGCACCCAAGGCCATTTGCATGGTCCGTCATAGGAAATTTCAACTAGGTAGAGAAGCTTCCCCACCATGCCCTCAAAAACCTTGCCAATAAATATGGCCCCCTCAGGTCTTTACAACTCGGTTATTTACCTGTAAATGTTGTTTCATCCCTTGAAATGGCCAAAGAATTCCTTAAAAATCATGATTTGGCTTTTGCTAGCAGTTCTCCATCCACAGTAGGAAAGTATTTGGCCTATAATTACAAGGGCCTGACACTGGCTCCTTATGGAGCTTACTGGACGTTAGTCAGAAGAATATGGGTCACATAATTGCTAAGTGAAAAAATATTAGAATCCTTTAGATTTTTTAGGGAGGAAGAGGTTTCCCCGGCGATGAACTCTATTTGGGAAAATACAAGGAAGGGCATCGTTGCTGTGAATGTTAGCAAAGCTATAACGTCGCTTACCTCTTCTATTATTTGGCAAATTTTGGCTGGCACCAAATTTTCTGATAAAGATTTGGTCGGAAAAGAGAAATAATTCAGAGCTATGATACATGAGGTTACTGGTATTACTGTAACTAATATTAGAGAATTCATTCCTTACATAGACTGGTTGGACTTGCAAGGTATTAAGAAAAGGATGAAAAATGCTCATGAATTTTTTGACAGGGTTATGCAAAAAATAATAGATGAAAATGTTAATTTGAGACTATCGTAGTCTGCATCTGTGAAAGACATTTTTGATGTGCTTCTACAAATGACTAAGAGCGGTGACATGAATACCAAAGATATTAAAGCTATTATTTATGTGTGCTCCTCTACTCATTTTTCTTTTATTTTGTAACCCTAATTTTAAAGGAATAGCTTAAATAATAAGCACATTCTGGTCAAGATACCAGTTGTTTAGGTCTCAGATCTGATGTATTGAACAAAACAATAACAATTTATGGCCACAGTCTATTAATTTAGGGCTCACATCTGATGTATTGAACACAATAATAACTATTTATGGATAGAGTATGTTTTTTTGTATGGCTATAGTATGTAAATTTAAGTCTCAAATCTGATGTATTGACCATAATAGTAACTATTTATGACAAGTGTTTGTTACTTTAGGTCTCAGATATGATTTGTTGACCACAATAATTCTTATTTATGGCCAAATTATTTTAATTTAATGGAAAATGTTTGTATGACTGTGTGCAAGTTTTGTTCACTGCAGGAATAGAGACAACAATTATGAGCAATAATAGTCCACCAACACAATTGAGAAGGGGGCGGTGAATCATTTTTGAGCCAAATAATTAAAATTTAATCTTTCTAAACCAATACTCAATGCAAATATGAACACATCAAATACAACACCATAGCACAAGAAATTGTTGTTGAGGAAACCTTGTTAAGGGAAAACCTTGGTGGGAATTAGCACCCACAAATAATGTACTAAAAGTATAGTATCCCTAATAGGAGTTGTTTATTACATACAGTACATAGTCCGTGTTAAAGAAAAAACCCTATTAGGAGTCAAGACAAACAAGAGGCTCACTACCAAGGCACACTTCCCAAATGAGAAGGTTAAATCCACCTTCTGGACTCTCTATTTGATATACAGATATAGGAGTAACAATAACTAGTGAAGTGACTAATAGAAACTTTCTTTGTTTAAACAGTTCCAATGAATTTCATCACAAACACTACCTTTTCTCTACATCCAGCAAACTTTACAATTACAAGCTCGTAACTTCCACATACATATTTCCTCACCAAGAAACAACTCTCCTTTATACAAGTTTACAATAAAAAATTAGGTTGGCCTGTTAAGACTTCCACAATCCAAAAAAAAATTATATAGACCCTTGCTAAGATACAAACGGTACATTACACAAGTAAAAAGAAATTAAAACTCATCAAGTATACTCCAAGATCTGCAATTCATGCTCGTCATCCTTTAAACATGTTACACCACTATAGTCAGCCATAAATAGATCTTCGCAAGATCACACGCTTCAGTTGATGTCACCAAGAACACAGTGACCCAAAAATTACAAGTAACATTCTCCAACATGTCTTCTACCATGCCTTAAGCTCACAAATCATAACTGGTGCTCACATCCAATTTATCCCAAAAACTCAGAGACTATCTCTATCATAATTCTTTGTCACTATTCTGTAACTAGTCTTGACCAAAACAACTATATCTTATTCCAAAAGTAAGATTAAGCCAAGTGACCTTAGATATAAGATCATTGATCATCCTTGTATACATCTTTATGCCTGCATGCTCTGAAAGCCCGTATAATGTTAGTACACTTATTTTAGTGTTCTATGTACCAATGATAACCAGTCTGTCTGAGACTTCAAATGAAACATATGTTGACATCAATGATAAAATATGAATGTCAACACCTCTAACAAAAATAATTCCAACAATCTCCCCCTTTGGCATTGATGAAAACATATGAGAAATGCCATCAACCCAAACAATATCCATCTCAATACAATCGTCTCAGTATCATCTTCACAGCTCCCCCTAAAATTGTAGGGATTTTCTACTTGTAAGTCTCCCCCTTTGACATCAATGGAAAATGGTACCATATCTATCTTCCTTCTCTAACTATCCCACCTCTGCAAGGTGTATCTTTTCCAAATCTTCATGCCTTCAACTACCAGGTTCTTGATCACCCAAGTATGTCCTATTGTGTTCCTACGATCACTCCCCCTGAGGAGTGGATCCAAGCATCAAGTACAAGAAATGATATAGCTCTGATATCTATTGGACTGATGCATTTCTTCATCATTTAGTTCTTTCAAGGAGGGGTTCCCATCCCAAGCATACCCCTGAGATACTAAAAGGAATCCTTTGACAAAGTTTTTGTGAATATATTTGTTATTTTCTTCTTTGTGCCGATGTACTCCAATATGACTTCCTTTTTTGTAACCTTGTCTCTTAAGAAGTGATATTTGATTGAATTGTGTTTGGTCTTTGAGTGCATAACCAGATTCTTTGACATATTCACTATGCTTGTATTGTCACAATGTATAACCACTAGCTCTTCAAAAGTAATCCCAATATCCTTCAGCATCTGCTTCATCCGCACAATCTTTGTACAATTTATAGAAGCAAAAATATACTATTGGAGTTGATGAAAAATCAACCCTACAACACCCAAGAATCACATGCATGAAAACCCGTCACAAAAAGAGAGAAGAAAAAGCTATGGAGGCCACAAATAACAGATCAATGAAAGAGGAAACATATTGTGTAAACAATGGAGAGAAAACCCTCAATACAATAGCATTCTTAGATAATTGATAATTACAAAGAGATCAAACCTTATCAAGGTGACCAAAACCCTAAAAGGGAAAATCCTAGGTTGCATGATAATAATTAATAAAAGAATTAATTATTATATGCCTAAATTTTAGCTTAAGTAAACTACATATAATAAAAGACTTAATAATTAAATCAAAATGATTTAATTAAAATAAACTTAGGGGGTAGCTAAAACTTAGAAACAACTACTGAAAGAAGGGAATGGGTTCTGACAACATGGTCTGATCAGGTACCCAAGTAAACAAAATCTTTGTAAAGAGGAGAAAATGATACAACCCAGTGGGGAAAACCCCTCTAAAAAGAGATGAAGACTAGTGAAGGATTGAAGAAGCTTCCAAAATAGAGAATGCCCCAGAAAATAGGAACAAAGGATGAACATGAAGAACACCACTGAAGCATGGAGCTACAAACACTGTCGAAGAATAACCGTTGGAGCCTCTTCTATAATAAAACATAATTAGATAGAGAATACTGTAATCTCCATGAGTGCCCTCAAATGACACTACTCAAATCAGGATGGAAAATAAAGGCAAACATCAAAAATCGAAGATACAGATGGAGAAAAAACCAAATTCTAAAGAGTTGATCAAAAGATGGAAGGATGCCTCCAAAATAGGAATGAAAGAGTGTCCATATGGTAAATGATCCATCTCACCGAAATGTATAGGTACCTAGCTACTACATCCGCTTGGTATATAGGAACAAATACTAAATATATAGCTCACTCTATCAAACCAAGAGATACTAACAAGAGATACTCCCATAATGTTGAGTAGGGAGAGGCATGACAGGTACACTAAAATAGACTGCCAAGAACACCTACATGTTGAAGAACCGGGAACATGGAAAGTATAGAATAAATTACAACACATATAAAGGATTGTATCGTGGAAGGATCACTCTTTTGACACACATCATGAGGATAATGTTGTGGAAGGAATACTCACTTGAAAAAGGTAGATCAACCCCCCCTCCCCATGGCACTTTATAATGTATTGTGAGTACAAACAAGCACAAAATGTGCAAGATCCCAAGCATGCAATAGATGACACTTTATCTCAGTGCATTTGTAAAAAGGAAATGCTACAGAAATAGATGTCTACAATGCTCAAGAATGAAAAAAAGTTGTAAGAACATGAGTAACAGCTAAAAGGAAGTCATCCCATGCAAGGAAAAGGATCCCAAGAGCTGAAACATCTAGGATAATCACCAGATTGAAAAAAATACAAATAAATAAATAAAATATACCTAGAGGAGATTCTAGAAATGAGACCCATACCACAGTAAAGAGCACAGAACCAAATTTCCAATGATATATGAAAGTCAGAAAGCAGAGATGAGAAAGATATAGCTCCCGGAGTGCAAAATATAACCCTAAATTTGATTGAAAAAAATAGCTTCAAGATGGTAAAATCAGGAAACCAAACCTACAAAAAAGGACCGGGCTAGGAACCATCTTTCTGACGATATCTTGTTTCCCAAAAATGATACCGTATCCTCAAGTTACGAGCAAAAAATTGAAGATTGCTCCAAAACAAGAAGAGTCCCAAGAAATATCTACTAAAGTTGGTGAAGTTTGACTAAATCTAGCGATGTTGCTAAATCTAGAGGGACTACCAAAATAAATGGAGGTACCAAGAAAATATTTTTTTGAAAAAAATAAAATAAATATATCTATATTGTTTTCCATCGCCTCAAAAAACGTTCCCAAAAAAGGGTCGGATAACATTATTTTTTCCCTAGAATGTAACTATGTCCAAATTCAATGTGCCTTATATGAAAATAGGGATTTTTGGGCCTTTTGAGCGCAACCATGAGGTTTGTTTGAGCCCAAAGTGCTCCAAAAACAAACTCCACCAGATCTACAAAAATCTGAAATAGAAAACCTCCTGAAAAATATAGATCTTAAGAATAAGGACAAATACCTCATGAAGAGAATATGTGCATGAAGTTATGGAGCTCTAATATTGTATTAGAGTTGATGAAAACTCAACCCTACAGCTCCCAAGAATCACCTACATGCAAAATTGTCACAGAAAGAGAGAAGCAAAAGCTATGGAGGCCAGAAATAACAAATCGATGAAGGAGGAAACATATTGTGTAAACAATAAAGAGAAAACCCTCAATACAATAGCATTCTCAGATAATTAATAATTAAAAATATATCAAACCTTGCAAAGGTGATCAAAATCCTAAAAGGGAAAAACCTAGGTTGCATGATAATAATCGATAAAAGAATTAATTATTATATGCCTAAAGTTTAGCTTAAGTAAACTAGAGATAATAAGTGACTTAATAATTAAATCAAAATGATTTAATTAATAAGTGAAATAACTTATTACTCTAAAACATACTCAGATTCAGAAGTAGACTGAGCTATATAGATATGATTCTTACTTAACCATGAAACCAATCTCTTTCCAAGAAAAGATGCACTCTCATTTGTGCTCTTTCTGTCAACACTTCTTGCCCAATCAACATCAGTATAAGCATGAAAATTAAAATTATCAGAATTTTCATACAATAAGCCATATATTAGTGTTCCTTTCAGATACCACAATATTCTCTTAACTGCAAAAAGATGAGCCTCTTTAGGATCTGCTTGACACCTTGCGACAATTCCAACTGCATTAGCAATGTCTAGTCTAGTGTAAGTTAGATAGTGTAAGCCTCCAATCATGGATCTGTACTTTGTATAAAAACACTCTAAGATTCATCAGTAGTAGTAAGCTTTGAATTAGTAACCATAGGTGTTCAAACAAGTTTACAATCTTCCATTCCAAAAATTTTCAACAATTCCTTAACATACTTGGTTTGAGAGATGAAAATACCATGCTTATCTTGAGTAATATGCAAACCAAGGAATAACTTAATTTCACCAATCATAGACATTTCAAAGTTAGTTTTTCATTTCTTCATAAAAATTCTTTCTCATTTCATCATTTCCTCCAAAAATAATATCATCTGCAAAGAATTCAACAATAAAGATTCCATCTTCACTAGTTCTCAAATAAAAATTACTGTCTGCACTACCTTTTCTGAAACCAAGGTATAGTAAATACATGTCTAACTAAGCATACCATGCTCTAGGTGCTTGTTTCAGCATACAACACCTTTTTCAACTTGCAAATCATGTCTTCATTATCTGTCAAAGGAAAGCCATCTAGCTGCTCAATATACACTTCTTCCTCTAGATCTTCATTCAAGAATGCTGATTTCACATCCATCTGATATACCTTAAATTTCTTGTCTGCTTCATAAGAAAGGAACAATCTTACTACTTCTAATCTCATAATAGGAGCAAATTTTTCTTCAAATTCTATGCCTTCTTGTTGTGAGTAGCCTTTAAAAACTAGTCTAGCCTTATTCTTCCTTCTTCATTCATTTTGTTTCTGAAAAAAAAACCCATTTACTCCTTATAACATTCTTTTCCTTAGGTCTAGAAACCAATTCCTAAGTGTTATTTTTCTCTATTTGATCCAATTATTCCTTCATTGCTTTAGTCCAAGATTCATCTCTACATGCTTCATCAGTAGTTTTTGGTTCTACATGTGAAATCAAATAAATCACATTTTGTATTCTCACTACAACATTTGGGGTCGAATTTCGATGCCAATTTGCAATGACAATACCATTTGTGTGTAATGTTTTTTCCAAGTGCCCCTGATGCTGTCATAATAGTGATAGTACCACCGTAATTTCAACACCCGTGTGATTATTAACAAAAAAAAAGAAAAATAAAGGCCCATTTCTAATTTTTATGATCAAGCTGTGTGCAAGAAGAGTGCCCTAACTGTGATCGAGCTGCATGAAGCCTATTGGTGATTGCATCATTGTGCATTTGTCTCATTTCTTTGTGCTTGGTGTACTCCCACAATGTATTTATCTCCTGATAGGCCTTGTGCAGCATCAGAATTATAGAAGGTAGAGTCAGTTTATCTTGTGAAAGAAGTACATCCGGGTGCCCTTTAGAATAGTGGGGGAAAATCGAGTCACAATTGGGAAGAGGTCCCTAATTGTGATCGAGCTACATGCAAGAAGAGGGACCTAATTTTTGGAGAGAAACACGTAAAAGGCAAAGCTCAAAATCACATAGATTATTACTTCATCTACTCATAAGCACTTGTGAGAAAATCTAGGAGGCTCCTTTACTAGGAAAATAAGGTATGAATGAATATTACATTCTTTAATTTTTGGATAAATCATTCCCTTGTTTATGTTATGGTCACAAAGACACTGAGTTTTCTATGCATTTTGAATAAGCATTCTATCATCAATGTCAATTATCAGGAAATCTCTTCCAGTAAGATCCTTTGTTAAATTATAAACAATAATATTAGTGATCTAGTGCCATTGATGGGTGTCATGACTTCTCCTAGAGGATAGCACATAAAAATCACAAGTGTGAAGAGTTCAACATGGATTTGTTGTTAGGGTTTAGGGTAGTTTACACAGGACACAAAGAAATAGGAAAACATGGTATTTGGATCATGCATTGTATTTTGGGTATGAATGGATTAGGAAAGCCGATAATGCATTGATAGAGACAAATGCATTGGGTACTTGGTTGTTCCCATTTGAATTTTCACAGAAAAAAGAGAAAAAAAATGCATTGCAATCATGTATTGTATTGAGTGTACGCATGGATTAGGAAAATACAAAACATTTTTCTAGAGAAATATATATTGGTTACCTGGTTTTCATGTTTGTTGTCAACCCATTTGCTAACACAGTAGTGAAACCTCTCACGAGTAACAGACACAGATTTATAGGGCTCTTTAAGGAAATTTATGAGCATTGTAGCACATACATTAGCATACGCTACATAGGTTATTCTGGCTGTCCTCTAGAAAGGGGTGGCTGATGTAGATGCTACTGCCAAAGCCATTCTATTCTGGAATACCCTTCACAATCTTGGTCATTATCAACCTCTGTTCATCAAATGTTTCTCTTGCAAGGCTTAAATTATGACTGGCTTAAAGGCTTCAGTCACATGTTCACATTCCTTGGGAAGGGGGGCCAAGCAAACCAAAATATTCCTAGATATAGATATAATGACTAGAAATTGCACCTTGGTGTGCAATGGGTGTGTGGAAGAGGTGTGAAAATTCAAATAGAAAAAAATTCGTTTGTTTTTTGGTACATTTGTTTAGTACATAAGATTAATTGGTAGAGCATTTAGAAAATGATGTTTTTATGCAACAAAGATTTGGATGAGAAGTGATAGCTTCAAAACATCTATTCATTCAATTATAGAGATCCAAAACACAATTGAAATAAAACCTTTGAATAAGGAAAATAATCAATGATGTGATAGGATGAACGAAAGAGGGGGGGGGGAGAGAGACAAACAAGAATTAGGGTAGAGTATTAGAGATACAGATGTGAGCGAGAGAGAGAAGGAGGAGGGGGGTTATTTTATATTTGATTATAAAATTGTAACATATTATTATATCTTACAATTTTATCCATTATAAAATTTTAAATATATTGTTGATATAAAATAATATTAAAAAATTGTACACATATATTCAATTGTATTTTTATTTTACATAATAAAATCTTTATAATACCTTATTTTTGTATTGGAGAAGATTTGAACTCAACACCATCTAAGTGCTTAAAATGTGGACTTCATAATATGTATCTTTATAATTCTTATCTTAATTATTTATTTTATGTAGAATTAATTATAAAATATAATAAAATGTGTTTATTTATAATAATAGAAACAGTGATATAATATAATAAAATAGGTTTATTTATAATAATTTATGTCATATAAAATAAAATAAAAATGAGCAATGTCACACTAAAATCGAAGTAGGAATATTTGCTACTTTGAAGCAACCTAAACAAGTCTAGATGGTCAGAAACTTTTCCCTCATGCGGGGACAAATGCAATACCAATTGGAAGGAGGCCACAACTAGGGTTTGTATTACAACAAAGATTTCAAAGGGAGATAGTGAATGATTGGAAAAGGAAATAAATATTAATCCATTTTCAGAACCACAAGAATTCGCGGAAGGATGCGGAAAGGGTTCCAAGAAAGAGTCATTTTTGTAGGAATAACAAAAGTGGTGGTAAACCCCAAAGAAATCAGTTGTGGGCTAAGAATAAAATATCACAAGTAGTGAACTCTTACTCTCCACTAAAAGAAGAAGTAGGGTGATATAGATCTCATCAACCTTTATGCAACCAAGATGGGAGCATTTTAGGGATTTTGGTTTGTTTGTCAAATGGACGGGTAAGGAGGTGCTCAAAAAAAGGATCTAACACCATCTTTTCCTTCCTTATAGGTTATAGATCATACAGGAGCATACTGGATTCAACCCCGAGTCAACACTTCATTACTTTAGGCAATGTTTGGTACCTTCATTATTTATGTTCATCCACTTATGTATGTTTGCATTCATTCATATTGTTCTGAAAGTTGGCTATTAGTGACCACATATGAAAATTCTTGATTTTTTTGGGTCATTTGATGAAAAGATGTAAACGTTTCTTAAAATTTCTCATGTTGTCACATGACAACATTTTCATTTGTAATGAAATTTTTTTGCAAATTGGTTGCAAGTTGGTTGTGGTCATTTTGGAGGTTGAGGAATCACTATACATCCATAAATTGCCCTATGTAGAAGACTTCAATTGACAACAAATTGGAAGAAACCAGCTTATAGAAGACAAAAAAGGTTGATCCATTGTAGGTGTGGTGGTAGAGGGATTTGTAGGGTCTTTAAGAGTCCAAATAAATTTATTGGAAGCCATTTTAGTAAGGGTCATTAATTATTGTTTTGGCTGTCCTAAAAGGAAAATTTGTAATAGTCCTAACTCGCAAAGATTTTGTATTCAAAGATGATGTCTTGATGGGATGTTTGCATGATAAATCCTTATTAGACAAGTCATAGTTTTCCATTTTCCATGTTTTTTTGAAAGTGATTTCACTTTTGAATTTATAAAAATAAAACTCATTTACGTGAAACTAAAATATAATGAAACCCTTTGATATTGACTAAAGCTCTGGTTTTCATTAACTCATTAATCTTTATATACTATGTTGTAGCTCTTAATGTCCACCCACAACCTTTCTAAAAGTGTACAAAGGAGAACTTTGGTTTTTTCCATCTCTGGAAGCCATATTATCTGAACAAGGGTTTCTCCACACATTGTCAATTTTGTCTCAAGCCCTCACTGCTCTATATATATTTATTGACTGGATCTCTGGATAACTATGGTTACTCATTATACTATGAATACCTCCATGGTTGTGGCTTCCCATTGATTCTTGTGCTTATTTTCTCATGTCTACTATTGTCTTTCACGAAGCTCCATATTTATATGCTCTTCATTGATAAATGAAAAGTCTACTTTTAATAATCCTTTTAATGTTACTCCCTCTAATCACAATGTTTCTATACCCTTTGTGACTGACATTGTCATCATGACTGGTGACAAATCCATTGTGTCTTCTTGCTAAACAAAATAATACATCCCATTGTAGATTTTATTTTACATTTTACTAAAACGTTAAACATTGTGGTCTCTTTCCTTTGTCCTATTGACCCATACTTGCTTTATTGACACTTCATTTCTATAAAAAATGTAAGTACAGTCACTTCCATGGTTCCTATACAATTTTTGTATATGTTATAGGGTTTGATGGAAATGATACATTCATCTTGGTCTTTTATCGCAAATTGATTCTTAACATGTTGAACTCCATTTAATACCATAGCTACCCCAAATACAAGGAAATAATGACTAACATCCATCCTCATGATATTTTATTTTTTTCAATATCACTTCTTTAGATATGTCTTTGAATTGATTGTGTTATGGTGTTGTCTTTATAGGTTTATTGTAAAATACTATAACGTTTTATCCATTTGGCCATCTAATTGCAATTAACATGCTTATTATCGAATTTATCATAAATAAGAAATGACTTACACTATGCTAGGGTATAACACTATAAATTGTCTAATGTATCATACTTCCATATTAACTATTCCATGGCTTGTTTGAGTCATTTGATTCAGGTTTGTTTTCACTGTATGTTTCCTTCCATGCAAGACATTCATTCTTTTTATCTCTATAATAATCTCTTGTAAGTGATTATCCAATATTTCCTTTCATAATAATTTCTTCATATTGTTTTTTTTTGTTTCAAATGATTTTTATTTTCATTTCCTTTGTTGCTGGTACTGATGCTTGGAGCTACTATGTTCACCTTTATGTTTCCTTGTGCATTTACTGCTAATAACGTTTCCATCAAACTGAAGCATGGAAAACATAAACATTAATTGAATGGTTGTCCTTCTCTAATACATTAATGTAAATTGCATTGTGTATCCTTTGGCTTATCAGCAATGAGACCCTTCTATACAAGCATTATCAATATTTGATTTAATAGCTACTTTTGAAAATTATGTTGCATTTTATTTTCCTTGTGTTGAATCTGTTACCTTCTTCTTAATATCACTTGCACGTGAATCCCACTCTATGACTGTTGTTGTATGGTATTTTCGCTCCCTCCACTTGATAATTGAATGCTTTGATTCTTATCAAGCATTTCCACACTTGACTATTGCAGTTGTCTCCTTCCTGTCATATCCCTTTAGAAAATATGTTGTCATATGATACTCTTGAAATAGTCAGTTAGCTTGTACCTTGGGATGCTCCCATGAATTAATTAGTTCTCACTATCACTATGTCATTTACTGTACCATTGGTCTATGATCATTGGTTTTTACTTTGTGCTCCACTATTGAAATGCTGAAAATTTAGCATTGAAAAGTGCCTTTCTATGCAATTGCCCTTGACAACATTTCTTGATAGTGTACCTTCCTCTCCAAATTTGATTGTTCCTACTTTGATATGGTTTGATATTGTAATGCATTTGTAAAATCATAAATGATCACTGCTTATTGATACCTATCTGAACCTCTTCTCCTTTCATATTATTCACAACACATGTTCTTATATGGAAATCATAACAGTATTGATACTTTGCTATTGGTGAAGCATCCCATCATATATATTGATTGTGATATTATTGAAACTGTCATTTTACGTCAAAGACTAATGATTTTTTGTACTATATGAATCATTGTGAGTGATAATCATAAAGTGATCATTGGTACATCATTCACGCAATTGAATGATGTTGTCTTTATGAGGCTTTTAATGTTCTTATCACTTCAAACTTTGATCTTTGTCATGAATTCCTTTGCAATCTCTATAGCTGCTACAACTCAAAAACCAACTTTGAATACTATAGCAACATTTTTTTATTCTCACAATGGACTCCTTTTCTCTAAGAAAATGTTTATATCTTTTTCTGAATGATTCTTTCCTAAGATCACCTTAGACTGATATCACCCGCTACACTAATGCTTATTACATAATGATGATATGTGTTTTTATCTTATAGTAGCATTGTTTCCTTATAGATTGATATGGTTCTATCACCTTCTCTATAATTAATGACACATTTGTAAATCCCTTTGATTATGACACAACACGTTTACTGTTACTAAAATTGGAGCAATCTAGAAATGACACTTGTAACTATTTATATTACTAAAATTTGCATGGCTCCTTAATACAAGAAATGTCTCTCTTGATCCAAATTTTTTATTGGAGGCTATGTCCACCATGATGATAAGCTTACTTTTTCTTCTGCTTTGTTTACTACTAATGAATCTTTTGCATCACCAATGTAGTATTCTTTATTGCTCAATTTTTTTTCCAGTTGTCATTGGACATTGATAATTCTCTGATGTTGTTCACTAGTTCACATGCATTTACAATCGGTGGATTTGATATTCATTCCATAGTACATTTGATGTGTTTATATGTAGTCAAGGTTTTTATACCCGACTACATCTCCCATTAAATTTTCATTAAAACTTTTCATTATCTTGTGATAAATCTATCTGGATTCAAGTGTAAAGTTTTTTGAGTCAAACTCATTGACCCATGTTTCATCCATGAGTTTGACATGCACAAATTGCTTATCATGTCAGCTGCATTTAACAAACTAATGTCACAAAAATAGTTGATGTGTCGACAATGACTTGCAAGAGTGTAGGTGACACGAGGTTCAACTCCAATTCATATAATTGGGAGTACCTAGGAAAGTGAGTCAACTCTAAATACCGATATTTCAGCCACAAATATAACAAGGACAAAGCATGTGTGGTAAGGACTAAAATTATTTTGACTCTAAAATACCGATATTTCACACGGGTTTTCTGACTCTAAAACTATGCATATGGTTTCCATCATGTGCAGTTAGGAGGTTTCTTTTACATGTTGTTTAGATTCATTATATCATCAAATACAAAGCATTTTCATTTTGTACTGTGATTGCCAATAGTCATTTTGAAATTTGTGCATTTTTTCAGGCCGACCATACGCACATGGTATCATATTTTGATTTCATTGCTAGATCAGATTTCCTTTCATCCCTTTCTTCAAGTATATTAAAAGGTAGCTTCACTTCATTTATGAATCTGACATTTTTTTTTCTTAAAAGGTGGCAGTTTCAAGATAAAGAGTTAAAGGATAAACTCGTTGACTCTATGATAAAACTTTTTGGACCCAACGCCTTTCAAAGACTTAGGCTCCTTGAGAAAGTGGGCCAAACTTTGAAGTATATTAGGGACAACTATAGGTCCCAAATAGAACACAACCCTTAATACGAGCGGCCCCCATATGTTCCTATTAATGAGTGGGAGAATCTTAAAAGGGATGCACTTGAGAGACGTGCAAGATGTGATGGATAAATAGTATCACCCAAGGAAAGAAGGTACATGATAATCTTAATAATGAAATTATGTACTATTTACTCTTTGTACTTATGTGATCTTACATATTTCAAAAATCACACAGGTTTCCTGACATATCAAAGGAAACAAAAGAAAGAAAACAAAAGCACGGGCAACACAAGCTCGACTCGGGTGGATTTTCAAAACTTGCTACACAAAATTGTAAGTAATAGTAAATGAAAAACCGTATGCAAATATTTATAAATTGTAATCAATTTAGTTTTGATGAAATTCACTATGATAAAAATGTAGGGCTTGGAGTTCAAACAAAAAATTTCAAAAGAGCACAAGAAAGTAGGCTAAAAACAAGGCTATACAGTCATGGTTGAATGATTCCAATCAATGAGTGCGCAAGGTTCTTCTGGTGGATCTGTCGAACAGGTAAATAAGCCAATTGATTTTTATTTCAAGTTGAATACTTTACCAATTACTATATTTGATGTTAAGTTCCAACATAAAGTGAATATATTTGTTTTAAGTAAGGAAACAATGATTATATATTTGTTTAAAAATTTAAAGTGAATATATTTATATGTATTAAATTGAATGATTAACATTTCTCAGTATTTTTCTTGTATTTATATGTATATGTTGTCGATAAATGCACTAATTATTTACATTGGAATGCAGCTTACCGATCCTAAAACACCATTCGAGCACGACTGAGGCATCGATTCAGATGTGCATTGTAGTACTCAAGATATACATTTTCTATTCGAATTTTGATTATTGATTTATTAACACAAGTAAACATTTTAAATTGAATTTGGCGTAGTAATAAAAATTTAACTATAATGTGTTGGGATTAATAAAACATTTTGTATTGCACTTGTAGGGGATGTAGAGGTTCCCGATGAGTGTGTTGAGGTTCAAGCCGTTGGGAAAGAAGATGTGGTTGCACAAGGTAAAGAGTGTCATGTTTATATTTTTTAAAGTACTGAAATGCTTGTAACAATTAGGATGATATGTTTTTAAATTAACCCCAATTATGATAATATGTTTTTAATTTAACCCTTTTATTTATTATTGCAAAGAACCCACCTTTGCAAAGGAAAATGAGATCACGTGCACGGGCGAGAAGAAATGACGATGCCAAGATGGATATGCCTTTGCAAGAATATAGGGAAGCAGGAAAAAAAAAAAAGTCAAAAAAGAAATGATTCTAATTTAATATGCAACTTATTTGATAATGACTGATGTTTATGTCTCGATGTTGTAATAATAAAATTAATATAGTTACTCTTATTTTTAAAAGTATAATTTGGTAGTTGAATTGTTAGTCAATTTGAGTAGTGAGGTTAGTATAATTGCACTTTTACAACTTGTCAAGTTGGGGCTTAATAGACATTGATACTAGTAGTTCAATGCATATGTTAGGAAGGTATGATATGATTAAATTATATACATGGTATACTAATATGTTAGATTTTAAGATAAGTGGTCATAGAATTAGGTAATATGTATCTTCTCTCATACAATTATAAATCTTGTAGGTTTGGGATCATGGATATTACCTTAATATCTTACAAGAATTTGGTCTCCATTGTAGTTATGAACCGATGGGTAGGTAGCCTTACATGAGGAGGTCTACCTATAACTTATTTGTAGGTAGAGTCTAATTAGGATCTTATACTTGTTCACCTAATTGGGTGGCAGCCAATGGAGACACTGTCTAGGGACTCTACCCTAGAAAGGGGTTGCGTAAGCAGTTCTACCATCATTTAAAAGGCTGGTTTTAAAATTAAACCCGAACTACGATGTCTATGCAAGTTACGTAGGTAAGGTCATCTATGATGAGCCCCTGAGGCATTAGGTCTAGCCCTTTGGTCTTGTAATTTTGAGTTCTTCCTTGATCTTTCCACCCCTTACCAATATTTTACATAGTTTGCATCTCTTTACAAAACTAGTTTTATATACCTTATGATTGATTTAGCTAAGTTATTGATGTATGCAAATCCCTTGTAAATAATAAGATAATACAATATATTTAAATGAGTTTGATGTTTTAGAAATGAAATATTCTATCTTTTAGATAGTGTTTCTTTGTAAAGAGTTTTAGAACTCTTCAAAAAATATTTAACTTTAATAATAAAAAGTGTATTTATACTAGACTGTAAAAATAGAGTGGTGTCATATGATTACTGATGGTTAAACTAGCTACTAAAATATTGCTTGTGGTTTTTGAAGCCACTTCAACCTAAACAAACTTTCAAGCAAAATTCCAGCTAAACTCTTCAGCGAGAAGATGAATCTGTTACACTTGTTAGTACAAACAATTCATTTGTTTTCTCATAAGTTATGATCTTCAGCATGTGATATATAAATATATAGTCTATTTTGAGCACTTTTTATTACCATCTACAAACTATTTGATAGTAATGAGTTTGAAGGAGGGATCCCCCCTACTTTGGGACTAGTGCCCAGTTTGAGGGTTGTGTGAGTATCAATCATTTTAATTTTGTCTTTTCCTTCTATGTCATGTTTATGGCTTTCACGGATGCTTCACAGACCAGAATTTTATGGGTGCCTATTTAATTTGGTTTTTTGGTAATATTGTTGGGAAATAGGAGACTTGACAGAAACCAGATGGCATGTGTGACTCCCACCGAAGTCAGTGGGCTAGTAAACCTTGAAGAACTATAAGAGACTTGTCATGGGTTTAGGATTTTATAGAATCTAATAAAATTTTAATGTGGATTACCTGATTGAAAACTTAAATTTGTGATAGTTTATAAATTGATATAAAGAGTTGTATTTTTATGTATTTTATAAAATTCATATCAAAAATTGTAATTTAACTGATTGACTATCTTTTATATATTATATTTAAGAAAAAAATCAACAGACTAGAAGACAAGTGAAACCACGTAGAAACCTTTCCTAGTCAAAGAAGAACTAAAATCAAAACAAGATAGAAGCAAAGAACTTTCTGTCTGCAACCCACAAACATAGCAAAAACTCTTAAAGGAAAAGAGCAGGATTAAATTCTAAATTGCAACATATGTTGCGACTGTTTGAAATACAAGGTATGTTGGAAATAAGATATGTAACTGAGGGGGGAGGGGTGAATCAGTTACTCCAAAACAAATCCTTGTCCCTTAGATGTCTAAATACTTCAATACTATTACTTGGGTTAGTTAAGATATTCTTCTATAGCTCGGGTGTTCCTTCTATAACTTGGGTGTCAAAGAAATCTTTAAAGCAATTATACTTAGAGATTAAGTGCAGAAACATAAAGCATAAAAAAAGTAACAAGTACACATATGAAACCAATATTTGACGTGGAAACCCAATATGGGAAAAATCACCAATGTAACTAGTTACTATTTTTCACTCTTCTGAAGTGAGCCCTTTTAGGAGCCAACCTTGTTAAAGGTTACAATAACACACTGTTAGGTGTGACCTATTTAAAGGATTTAATCACCTTGTGAGGAGTGGCCTTGTTAGAGGTCTTGAACACTTCAATATGGAAATGTTACCTTATGAGAGGATTTACAAAAGAATGTTAAGTCTACTCTGTTAAGAGATTTTGATTACGGCTACAATTGTTAGAAAGTAACAATGGATTGACATGTATGTGTAAGAAATTATCTTTGCTGATTTAGATATCTGCTTGATTGTAACTGGATCCTTGCTGATTAGATATTCTATTTCAGCTCTGAGTATTCTGTATTCAATCAGAATCCCATCTGATTTTGCCTTTACAGAATTCCACACTTCTGCCTTTTCACTTTGGCTTCTACTTACACACTTAGGCTTCAACACATTCAATCCAAACTTGACCTTTCATAAATACATGGTAAGCGCTGTCAAGTCGGCTTGAATAAACTCTAAATGACAAATCATAATTCAGTCAGCCTCATATAGCCATTGAATTACATAATACAAATCACTGTTAGTCGGCTGCAACTGAATTCCTGACCAAGACTGAAATGCCCGAGTGAACTCGGTCAACACTGAACTTCTTCAATGCCCGAACTCAACTCATTTTGTTTACCAACTGTGCTCGGTATGAATGTAGAAATTAGTGTAACACCACTACATAAGTGTATATACATGTATAATATCAATGAAAATACACAATTGAATAATTTTCTTCAACAATCTCCCTCTTTGGCATTGATGGCAACACAACATGTCATAATACAAAGAATTGTGGAGCAACATAATTTTTTTTTAAATGTCTTTTGCTTCATTCTGATTCTCCCTCTGACAATGTCCTTAGCTTCATTCTGATTCTTATGTATTATAGAAAACTCTCCCTCTTTGACAACATATGCCAAAGATTCCAATTCCACAAGTACTATTTCTCTTTGAAGTTGTAATGTACCTAAATGTACTAATTCATCTGCAATGGGCTCTAATATATCTGCATCAACTGGAAGATTTTCATTGTCTCTCGGGTTGATGCATCACTAAACTAAATTTTAGTGACCTTCAGGTAGAGGAAGTACCCCTAGCTTTCCTCTAAGATACAAGAATGCATCCTTAGGTAAGGGTTTGGTGAATATGTCTGCAACGTGTTCTTTGGTGTTTACATATTCCAACCTTACTTCTCTATTCTATACTAATTCCATCAAGAAATGATATTTTATTGCTATGTGCTTGGTTTTGGTGTGCATCACAGGATTCTTTGAGATTTTAATAGAACTGTTGTTGTCACAGTAGATAATAATTGGTTCTTTTATCTCTTCCTTCATTCATGACAACAACTACTTGATCCATATGATGTTAGAACAGTTCACTGCTGCAGCAACATATTCTTCCTCTGCTGTAGACTGAGAGATACAATTTTGTTTCTTGCTAGTCCAAGACACTAACCTTTTTCCAAGAAAGAAAGCTCTACCACTGGTGCTCTTCCTATCATTGACACTTCCAGCCCAATCAGCATCAGTGAATGCTTTTAAATAAAAGTTTCCACCTTTCTTATACCATAAACCATAGCCTTCAGTACCTTTCAGATATCTCATAATTCTTTTGATTGCCATTAGGTGATTATCTCTAGGATTAGCTGAAAATCTTGCAACAATACCAACTGCCAATGCAATATCAGGTCTGGTGTGCACAGCATATTGCAATTTCCAATCATAGATCTGTAATTGGTCTGATCTACCTCTTTTGAATCATCATCCTTAGATAGTTTCTGTCCAGTACACATGGGTGTTCCAACAGGTTTGGAATCTTCCATACCAAATTTCTTGAGTATCTCCTTAATATACTTTGATTGAGTAATGTAGATACCATCCTTCATTTGATGTACTTGTAAACCAACAAAAAATTTGATCTCACCAAACATAGACATTTCAAATTCTTTTCTCACATCTACAGAGAATGCTTTGCATAGGTCATCATAACCAGTGAATAATATGTCATCAACAAATATCTCTTCTAATAGTATTTTGTTCTGTGGTCCTTTGATGTACATGCTACTATTATCATTGGTTCTCTAAAATCCAATGCTTATTAAATAACTATGTAGTCTTTCATACCAGGATCTGGGCACTTGCTTTAGTCCATACAATTCTTTGTGTAGCTTGCAAACCATATTTCTTCTGTTGGGATCAATAAAGCCTTCTGGTTGTTCAATGTAGACTTCCTCTTCTAGGTTTCCATTCAAAAATGCAGACTTCACATCCATCTGATATACTTTGTATCCTTTATGTGCAACATATGCCAGAAGAGTTCTGACTCCTTCAAGTCTTGCAACAGGAGCAAAAGTTTCTCCATAGTCAATAACCTCTTCTTGAGCATATCCTTTACAAAATAGTCTGGCCTTGTTTCTAAAGACTTTCCCATTTTCATCCATCTTGTTTCTGAAAACCCACTTTGTTCCAATCACATTCTTGTCTTTTGGCCTAGGTACAAGAGTCCAATTTTTGTTCTTCTCAATCTGCTCAATCTCTTCATTCATTGCCTTTATCCAACTTTCATCATTCAATGCATCTTTAATAGTTCTAGGTTCAAACTCACTTAGTAAGCATGTAACTTTTAGTTTATTTCTTGTCATTACACCTTCTTTCTGATCTCCAATTATTTTCTCAGGTGCATGATGCCTTTTCACATATCTGGAAAGTACTGGATCCTTCAATCTAGATTCTGGACTTGATCCACTAGGTCTGTCATTCTCAAACATTATTTCTTGTTCCTCTTTCTGATACTAAGTTCCCTCTGACTGTGACTTCGGTCCTTCTATCTCTGACTTAAGTCATTCAGTCTATGACTTGGGTCCTTCAGTCTGTGACTTGGGTCCTTCTACTAGCATTTCATGTTGCATATTTTGCAACTCAGGTAGTATAGTTTGTGTCAGTATATGTTGTCCCATCACCATTGCTTGAGTCATAGGTATAGTATCAGGTTCATGATATACAAAGTTTCTATAGTCTTCAAGCTCTTCACTGCTCTTCTCTTCACATTTTTCTGCAAACTCATCAATCTTGACATGTACACTCTCTATGAGTTTATGAGTAGTAAGATTCAGACATTTGTATGCTTTCCTTTTACATGAGTAACCTAGGAATATTCTTTCATCACTTTTTGCATCTAGTTTCCCATTTCTTGCTTCCTTCAAGATGTAGCATCTACTTCCAAATACTTTAAAATAATGAACATTAGGCTTATAGCCATACCATAATTCAAAAGGTGTCTAATTACTACCTTTCTTCAGTTGAACTCTATTCAAGGTGAGCATTGTAGTGTTGATGGCCTCCTTCCAGTATTTGGCAGCAACATTCTTTTCAATCATTAAGGTTCTGGCACAATCCATAATAGATCCATTTCTCCTTTCTGCTATTCCATTTTGTTGTGATGTACCAGGGGAAGATACCTGTCTTTTGATTCCTCTTTCATTGCAAAATTCATTGAACTCATTAGAAATGAACCCTCCTCGTCTGTCAGATCTTAGGAATTTTAGTTTCTTTCCTGTTTCTTTTTCAACTCCTGCAAGATACCACTTTAATTTTTGAAATGATTCTGATTTCTCTCTAAGAAACACGATAGTCATCATTCTGGAATGATCATCAACAAATAGAATAAATATTTTTCACCATTATAGATTGTTGTTCCAATTGGTCCACATAGATCAGTATGTACCAGTTCCAAGACTTCATCAGTATTGTAATTCTTTCTCTTGAAGCTAGTCTTGCTCATCTTTCCAATTTGACATTGTTTGCATATTGCTAACTCAGATTTCTTCAAGATAGGAATACCTCTGACTCTTTTTGTTCTTGCTTATGTTTACCAGAATGTCAAAATTCACATGACACAACCTTTTATGCCATAACCAGCTTTCTTCTAATTGTGCAATAAAGCATGAACCTTCAGTGAGATCAAGATAGAATAAATTACCTTTTGTTTGCCTACCAGTTCCAACTAGGTTCCCTTTACCATCCACGAGCTTGGCCTTACCATTCATAAATTATACCTTGAAGCCAATGTTGTTCAGTTGTGCTACACTGAGTAGATTTATCCTTAATCCTTCAACCCAATAAGCATTATCACATTTGATTCCTTCTGTCAGAACAATGCAACCTTTTCCTTTTACCAGGCAAGGTTCAACATTCCCAAAAATGACACTTCCACCATCGTAGTGTTCAAGATGTTCAAACTTTGTCTTATCACCAGTCATGTGATGAGAACAACCACTGTAAATTATCCAAGTATCATTTTTATTGATGTGTGAGAAAAGTGTAGTCTTTTCATCTTCCTCATCTGACTCATCCTTAATGGCAATATAAACCATTTCTTCTTCTTCATCACTGTCAGAATCTTTTGCAATATAACAAGAATTCTTGCCTTTATCCTTATAGCTTTTTTAGTTATTAAAATATTTCTTGCCTTTGAATTTGTTAAACTTCCTCTCATCCTTGTCTTCCTTGTTTGGACACTTTGCAGCAATGTGACCAACCTCATTGCATGCGAAACAAATCAATGGTATCTTTCCTCTATATTTTCATTTAGAAGCTATTCTTGCAAGTAGTTCTTCAAAGATGTCAAGATCTTCATCATTAGATTCATCATCACTGTCACTTTCAATATGATTTCCTTTATAGTACCTATCCTTCTTACCAAGATTAAATTTGGATTTGAATGCAGACTCGAGATTGCTAGAGCCAAGAGAGTAGTTGTCAAAATTGTCCAGCTCAAAGGTTTTAAGTCTTCCCACTAATGTATCCAGAGTAATTTCTTTGTTGCACCTCATTTCTTGAATGGTTGAAACTCTAATAGCATAGATAGGGAGTAAAGTTCTGAGTACCTTGCTGACTACTGTATACTATCTTCAATTAGTCCACCTACTGCTCAGATGGCACTTACAATCTTCTTGATTCTTTCACTGTACTTTGTGCTATCTTCTCCTTTCATTTTCATCTGGTCAAATTTTCCTCTTAGACTTTCTGCTTTAGCTCTCTTTACATTTGCATCACTTGCATGAATGTCCTACTGTTTCTTCCACATATCATGGGTTGTAGGGCAACCCTTGACTTCATTAAATTCTGAATAGCTGAGTGAAGATGCTATGTCAAACATCATTATGTTATGAAGTTTTTGTTCCATAGTCATAGTACCTGTTGGTGCAACATATTTGGTCTCTAATAATTGTAAACCAGCATCTCCAATAGTAGATAGATGTAGCTTCATTAGTTCCTCACATGCTAGGAAATTGTCTTTGTTTAGCTTTGGGATCTCCCTCCTGTAAGACATCTCTGATCTTTAGCTTAGGCCTTGAAACATTTCCTGAAAGCACTTGAAGCTCTGATACCAATTGTTGGAAATGAGATAAGTAACTAAGAGGGGAGGGGTGAATCAGTTACTCCAAAACAAATCATTGTCCTTTAGATGTCTAAATGCTTCAATATTGTTACTCGAGTTAGTTAAGATATTCTTTTGTAGCTCGGGTGTTCCTTCTGTAACTCGGGTGTCAAAGTAATCTTTAATGCAATTATAATTAGAGATTAAGTGCTAAAACATGAAGCATAAAACAAGTAACAAGTACACATATGACACCAATATTTAACGTGGAAACCCAATATGGGAAAAACCACCAATGTAACTAGTTACTATTTTCACTCTTCTGAAGTGAGCCCTATTAGGAGCTAACCCTGTTAAAGGTTACAATAACACATTGTTAGGTGTGACCTATTTAAAGGATTTAATCACCCTGTGAGGAGTGGCCTTGTTAGAGGTCTTCAACACTTCAATCTAGAAATCTTACCTTGTGAGAGGATTCACAAAAGACTGTTATGTCTACTCTATTAAGAGATTTTGATCACTGCTACAATTGTTAGAAAGTAACAATGGATTGACTTGTATGTGTAAGAAACTGTCTTTGCTGATTCAGATATTTGCTTGATTGTAACTAGATCCTTGTTGATCAGATATTCTATTGCAGCTCTGAGTATTCTATATTCAATCAGAATCCTGTCTGATTTTGCATTTACATAATTCCACACTTCTGCCTTTTCACTTTCTCTTTTACTTACACACTTACGCTTCAACACATTCAATCCAAACTTGACCTTTCATAAATACATGGTAAGCCCTATCAAGTTGACTTGAATAAACTCTAAATGATAAATCATAATTCAGTTGACGTCATATAACCATTTAATTACATAATACAAATCAATGTTAGTCAGCCGCAACTGAACGCCTGACCAAGACTGAAATGCCTGAGTGAACTTAGTCAACAATGACCTTCTTCAATATCTGAACTCAACCTATTTTTTTTACCAACTGTGCTCAGTCTGAATGTAGACATTAGTGTAAAACCACTACATAAGTGTATATACATGTGTAACATCAATGACAATACACAATTGAATAATTGTCTTCAACAAGGTATTCTCTTCATGGAGTTTAATCTCATTCACATGATTCTTAACCTTCATGTGCTCCTTGGGGATCCCTACAAATGAGAACATAACTAAGACGGTTTTGAAAATGATATCCGAATAAACTTTTATAGTAACTTTGTTTTCTCTTGCAAAATATGATTTTAAAATAGTGACAAGCATCTACATGTAGATGCAATAGAATGAAGGATATGATATGTTTCTTATATAGCCCACTCTACTAAGATTCATATACTTTTGACAACTTTGACTGAAGATATATACCTCAATCCTTTATTCTCATTTTTGTATCAAATACCATAACAAATCCTCTTCCAAAAAATATTTTTCTATCACATTATATTCGAATACCTTATGCTAGAGAAAAGCTAAGAAGAAAATGTGGTATCTTTGTTTAAGCTATTTTATTAAGTAGTTTAATGATTGTGGGAATTTAGTTAGCTAAAATTTGGATCATATTTATTAAATATTGG
>MU223543.1:421237-434906 GCA_018584345.1 Thuja plicata | reverse complement strand
GAAAGAGTTACAAGAGATGTGATCCATCATTAATCACATTTCCCACATATAGTTTTTACACACAACAAATTGTATTTGCATTTGAATAGGAATATATGTTATCCTACAATATCAATGTTTTTTCAATTCAAGGAATGCAAAACATGCTTTAAAAATTTCTATGGAGGCATCAATGTTCTTGGGTGCCTATGCACCATACCTCCTCTTGAACATTTCCGATCACATTCTCTGATCCATCATTAGGATAAGAAAGATTATAGGAGATATGATCCATCATCAATCTTGTCTCTGTAACTCTTTCTCATCGTGGTGATGGATGACAAAGTGTGATCATGAGAAAGAGTTACAAGAGATGTGATCCATCATTAATCACATTTCCCACATATAGTTTTTACACACAACAAATTGTATTTGCATTTGAATAGGAATATATGTTATCCTACAATATCAATTTTTTTTCAATTCAAGGAATGCAAAACATGCTTTAAACATTTCTATGGAGACATCAATGTTCTTGGGTGCCTGTGCACAATATTTTCTTGTTCTTAATAAAAATCATTGGCCTCTTCCTTATGATGACTTCATCATCATTACAAAAACTTATCTAGTTAATGAACTTTATATCCTTAATGCATTACGCTTTTGTGATTTTGTCTCTATTTTTGGACACTACTAATCATTGGTTTCTCTTTTTCCCTTGGGAATGATTTTTAGGTAGAAATGGTATGATACCATCTATCTTTCTTGAAGACTCTTTATCAAAAGGTGACCAATGTCCTTTATCTTCAATCGAATAATGGGTGTAGAAGAGTGCTCTACATCAATTGAGTATAGAAATTGAGTGCAATACCCAAACGATGCAGAGTACCTTTTGCACCATCGATTCCAATGAAGAAACATAAACACGAAAGCTGAGAAACATAAATGTAGATATCACAACAGCTGAGAAACATAAATGTAGATATCATGGTCACAGTTGTTTGAAGACACAACATAATTGAATGGTATACCGAGACATTGCAACACAACCACTACTCCTCTAGTTCCAAGTTGACATTGTGGGATCCAAGAATAAATTTAGAGAGCGGAGGAGGGCCGTAATGACCAAAATAATACAGGGTCCCTATATTATTTTGGTCGTTATGGCCCTCCTCCTCTTCTCTCTAAATTTATTCCTTATCTATGGTTTTTGGATCCTGTAATGTCAACTTGGAACTGGAGGAGTAGTGGTTGCGTTTCATCGTCTGGGTATACCACTCAATTATGTTGTGTCTCCAAACAATTGTGACCATGATGCCTACATTTATGTTTCTCAACTGTTGAGTCCCAGGACCCCTTATGACCCTTTACAATCCCTAAGAATACATCTTAGAGGTCTTAAAGTGTCGTAAAGGGTCATAAGAGGCTCTTAGGAGGGGCCAGATGAGCTTCCACCTTCTTGTGGTTGGCCCTGTTAAGTAGAGAATGTTAAACTATTCTCAAAACAAAGAGAAGCTCAATATTTTTTTTTAAATATAGGATACCGTCACAATTGCGACAGTGTTTAGAGAACGACCGACGCCAAAGAACTACATGGGATGTCCAAATGTCAAAAATATCTGACAGCTGGACATCATATGTACATCATATCCATCACATACCCATCGTAATTGACACTCATAATGTGTAATGATGACAGGTTGACCATCCTAGACGGTGCATATTGCAACGGTATTTAGAGAATGACCGATGCCAAAGAACTAAATGGGACATCCAGATGTTGGAATATTCTGATAGATGGATGTCGCATGCATAGCATATACATCATATACCCATTGTAATTATGAAAATCATAATGTGTAACGACGACATGTCAACCATTGTAGTCGGTGCATATTGCGACGGTCAGTATCGTCGCAATAATGATGAACATACCAGCCCTCATTGATTTTGACATAAAAATTGCAACACCAGTCTGTGTTTCTTGATCGATGGGGTAGTGTCAGAAGTGTGACACATAGCCATTGAAAAAAGGACTCAAATGTACTAGTGTCTCAATCTTTTCATCATTCCTTTATTTACATCACCAATAATTTGTTTTTCAGGATGATTTTTCTTAACATACCTTGGTGTCTTTGGAGTTTCAATAGAATCATTCAAGCATACCTCAATTTCATTGTCAACCTCAAAAGTTTCCTCTTGACTTTCAGAAATCTCCCTTTTGTCTGTAATCTAATTACAGTCATACATTCTTTCCTTAATCTAAAACCTCTCATCAATTCTCACATTATCACTTTCAACTATCTTCCTCAATCTTAGATTGAAACACTTATAAGCCTTACTCTTAGTAGAATAACCAAGGAAAATTCCTTCATTACTTCTAGCATCAAATTTTCCTATCTCATCATCCCTTTTGATATAACATTTTCTACAAAATATTCTGAAGTATTTTAGAGTAGGATCATGATTAAACTAATTTTCATAAGGTGTCTTGCTAGTACCTTCTCTAATCTAAATTCTGTTTAAAGTGTAGATCGCAATACCAATAGCTTCTCTCCAATGTACATGCGACACATTCCCCTCAAGCAACATAGTCCTGGTAGCATCTAGTATATTTGTGTTTCTTTGCTCTACAATCCCATTCTATTCTATAGTCTTAGGAGATGATGTTTGTCTGTATATTCCATGCTCTTCACAGTAGGTATTAAACATATCTAATGTAAACTCTCTACCTCTATCAGACCTCAAACATTTTATCTTCACACCTAATTCATTCTCAACTTTTTCTTTGAAAATCTTAAACTTATCAAAAGCTTCAGACTTTTCTTTAAGAAATAAAACCCACATCATCCTATAATAGTCATCAAAAAAGAGTATAAAATACCTTTCTCCATAGTATTATCTTGATCTTGTAGGACCACAGAGATCTGTATGCACCAGATTCAACTTCCCCTTTGCTGAGTAAGATTTTCTCAAAAAATTTCTTCTAGTTTGTTTCCCCATTACACACTCCATACACATGGTGTTAGAGGGCTTCACAAATTTTGGTAAATCTTTGACTGCATTTTTCATGCTTTCTTTCACAATGTTATCAAAATACATATGAAAAAACCTTTTGTGCCATAACCAACTATCATCATCCTTCGCAACAAAACAAGTAGCCTCTATAGTATTCAATTCAAATGCATTACCTCTTGACTTTGTACCTGATGTGATCAACTCTCCTGACTGACTTTTGATAGTACAATTAGGTATGTGCACCAAGTTGTGAGTCAAAAAAGTGGACACATGTTTAAAAAAATTTAAATTTCATATAAATTGATCGGGTTATTGAAAATTTGAAATTGTTCTAGGCTTGGCAACCAAGCCTAGAAAATATTATTAAAAAACTCAATCTATCTCAGAACCTGATCAGGTTCTCGGATGTTTTTAATAACTAGATAGGGTTCTGAGAAATTTCTCAGAACCCGATCGGGTTATTAGAAACATAATATATTTTGGAAAGCCCATGTCTTAGGCCCTTTCTAATGCCTAAACCATGGAGTAGCAGAGTGAAGGAGGGAAAAAAGCAGAAAAAACTGATCGTTCTTTGAATAAAACAACATTTCTTCTGATGACATGTAACTGATTGAATGCTTGAAGATGTTAAGTTGATGATCATGCAAGGCATTAAATCAGTTAATGTATTGTATTGTCATTGATGTCAACTTGATATAATATGTATGGTCATGGAAATACTTCCCAAGACTTCAAAGAACCAATGAATCAAAGGC
This sequence comes from Thuja plicata, assembly GCA_018584345.1. Taxonomy (NCBI): domain Eukaryota; kingdom Viridiplantae; phylum Streptophyta; class Pinopsida; order Cupressales; family Cupressaceae; genus Thuja; species Thuja plicata. Next base: position 431,154 of record MU223543.1, on the reverse strand, counting down.
TATGCTATCAATAATGCATATAAGTCAAGTATTCACTAAGTGACTATATACATCAACGAAGTGCACACCGATGGTCAGAGTTAAAGAGTAAAAGTCACATTGTTACCCGATGAGATATTGCACAAAATTACTGATGAGAAAAGTTACAGTGTTGCCCGATGAGAAAAACACAAAGTAACCTAACGAACAAAATTTTAGTGTTTCCCAACGAAAAAGACAAGGACATAGATCCCAATGACAACTAAAGTCACACCGATGGAACAGTCAGTTATCACCAATGACTAACTGAAGTGTTGACCGACATAATAGAGAGTTTAGAAAACAAAAAAATGCTTAGCTATCAAGAGCTATAAATAGACTTAACGGATACTTATCATTATTTTAATCATCCAAATAAAGCTGGAGATAAGTAATTGATTTAAAGCTGATTTGTCCAGTTGGCAAGAAGATCTCTTTGAGATAAAACATGAGTTTTCTTTAAAACTATTGGTGAGAATTGTGGATCATGCTAAGAATCAAGAAAGCCAAGAAAAGGTAAATCATGTCTATATAGAGACAAATTCCAATTCATTACGAATGGGTGTGGGGAGAAAAAGAGAAGAAGAAAGATGCAAAAGAAAATCTAAAGGAGAAGAAAGTCTTCATTTAGTCCTGATCAACAAGCTGAGGAAAGAGCTAGATTCTGCAGACACCAACGGACAGTGAGACAATATCACAGAGTAGAATATTATGGAGCAAAGGTATAGAATTGATTATATTGATCAGAGAGGTAATGGACTTACAATAGATCTGAAAATTTTCAATTGAATTGTATGTATGAACAGATCATTAACGTTTCAATGTAACCATTGAAGCATCAATTCTCTTAACCGAGTAGGACTTAAAAGTATTTTACAATTGAGATACATCCCAAGGAGTATCAAAAAGTTTGATCATGAAAGTAGCATTGGATATGCCCGATACCTATTGACAGACCAAGTGAGTGTTTGATCAAGGATGGTAGCATTAGATGCCAGATACTAGGTGACAAACTATCTTTTAAATCCTCTAACAAGGTCACACCTAACAATGTGTTTGAAACCTTTAACAGGGTTGGCTCCTAACAGAGCTCACTTCAGAAAAGTAAAAATTTGGAGTACCGGTCCCAGTGGTTTTTCCCCTAATAGGGTTTCCATGTTAAAAATCCATGTGTTATGTGTTTATGTTTTATTACTTTAATGTTTTACATTTCACATGTTCAATTCTGGATTTTTCGGTATACTCTACATATTTACTATGTTTCGGTAAATAGTTAACTGCTTATCAGTAATCATACAGAAGAGAGATTTAAAAAGCAATCTGGCAAGTAGAAAATTGATAAAAGTATTTCAAGGCATTCATCTTGTAGGACAGAAGATAACTTGAGACATAATTTGTGATTATAAGTTTTAAGGGTTTATTTAAGGATTAATTTTTGAGGCCACTAATTCACCCCCCTCTCAGTTATTACTAACATCTTCTACAATTTTGACATTTTTAAGCAATGGAGGCCTGTAACAAAGGTATGTTTTTTTGTTTTTTTTTTGCATTTCTAATCAAATTCAGTTATGATATTGATTTTTTATTTTATTTTATTAATTTCATATCAGATTCATCAAACAACCCAAGAAGAATAAAAAGAAGTGAAAGACCACCCCCTGTAGAAGCACACCTATTGCAAAACCCTCAAAATCCTCCTCAACAACCATCAACACCTACAAACCCTCCTCAAAATCCTCCCCAACCACCATTGACACTGGTAAACCATCCTCAAAATTCTCCTCATCCACAACCATCGCCACCTATATACCCTCCACATGTGTCATTAGGTCATATAAATGTAACACAAGAGGACCTCATGCAACACCTTAACCAAAATAGTGCACAAATTAATATATCAATCAATAGGTTGAAGGATTATGGTCTTCAGCATCACTTTGCCCTCACCACTACATTAGAACAATTATCCAATAGTATAAATGAGGTGTCTCAAGATGTGACAAAATGGGGTTCATGGAGGGATAGATGTCATACATGTTATGCAGATGGTTTATCATATGAGGATGTGAAAATAAAGGACATACAAAAATGTGACATATGTGCCCTTTTTACTGATCCTAATACTAGCACCTCCCTAGAAGATAATACAAAACAGTTTCCTATACCTTGGTATGCTAATAGGGGGATGAAATTAGCTTTTTGGGATAGGTGGTACATGGTATTTAACCAACCACCTTGTAATAATAATGAGGTGCCTTTATATTTTTTTAGGAAGCTATACTGTGAGTTCATCCTCGGCGAGAAGCTGAATTACATTGACTTTCCTGAGTTCCAAGGTAGAGGGAGAGGCTCTACGTAGGATAGACCTGGGGCACATAGGATTACCCAACCATAAGAGAGGAGGTGTACTATGAGAAAAACCCTCATTCATGTTGTGGTCCCGGTAATGGTGAAGGAGTCTATGGATATACATAATCTTCATGTAGCTGCATCATTGACTGATGTCATTATCCAGCATGGCACACAGTTAGTTGGAGGACTGGATGGATCAGTGCCTATGATACCTCCATCTTCATCATATGCACCATTAGGACCATCCCATCCCATGCCAACTCCATCGTCATCAGATACACCATTAGGATCATCTCATCCTGTGCTAGCTCCATTATCATTAGATACAGTTGTAGGGTCACTCCAGCCCATTGAACATATTTGCATAAGTTTTAATGGTATATGTGATGGGGTAGATCATCATGCGAGTGCGGATGGTTCGACATCCCATTCACATGTACATTACGAGAGAAGATGTCAGACATCCACTACTAAGGATATGGCCCTCATAGATGATCTAACGACAATGGTGTTTGGTAGAGAGCCGACACAGGTTTGTTTAAATTTGGGTTTTGACATGTTATTTTAATTAATTACCTAAATTTGTTAAAAGTAAATAAATTTTTATGTATTGGAGAATCTAAATTGATACATCAATAATATGCATTTCAGGGTGCAACTGGTGGTATGAAAACACCAATGAGTGCTTGTTCTAGTAGACATGGATAGGTAGCTCGAACACCTAAGGTAATGTTTTATAAATATTCATAAAATATAATAACACATTATTTTCAAAATATCATATCTTAATAATTTGTATGGAGGTAACTCAGCCAGATTATCAACTTTTGACAATTTTATATTATTATTGTATCTCTGTTGCAACTATTACCTTTCTGACTTCTACTACATCATTTTAAGATCAAAATGACCTTGTTACACCATATGTGAGCATTACATCAATATTTAACACCTTTTAATCCATGAACCCCCAAATTGACCTTTTAGACCAATTGTGCCAATAAGGCATTATATAGCATCCCATTACATAAAGTGACCCTTAGTCCATGTAAAAATGTGAAATGAATTTTATTGATCTCATTACATCCACAAATGAGATTTGATGGTCTTTTTTTAGTCTTCCCCTTCTAGGGTCTTCTAGGTGACCCTGTCTTCCTTCTTGCTCCCTTGGTGCTCTGCACCATATTGTATTGTTGATTTGATCTATTGGTATATTAGTGTATGTTTTTTTTCTATTGCTTTATGGTCAAAGAATTTTTTCTAATGTAATTCAACTCAAGGAATTCATAACAGGATGGTACTGCCTCAAGGAATTAGGTTGAACACAGAGGCTTCAACAGAGATCCCTGGCTTTTGGGAACCAAGACATCATACTTTTGAACAAGTTCACTTCCTTTTCTAGCCATCATGAATCAAACCAATTTTAACTCCTACCCTCCATCCTTGGACTCAATTCAACCAATGATGAACTCATATATAGACTCATACCCCAACCAATCACTTATTGGCTTCTAAATCAACCTTGAAAATCATCTGGTACATCTAGCCATCATTATTTTACTCTTATTTCTTGTTTAAAATCATGAATACAATCTCTGATTGTTTACTAATTGTGAATGTCCTCAATCCTTCAATACACCTCCATGGCCTTCTAAAGACTCCCAACATATAATTTCTAAGACACCACAAGAACCCCTCAACTTATCACAAGGTCCTAATCCTATTTCTCAAAGCACATTCACTTGCTAGTTCAGTAAACTCTACTCTTTGGCATTTCACTATCATACTAGGACAGTCCCCATATACTAGTTTATATCTTCACCGAAGACAAGAACCCCTCTACACTCTAGGTTCATAAGCACCCCAAATATTTTCATCATCGCCCATACCACCTACACTCAACCTAAAAGCACTCAAAAACCCCCCATGCTAAGGGTAAACACACTAAAACATACTCACTATTAGGCTACAATAGTCCTATTACCTGCTGCAAAAGTGGTCCTAATCTTTGACCTTCACGAATACAATCCAAACCATCCTTCTCTAACTGTGACTACAAATTAGTTTATAAACTTGTGATAGTAGAGTTGTTGAGCATAAGCATTTTTGGAATTCAAGTGAATCATAATCTGGATTGTAAATGATTGCTTATATTTATTTGGTGTTTTATAGGGAAGGCTTACAAGCACATAGCTTATTTCTAGGATATTCCACTTGGATTCCATTTGGCAACCCAATCTGGGGTTGGTGCAAAAATTTGCATTGTTTCTCAGTTGAAAGTTACTCAATGGTGCATCTTTCAAATTGTTCATCATGGGACCAAACCGTCAGCTCCATCAGCTCCAATTGGTCGGTTAAATGCTAGGGGGACCTTTTTTCTCTTGCGAAGCATCAAGAACATTATGGTGCAAGTCAGACTGAAGTGTTCCCAAGGTGCACTAAGCCAAATTGGGAACTGATTTTTAGAGAGCCATATCTCAGACCTCATGAGATATATCAGAGATGTGTGAAGTGCACAAGGACCATCTTGGGAAGGCCTACAAGTACATAGCTCAGTTCTAGGAGATTCCACCTAGATTTAATTTGGTGACCCAATCTCGGTTGGTGCAAAAAGTTGCATTGTTGCTTAGTTGAAAGTTGCTCAATGGCATAGTCTTTCAAACTATTTATCGTGGGACCAAACCATCAACTCCATCAGCTCCAGTTGGCAGGGTAGACACTAGGGGAGACCTTTTTCTCTTGTGAATCATCAAGAACATTCCAGCGCAAGTCAGACCAAAGTGTTCCCAAGGTGCACTATGCCAAATTGGGCAGCGATTTTGGAGAGCCATATCTCGGACCTTCAACAGATGCAATTTGAATAATGGCCTCTGGTCATTAGTAAATTTAACCAATACATGAGTGGCCATGATTATTTTCTACACGAAAATATAGAAAACATTTTTTGTAACAAATAAATACCGATTCGTTGGTCGATATGGGTTCTTCTAACACTTCTTGAAATTCTAGCACAAAATCACAATTTCAAATCGTCAATTACTTCTAATCACCTTAGAATTGTGTGTGTTATTTTGTGGCTCCTCCAGCTGCAACACAACACTTCAATAATTCATTGTATTATTGAAAAACAAGGATTAGCAAGCATATCAATCACTAAAATCGACCTATTGCTTCCTATCTAGGAGCAGTGTGAAAAATGTAATAATTGCCCTCAGATTATGCATTTATCAGTGACATATACAACCTAGAATGAAAGAATCAAATGAAACTAATCTACATGCTCAAGAAATATGCATTTTAAGCTCTAAAAATGAAGATTATAACAATGCATAATGATAAAGATAATAATGCAATATAGGTCTCTAACAATATGAACAACATAACAATGCTTTCAACAATCCAAAATTAGGGGCCCATTGAGCTTAAAACTCATTCTATTTATAGAAGAAATTTAGGAGTGAGAGGAGAGATAAGGCCATTAAATGCATGTATAAGAGCCTTAATGAGGGATAGCATTTATACGACATATTGAGGGTATAAGCATTAATGATGCATTTATGAGAGCATTAATGAAGCATGGTGAGGGTGTAAGTCCAAGCTTGAGAAAGTGGACTTTTTGGAATGAGTTGAATTCTTAATCAAAAGATTAGGAATGTGACATCATTAGGAAGAGGGTTAAGATGGGATTAAGATTAGAATTATTCTTAGCATGGGTGAAGACGTTGGGATTAGTTTGAACCTGGGGTTATTGTGGTTGAGATAAGATAGGTTAGGGGTTAAAGGGAATATTAATGAATTGAATTATATAAATAATATATTCATTCAATAATAGGGGAAATTAATTATTTAACCTTTTGGTTGCTTTTGATAATTAATCAGGACTATAGCCAATTAATTAAATTAATTAGACTAGGAGGTTGGCTTTTTCCAAGTGATGAGGTGAAATTAGGATTTTATTTAATTCTTTTTAATTAACTTAGCCATGTTTTTTATTTGTTTTGATAGAATTGATTTGATTTGATTTGATTGACTAAGGCAATTAATGTAATTTAGTGATTAAATCACTTATGAGATTAAATTTGATTTAAATGAATTATGCTAATAATTTGAAGAATTGTCTTGACATAATTGGGGGTATGATCACACTTAGGGAAAATAGGGTTTATGGTCTGAGCAGACCAAATTAGGGTGGTTACATTTGCCCCTCTTTGAATAGATGTGCGAACAACACATTGATTCAAAGAAAATTTTTGATGCTGACTTCAGAAAGTTTGAGAATTTCACCCTTGATCGAACAAAATGCCTGATGAGATCAGTCTCGCACTTGATTGAACTAAACTGATAGAATTGACTTTGAACTTGATCGAACAAAGGTCAATAAACAAATATCTTAAAAATACTACTTCTGAACTTTGTTTTCATCCAAAAATTGATAATGTCGACTTTGAACTTGATCGAATGAAGGTTAGTACAAAGATGCCAGGAGCTTTAATAAGAATCTAAGAAAAAGTAGACATAGGATATCCAGCTTGTGAGATCCAAAGCCTTCAATCCAACAGTCCCGACTTAGTCAAGGAACTGTCATGCCTTTAGTTTTTTGATAATGAAGTCGTTTTAATGTTGTTTCAAGCAAGAATTTGATTGTTTTAGGTGTGATCATGCCCCCTCAGGAATGGAATCGAAGGAAAAAGAATAAAATCCCTTTGTTGAAATGATGTATCACTTGCATGGATTGGTTAGATCAAGAAAGGATCAATTAGAAGAAGTGAAGAAACGGAGGTGTGTTAAGAGAAAACACACTTGTACAAAGTTAATGATGTTAAAATGGGAGTTTTGAGTCTAGTAAAATGATGTATGACCAAGATTTGTGATGAATAATGTGCAATTTGATGATATAGAACCCGGAAAACTGATTTTGTAAAGCTGGGAAATCATTTTCAAAACATATGGAGCAATTTTGCATTTTCAGGAACCGTCGTAAAAAATTTACTGCACTGTGTAGAACAATTTTGATGCGTTTGATTTCATTCCCGATTGATCAAAAAGAGAACAAAATGAGTTTTAATTGTCTGGGAGGAGTTTTGGAGCTCCTAAATAGCACAAAAAGTCAAATATATAGGCCCAAATACACTTTTTACTCGCTCATTTTAAATTTTTACTGTAGTAATTCGGAGAGCTCTGTAGAGAAGATGGTGTTCCCCATGGAGAAGCATCATTTCAAGCTTGGTCATTGACATCAGCGTCCATCTGACTACCCACCTCCAATAAGTACTTGAAAACCTACCTTCTAAAATTTCCAATTTTCATTTTTATGCATTTTAACTCAAGTTATAGCCATTTTAATTTTGGGTCGTTTCCTGCATTTGGTGTCGCTTCCAGTAAATCCCACGTTGCTTCCTATTTTTCCCCAAATTCTCACGTCACATCCTGTAATTTCAGGATTGCACCCTATTTTTAGTTGTGTTGCATGTTGTAGGTGTTTTCTTGTTTTTTCAAGATTTTGCACCCTATAAAAATAGGGTCGCATGCGGCATCCCATGTTGCATCCTACGAAAATAGGGTCGCATCCTGGATGCCCCATCATATCCTGAAAATTGGGGATCACATCTTGCAAAGAGGAATGCACCCCGTAAAAATGGGGTCATTTCCCATTGTTAACTTAGTTAAATGCCCAGTTTGACTATTTTCCTTCTGCTAATGATGAAAACACTTAGCTGATAGGTTTTCTGCTTAGCTTGCTTAGATAGAACACTGATTTTGAAATTTTCTTGAATTACTATCTATTTGAATAGGTTCCTTTTGAGGTAGTGTCATTTTGAGGACCATATCCCAGTCGTGTCCTTGCTCTGTTGAGGGCTTTGACGTATGATGAAGTAGAGTTAGTTGCCCGGGTTGGTTTATTGTCACTGAGGGATTTACTCGATATCAAGGTAATTCGAGGGTTGTTGACTGCTTTGTCTAAGAGGTGGCACTTAGAGCACAACACCTTCCATCTTCCTACCGGTGAGATGACCGTCACACCAGAGGATGTGTGGTGGATTCTAAGAGTTCATGTTATGGGATGAGAGGTGCAATTTGATTCGACCTTTGCTTCATCGATTGTGACCGCTCAATGATTCTTTGGTGATGATACTATTACACACTGGTATCTGACATGGGACTACATGTGTGAACACTATGAGTGCCTTCCTATATACCTAGTTGGATTGATCAGAGGCATCCTTATGCATACCTAAGGATAGCATGGATTCATAGTTGGATGGGTCGACATGCTCGAGCAGATGATTGTGTCAAGGCGTAGATTTGCATGGGGTAGTTTCATCCTCACACACATGTACAGAGAGCTACATGAGATAGTGTACCATTATTCTTGGAGCATGACTGTTGGTATTTTGGTTCTTCAGATCTAGGCCTGGGAGCATATCCCACTTATATAGTCAATAGTGGATAGGCAACATCTACCAGAGGAGCCTTATATATATGTACTCAGGATGGATACAACAACCCCATCTGGGCAAGGTGGAGTTTTGGCACCGTCTGTTTGATGATATGACTGTATTAGTGAGGTGTCTTTACCTAGATTTTGAGGAGTGGGGATCAGATAGGCATTAGATGCCTTATTATTTTTAGAGTAGGTACCTGATCAGACGGACCAGATATATCCTTGAGATATTCTTAGTGACCCGTGTATTGAGGCAGTACAGATGGTTGTAGGGCAGGTGCCATGATACATCCGTATATTCTCGGATCTAAGATGAGACACCACAGTTGGGACTGCAGTTGGGTTATGAGATTGCACAGAGAGCCATTGTAGAGATGGTAGTAGTACCTTGGGCTCTGTGGCCTGATGTGGGCGATGCTAGATGTTCAGATGGATTATGTAAGATCTAAATTTGGAGGCAATTTTGAATGCCCTAGATCTCCTAAATAAGATTTGTATAATGAAGGGAAATCCTATGTCCAAATTCAGGATATTATGTTTAATTATATTGATCAAAAGGATGGAAAAGAACATGTAAAGAATAACGTGATAAGATGCCTACCTCATGACATAGCAGATCTGGAAAAACTCATTTTTTGAGCTCTGTAGACTGTTTCTGGAGATGCTGACAGTTGATACCGAACCGGAACGCAGAGACGAACAAAACCCAAAAATATGTTTCCGTTCCAATGCCGTGTTATGAAAAAGGTCAACCCTGTACCACTTTTTCCAACTCGACCTCCTCAATTCTGAAAGTGTCCCTATTCGCACAGTCTGAAAGAAATCCAAAAAGGGTATCCAGATCTGGCCTCATATTCTCTATCATGTACCTATAGCTATCTGAAAAGGGGGTTTTGGGGTGGCTATATAGGGTTTTTCCTTAGTCAAACCCCCATTTTGGTGGTTTCCACCTCCAGGAATAGCCGAGTATATAGAATATATATTGTGTGTGTGTTTCTCTTTGGAAAGAGTCTTTTGAACATGCAATATCAAGATCTAATCTTCTAGATTAACAATCCTAACATAACATGGAAATGAGAAAGCAATGCATAGATTTGAATATGAT
>MU223543.1:401509-415141 GCA_018584345.1 Thuja plicata | reverse complement strand
GATCCATAAGATCCTAACCCTAATTTCACCTAAACATGTAAAAATGCAAATCTATTATGCAAACATACTAAACGAGGGTGCTAAACTCATCCAAATGGAAGTGATTCCATTTTAAGATGATACAAATTACATGCGTAGACACTTCAGTATCCATTTCCACAATTTACAGTGCCTGATGAGGCGATTCCATGGACTGAGGATCCATTGGATTATGATCCCACTAAGGATCATCCTCTCAAAGGTCGAGGAGGATCTCAGAGAAATAGAGGAGCTATGGGGAGGGATGGAGGTAGGCATGGTGGAAGACATGGGAGAGATGCTAGGCACCCTCCTCCTGATGGGGGACAGGGTCTAGTTGACCAGGATGATGCAGATAATAGGGGTGGAGGTGCGGTGGGTGGTGGAGAGAGTGCCAGCGGCAGTGGGAGTGGCAGGAAAACTCATCTGAGATTTTTTGCCCCTCAGAGGGATCTAGGTCCTTTGTTGACTAGAGATCAGTAGAGGCAAAGACAACGATAGCAGGATAGGCCACATGATAGACCGTTAGGGAAGGATACAGGAAGGGGTCTAGGCCAAGATGGTGATGCATTATCTCAATGTGAGTGTGAGAGAGAGCATCTTAGAGCATAGATTACTACATTAGAGTCTCTTCTAGTAGATAGAGATACACAGCTTGAGTGGCTCAGGGAAGAGAGAGACACACATGATTGTACTGTGGTACACTAGGGATAGAGAGCCACATACTATTATACACTATATCATGATGTAGTTCCAGAGGGTCAGAGAACACTGTCCTTTTCACGCTTGGCCCAGCAGTCTGAGGGGGCCATGCCACCACTAGCTCCATTTGTTCCACCTCCTCCTCCTGTACTAGGTTAGGGAGAGGGTGAGAGTCAGTCCTGATACTGTATTTTGTCATATATATTTTTGAGATCATATTGTATATTTGGATCCTTCTGAGATCATTGTTTTGTATGATGACATTTATACATGTATATTTGATTCATACTGATACTCTGATACTCCTTTTGTAGATAGTTCCACATTTTTGATATGTTCCATATCTAATATATCTAAGAGAGTTGTTCCTAATCTTTGATATATTTACGGATTCTCATGCTTTGATAGATGTTTAGATTTTGATGCACATGTGATTATGTTTATCTTGGTCTCCTAATGAGTTAAATTAAATATATGATGACATCATTTATGCTCATTTGATTTATTACTGATATGAATGTGTTTCAAGTGAATATGCAAATGAATTTTTTTGAGATTTTTCTTTATGTAAATAAATGTATGGATACACTTGGGATATAAAATGCAATGCGTGAATGCTTTGTTTTTATATTTTTTGCTTTCTCATTTATGAATGCAGAATGTAGGCCATGAATATGTAACACCATGATATCAGTAATATGGATGTATGTAAATAACTTGGATTTTGGATGAATCGAGAATTTATTTTAAGCTCAAGTCCTTTTTATGTTGTTTGTTTTAAAAATGAATCATGCAATCTCCAATATCATCTATATGCAGACTCCTAGGACTGTCACCAATTTGTATACATTATAGCATTTTATCATCATTGGGCGGTTTTTGTAACAGACATCACCTAATAGTATAACTATCACTAATACCCACTGGTATCATGAAATTATGAATACTATGTGTATTGGATGTAATGTTGGAAATAAATGTAGGCATCAAGGCATAGAAGCTTGGATGACAAGTTATTTATCTCCTTTTAATGTTTAGAATCAGCTTCTGTTCAAGTGTAATGTAAGATATGTGACCCGTAATGACCTTGAAAATTCATATCCTTGGGTACATCCTGTAGCATACACCTTAGTAAGAAACCAATTTTAGAAAACAGACAAGAAAATTGTTTCAACCTTACCGTAGTTTACACATTACCAGGATCGAGATATATGCGGCTATCCACTCACATTGGCAGCTCTTACCATAAACATCCAAGTTAGGTGAAATTTATAGGATCATTTGGAACAATCACCATATGCAAAAAACCAAGAAAATGTTATGCCCCCTATCCTTGTGACTCTTTGTCTTTGAATAGATGTCATGGAGTAACTCGAAAGACATAACAATCACCAATTGAGAATCAATCAAAGAAAATTTATAATTGCTTAGATGCCCCCAGTATGAAACATCATGGGAACATAAAAGAATCATAACCGAACCAAGATCAAACTATGTTTTAAAGTACTATTGAGAAATAGTATTGATTCATTTTTCAAGCGCAGTAGAGATTCATCAATCAAAATTTAGAATTTAAGCAGTATGTTTTTGTAATGACCTAAAAATGGTCATCTAAACCCTAGACCCCCAATCTCAACAATTATTCAAGAAACCCTAATATTTATTATTCTAAGTCCTAAATCAAACAGGCAATTCATCAAATTTGAACTAATCTAACCTGAACCCTAGGTCCTAATCAATCATCACACTTGATTAATTAATTAATTCCTAAAATACTTGATACATTGGCAAATAAACCTTATGTTAATTATTTAATTGATATTCTAATATATTAATTACATAAAATTACTAAATTGTCAATAAAATTTAAAAAAGAATTAAATTAATTAATAAAAATAAAATATGCATTTAAAATCACTTAAATCTTTAAAAATGCATCTGATGTCATCAACTGATTTTTGGAAATAAATCTATTTTATTCAATTGATTTAATCTTATCTTTTCTCATTTTGGAAACAAATCTATTTTATTTAGTTAAATTAATCCTATCTATTTATCATTTTGGGAATAAAGTTGTTAACTGAAAATGATTTTTGGAAGTTTCCAAAAAGACTGAATCATTCGACCAATCAAATTGCTTGCACATGGATTACGCTTCCTCAAATTGAATCTGAGCCACTCATTTCCTCTAATCTCGACCATCGATTTTGGGAGAGATTTTCTATAAAAGAGAGCTTCATTTCCTTCACAAGGGACCTAGTTTTAGCTATCATTATTATACTATTTTGGCATTCAAGCATTCAAGCATCTTGCATTCTTAGTTTCAATTACTTAGATTTGTTAATTGTTTTTAGTTGCATGCAAACTTCATAATCTAGAGCATTTTTAATTTGGTCTTTGAAAAGAACAAAAACATTTGCATCTCATATAGAATAATCATTTCATTTAGCTTTCAAAATCCTTCATTTAGAACATGTGTAGTCACTATTTCTTGCAATGACCTGAGAGCAAGATTTAAACTCCTGCCTACTAGAAGACAATGAGACGATATCGGTTAGCCTTGGGAATTTTAGTATTATACCTTTGTCATTTTCTAATATGCTAACCTCGTAATGGTTCATTGAAGTGTGTGTTTGCAGCTGCAGGAACAGCTACAAAATTTTACATGCACAGTTTTCATGTCTGAGTGTATGTGAGATTAACTGTGTCAGCAATTGCAATCCAATGTAGTGTTTTAGAAACATTGGTTGATCAAAGTGTTGAGAAACACTTGTTCATTTAAGTGTTGGATTTCAAGTGTTGAGAAACACTAGTTTGATGTCTATTACTATTTGGAGAGGCGAACCATCCTAGACAAGATGCTTAGGATAACCTAGCAAACGTGAATGGACCATGCTAGCAAAGATACCCCTAGTGTAGAATGACTATTCCTAAGATGTAAATGCAAATAAATCCCAAGCAAGGATAGGAAATTTGTAAGGAATCTGAGTCACCAAATAGCGCAGGTGCAAGTATGAAAGTTTAGTGTCATTAGTGTATTGATAGATAGAGCACACAGTTTGAGTGACGCCTGTTTTCCATGTTTTCACCCCTTGGAATTTTTTATTTTTTTTTCTACCAAGATGCCTATTTGCTAGGTTTTCACCAAGGATACCTTTTTCAGGACTTTTTCCACTATTTTTGGATTTCTTTAGGATCAATTTTCTAATTTTTTGGGTATTTTCTAAGATTTTCACTACATGGGCTTTGCTAGCCAGACATCAAGTGTAGAACCACTTCAAATATAGAGTATTAATGGGATCAGGAAGAAAATCTCCCTCAGGTGTAGCTAGCTGATAAGCTCTAGTCCCAAAAGTTGTAGTAATGAACATAAGGTCCCAGAAAGTTTGGTTCAAACTTTCCTTTCTAATATTTGTTAGGCTAGTTCTTAGGATTCTCTTTCAGAATGAGATCCCCTACTTGAAAGTGTCATGGTTTGACCTTTTTATTGTACGCTTTTGACATGCATTTTTGGTACACTTTCAGATGATCGAATGCTTGTTCCCTATGTTCATCAAGTAAGTCTAAAGAATTTACCCTATCAATGCAGTATTGTTCATCAGTAACAAGAACTTGTAAAGATACCTACAAAGATGGGATTTCAACCTCGATAGGTAATACTACTTCAATGCCATAGATTAGGGAAAATGGCGTGGCTCCATTTGGTGTTCTGATGCTTGTTCTGTAGGCCGAAAGTGTCTTATTTAATTGTAAATGCCAGTCTCTACCAAAATTACTCACAGTTATGTGTAGGAATTTGAAAATGTTCTTGTTAGATGCCTCAGCCTGTCCATTACCTTGAGGATAATAGATTGAGGAACAATGTTGAGTAATGTGAAACTTTGTGTAAAGGTCTTCAATGTATTAGTTTTAAATTGGCCCCCATTGTCTATTACAATTGAAGAGGGTATCCCATATCTACAAATAATTTAGTTCAAGATAAACATAACCACCTATTTTCTAGTGGCTTTGATCAGCGGAATAGCTTCGACCCACTTTGTGAAATACTTAGTGGCCGTAATGATGTAATTGTGTCCACTTGAAGAATTAGGATATATTTGTCCAACCAAATCAAAGGCCCATTGCTGAAATAGCCAATGTGTTATGAATGGTATGAGCTCTCTAGTAAGAGAATGGATGAGATTTCCATGCGTTTGGCATTTATGACATGTCTTTGAAAATTAGATAGCATATTTTTCCATTGTGGGCCAGTAATAGCCTACTCTTCATAGTTTCTTAGCTAGTGAAAAGCCATTTGAGTGTGATCCACATACACCTTCGTGGAATTATTTCAATGCATGATCTGAATCTTCATGTTCTAAACACGTAAGAAGTGTACCGTCAAGACCTCTTCGATATAAGTTATTAGGAACAAGGACATAATGCAATGTTGTCCAAATTAGGGCTCATTTTTCATTTCTGGATAGGTCATTGGGTATAGTTTGGCAGTTAGGTAAGCAATGATTTTCGCATACCGAGATGGGTCTTGGGTGTTCAAAGCACAAATGACTTGGTATTCGAGTGTATCAAAGGCTAGGTAGGATAATTCTTCCACCAAGAAGTCATAGCATAATTGATGTTCCTCTAGTTGTAACATGGATGCTAGTGTATCCATAGCATCTGCAGCTTTATTCTTTGTTCTTGGTATTTGCTGGAATGTGACGAAGACAAAGTACTTCTTTAGGTCATCAACTAGTTAATTGTAGGGCATCAAATTCTCATCTTTGGTATGCTAATCTCCATTTACTTGATTAATAATAATCTGAGAGTCAGTATACACATGTAACTCTATGATCTTCCATTCCATAGCAAGTTTAAGACCATTGACCAATGCTTCATATTCAGAAATGTTATTTGTGCATGGAAACATCAATTTGTAGGATGGGTATTTTGTAGCCTTAAGGAGTTATGAATAGAAACCTTGATTCAGAGCCTTGTTGCATGAAAGAACCACCAAAGTACATCTTCCATGGATACTCAGTTAGATGCATAATTGTTTCATCAAGGAACTCAATTCTCAAAGGTTCATCATCTTGGAGTGGTGAATCAGCTAATTGATCAGCGAGGACTTGTCCTTTAATAGCTCTTATGTCTACCTACTCAATGTCAAATTTGCTCAGAATCATGACCAAATTTTCTATTCATCCTGTTAATGCTGTCTTTCTTAAGAGATATTTCAAAGGATCTATCTTTGCAATGATATTTACTGTATGTGATAGCATATAATGTCTCAATTTATGTAATGAAAAGACAACTTCTAAGCAAGATTTTTCAATTATGTTGTAATTGAGTTCATAAGATACTAGTGTTCAGCTGATATTGTAGATTGCTCTTTCCTTTTTAGTTTCATCTTCTTGTGTCAGCAATACTCCTAGTGATGTAGTTGTAGCTGAAATATATAGGAGTAATTGATTTCCATGAATGGGTGCCATGAGAATAGGAGGAGTAGCCAAGTACTCTTTTAATTCTGTGAAGTTATTTTCACAATGTTTGTCCCATTTGAAGGTGACACCTTTATGTAGCAATTTAGTAAAGGGTTGTGCTCTATCTACAAGTTGTGACATAAATCTCCTGATTGACTGGAGTCTTCCTTGTAATGTCCTCATTTCACTAATGTTGCATGGAGGAGTCATTTCTAGTATAGCTTTAACTTTTTCAGGGTCTACCTCAATTCCTTTTGATGATACTATAAACCCTAGCAACTTCCCTGATTAAACCCCAAAGTCACATTTATTTGGATTAAGTCTGAGTTGAAATTGCTTCATGTGATCTAATATTTTCCAAAAGTCTTCAATATGAGTACCCCTTTCTTTTGATTTAGCTAAGGTATTATCCACGTAATCCTCCGTGTTTTTATGCATCATATCATTGAATATAGTAGTCATAGCTCATTGGTATGTAGTACCTGCATTCTTTAACCTAAACGGCATAACATTCCAGCAAAAAGTTCCCCATGCGCATGTAAATGTAGTCTTCTCTTGATCCTTAGGAGCAATTTTAATCTGGGTATATCCTGAGAAACCATCCATTAATGAGTACATTTGATAGCCTGCTATTAGATCTATAATCATATCAATTTTTGGTAGTGGAAAATCATCTTTAGGACATGCTTTGTTTAAGTCTCTAAAGTATGTATAGATCTTGATAGATTTATCTATTATAGATACTAGTACCACATTAGAAATCCATCTTGCGTAAGAAATGACTCTTATGAATCCATCTTTTAGTAATTTTTATAGCTCTACTTTCACCAGTAATGCAACATGAGGATGCATCTTTCTTAGTTTTTGTTTCACGGGTTTGATCCCAGGAGCTATAGACAAATGATGCATTATTAACTCAGGATCAATTCCAGACATATTTGTGTAAGGCCATGCAAATTTTATCTTTTTCTCTTTTAAGAATACTGTGAATTGTATATTCTCCTTGTCTGACAAAGATTATGCTAGGTGAATAATATGAGGAATTTTAGTTGTGCCCAAGTTAACCGGTTGTGTTGGTGTTATCAAAACTGAAGATATTTCCTGAAAGTGCTCAGGGGGGATATCAAGAATCTCATCTTTTGGCACCTTTGGGAGGTTTTAACCATCATAGATGTCTTTTATTTTTACTATTTTAGAATCTGACATTGCCACAACGTGGTTTTCACCATCAGTTCTTTTCTTCTTTTTATTTTTCAATTTGTGACTAAGAAACTTGATATCCTCCTCTGACATGTTCACGCTCCTTGCATTGGTGGAAGAAGGATAGGGCTCACAATCATTTAGATAATAGGCCAAAGTGTAGTCATTAGGGAAGTTCATGATAGGATTAGGATCTAAATTCGTCCAATCAATTAAATCATGGTTTATCAAGGATAATGAATTAGAGTTTGGTAAGGACAACATTGCATCAACGTCAAAACTATTAACTAATAAGACATGTTATGTTAGGTCTACTTCTATAGCATTTAGATCATTAAGAGTTAAATTTTCATTAATAGGGTCGTCATTAGTAATATATGGACCTAACTCTAGCGACTCATTAGTTGAGCTTTCTTCTTCTTCTCTCAGAAAAATGGAACTCATTGCTTGTAGTCTCATAATGTCCTCTAGACCTAGTAAAACACCAGTTTCTTCATCAAGAATTCTAGGCAATGGGATCTCACCTGATTCTGGAATAACAACAATGTCAGGGGAATTTTTAGAACTCTCTCCTCTTTGAAATATTGGTGCCAACTTATGAATCACATCTACTTCAATGTCCATGGTAGCATCAGATAGAACATCCCATTCATAATCATGTGAGTCTATTATTTCATCATATGATCTATTTAGAAACTCAGTGATAGTTACCCGATGTACTCTATTAGCCACTTGGAGAACAAAGTGTGGTAAATCTAGGATGTGTGAAATTGTGACCAGCTACCCCCAATTAGGATGTGAATCTTGTTGTTGGGGTATGTCTTCAATATTTGTTTCTATCAATGACACTTCTAGAGTGTCTTCTGTTGTTTCCTCTACCTCTTGAACAATAGCTTGTGTCAATAAAGGAACATGAGTATCTTGTGGTGTCTCAAAGCTAGGTACATATATTTCTCCTTGATATTCAGAATACTCTATACCAATATGAAATAACCTCTCATAGGTCCATTTTTCTAATTTTGTTTCTTCTCCTTCATCACTTCCTTCATCAAAGATTGGACCATCTCTTGAAGTAGGGCTTTTAGATGTATTTTTGAAACCTAGTCCTATTTTATCTTTGGTATTTCTAAATTCCATGTGTATAGGTTCAAAAAGTCTCTTTCCTTTGTCTCCTAAAGGTCCTTATCCTT
Source organism: Thuja plicata (assembly GCA_018584345.1). NCBI lineage: Eukaryota > Viridiplantae > Streptophyta > Pinopsida > Cupressales > Cupressaceae > Thuja > Thuja plicata. The sequence goes on along the minus strand of MU223543.1, from coordinate 406,569 downwards.
TATACCCAATTTTTTTGAGAAGTTCATATCCTTTACCATACTTTTCTGGGGATATTTCCACATGTTTTACGTTATTTTCTTTTGGTTCTCCCTTGTAAAGCCAAGCCAAGACTATTTTTTCTTCTTTTTCATCCTCTTGGGAGGTAGATGCTTTAACCATACTAGTTGCTTTGTAAATTTCTATATTTTTAGATGTAGTGGGTGTGAAAGATGAGGAAGGTTTCCCATAAGATCTTGGAGATACTGGAAGTTCTGTCAATGATGGGGTCATGTCTAGCTTGTATTCTCCAATACTAGTTTCTTCAAGTTTTAGCATCTTTTCAAATATTTTCATAACCATGTCTTTAGTAGTTTCAAGTACAGCTTCTTTTGGAGCTTCTTTTTTATGAGGGACCATACTATTTGCTTTAACATTATTGCAAGTATAACTGGAAACTGCACAAATTGTTACTTCCACCCCATTATGTGGGAATTTGATACACTGGTGGTAAGTAGATGGTATTGCTTGCATTTCATGGATCCAAGGTATCCCTAATAGTATGTTGTAAGCCAAGGGTAGATCTATAACTTGACAGATCAGATTTCTTTCAAATGGTCCTATTTTGATTGGTAGAACAATGAGGCCTTTAGAGGATCTTTCTTCTTCATCATAAGCTTTGATAGTGATTTTAATTCTTGAATCAATGGTTTGTTTTGAGAGACCCAAATTCTTGATTAGATTGAGAGTAAAAATGTTTAACCCTATGCCTCCATCTATCAATACACGTCTAATATGAGATTTTTGAATTAGGAATTCAATATGAAGGGGTTGGTTATGTGAACGTGTCAATGATTTATCATCTTCTTCTGAAAAAGAGAGGTAATGTGGTGCTAAGATATGATTTATCATTGCTTGGAATTTGTCTACATCAATGTCCTTTGGCACATTTGCTGAATGTAGGGCTTGTTCAATAACTTCCCTATGCACTAAGGAGATTTTAAGTAACTCAAAGATAGAAATTTGAGTAGAGGTTCATTGCAATTGATCCACCAAGTTATAGTTCACTGCTGGAATGGTAACTATTTGTCGTGTTATCGCTAGTTTGGGAATAATGAAAATAGGTACCTTGGAAGTTGTTGCTGGTTTTGATGAGGAATTATGTCCTTTGATTGTGACTTGTGCTTGACTTCGTGTCACTACATTTGATTGGGAAGATGTGTCCTTAACACCTTTGATAGTGATCACATTAATTGATTCATATTTAATGTCTAGCATGTTGATCACATTATCGTTATTGGAGTAGTCGTAGTTTACTTCATTTCCTTTTCCTTTAGATGCATCCCCTTTCTCATAATTAGGGAATGTTTTGTTAAATTTCGTATGGTATTCATTAGTCAAATGTCCTTCCACTTTGATCTTGCCTCCTTCAATAATTTCTTGTATAGCATGTTTAAGTTTAAGACAATTATTAGTTTTATGTCCCTTGTTTTTGTGAAAGATACAATAAAAATTGTCATCCCACCATCTTGGTTTGACTTCTGGTTCCCATGGTTTTGAATCTGGGATTGTAAGAACTTTGTTTTCCAAGAGTGTCTTCAACACTGTCTCAAGAGGTTCTCTCAAAGGAGTGAATGTTCATTGAGGTTTAGAAGTCCATGGTCGATTCTTGTTGTTCTCATTGTTTTCTTTAGGTATTGTAGTTATTACCTTGGCATCTTTACTTGCTTGCATGCTATTCATTAGATTGAACACTGCTGGTTTAGGATTAGCATTAGATGCATCTACCACTCCATCGTTAACAATATTCATGTTTTGTTTACACCATTTAGGCTTGTTGTTGGATTTGGTAGATTTTTTATCACTTTGGAGAGTGATTTCTCCTTTCTTAACGATGACCTCTTCAATACGGATGGCATTCTTGATCATCCTATCAAAACTGGGTGAATCCTACATTTGCAATGCATAATTTAATTCAGGTATCAAGTTATTAATAAAGATTTCCATCTTCTTTGATTCGGGAATAGCTCTTGAATACCTTGCAAAGATTTTCCTCCACCTTTGTAGAAAGTGTGTAAAGGATTCACCAGTTCTTTGCTTTGTGTTACACAAGTCCACCATGGTTATGTCATGTTGTATATTGTACAAGTAATGTTGGATAAAGCATTGAATTAACTCCTCAAAATATTTTACCTTAGGTGTGAGTTTGGAGAACCACTCCATAGCATTTCCGCCTAGACTTCCCGGAAATAGCCTCATTAGGTATGTAGGTTTGTGCATGTACTCTATGCGTACATCACAAAACTCTCTCACATGGTCATGTGGATCAGTCTCTCCCATATGCTTTTTATGTTTTGGCCTTGCCATGTTGGGAGGAAATGGGACCATATTGATACTCTTGTCAAAAGGAAATGGACAAATGGAGTCCAAAGAGTATTTTGTCTTGGGTTTAGCCTTCTCTTGTTTGAGAGTTCCAAGTTCAGCTTGCATTAAGGTCATTTGTTTGGTGAGAATAGAGATAAGGGCTGACATATCTTTTTCCTTTAGTTTTTCAACATCATAATCTTTAGGTAATTTTACTCCGATGGATGCTAGATGGAGAAAGTATTTCTCTTTTTCTTCACCAATTATCTTTTCCAATGTTCTTTGGAATTTCCTACTTTGTTTGAGTCTATTGTACTCTTCTTCGGGAATGTCTTCATCACTTTTTGACTCAAACAAAGGGTGTGTGATGTTGACGTCTTCCTCATGATTGATATTATCTTGATCTCGCTAGTTTTTGTCATGGTTGTATTCTTCGAAGGCATTAGCCCATTCATTCCTATCAGCATCCATTACTGGTGAGTCTGTGTCAAATAGAGCATTGCGAGATGTCTCTCCTTTTTGAAAATGTAGAAATTTAGGAGGTACTTCTGATTCATCAGCAAGATACTCATTACGTCTTGTGTTAACCATGAAGTTGTATCTCAACTATGTCCAAGTTTCCCTATAGTGCCAAGTGAGGTCGCAAATCATTCAAGTAAGTGTGTCCAAATTGTGAAAGTTTTTTTGTATTTGGTGAAAGTGGATGACTCTAGTGTTAAAGGGTTAGAATGCCCTAATAGTGAGTGGGAAATCAAGTTGTTTTTAAGAGTGAATAGACCACACATTTTGAGATAGATTGTGAGAGGCCAAAATGACATGCAAGGTAGACCTGAAAAGTTTTTGAAACAACAACAAAGAGACCAGAAAAAGCAATAGGGTTAGAATAACGAGCCAAAAGGGTATCCAAATAAACTGATTTTCTCTAAGAAGGAACTATGCAAGTGCCCACTATCCCAAATGTGACACTCTGAATGCGAGATTTTGTAAAACCAAATGCGAGCCTAAGTATCTTGGATGCAACCTTTATCCCTACAAGCGATATAGGATTTACCAGATGTGAGTTTGCACACTGAATGTGAGTTTACACAAATAGATGCGAGCTAGGATAGACTAAATATGACTCTCTAACGTTCTGTCAATTTTTTGTCTGATTTGTCTTGAAGTTTGTGCAAATTTGTCTGACAGTAGGTTGTTTTTCAATCTTTCCAGTGACTAAAAAATATAGTATGTAGCCAAAGGATTGAATTTTGTTGCTTGTTTGAATTAATTATCTAATTAATGAACTTTCAAACACATCAAGCATTTTTTGCATTGTTAGGGGTGAACAAACACATCCCTACACCCTATTTTCTAAGTAGAGGATGAAAATCCTTGCTCGTAGAATTAGGTACACACTCAAATGCTAATCAAAATATGGCCATCACCAAGCATGCAATGGTTCTAGTCATGATGCCATATTAGCCGACTCCAAATGCAAGTGAGAGCATGAAATGACGAGTATCTTGGGGCAATTACTTTTTTTCTTGCACAAATATTATCACCCTTTTGGGATGAATCAAGTAGTTTGACTACAAAGTTTGTTGTTTATGATGGGGTAGTCTATTCGAAACCATCTCCCATAGAATTGCACAAGGAAAAATTGAGGCGTATAGCTCTACAGGTACTCAAATATGTGTAGTCTTGCAAGCAAGATTCAAGTGGCTCCACTCTACACATACCCAAGCATGTTCAAGGAATGATGTCAAAATTCCAAGAACAAAATTGATTCCGTATTCTGAGGCTTTGGCCTACAAGGAAGAAATTATTTATAGTGAGTTGGAAGGGTTGGCATAAAACCTGTCCTCACTTGGGTCATTCCCAAGAGATTTTTCCCTTAATCGGTAGGCCCTCTAATGTTGAATAAGCATACAAAGGATTGGTGAGCTTAGGATTTCAATATTTATGATTCTTTGAAAAAAGAAGAGAATACTCTCACTAATAAATTTTATCTTAAATTTCGACGAGAATTAGTTGAATTTTCTACTACCATTGGTCTAATAAGAGACTAAAACTATCATCATTCTTTTTTCATCGCATTTTCTACATGGTAAATAATAGTCAAAATTTAGACCGCATAACTGATCGAATTATTGACTGCAATAATCCCTTGTAACAAGAAGAATAAGATGTCACTTAATTGGTGTAATAGTCAAAATTGAGACCATTGTGTCGTCGCTTTATCCACCTAAATTTTTTGAATGGAACATCGCAGGTATAGCATCTTGGTCAATTTAGTTCATTTTGTCATCGAATTATCCACCAAAATTCATCGCAGAAATGGTCGAATGTATAGCATCCTGGTCGAATGCAATACTGTGTAAAAGTCGAAATTACGACCAATACTAAATTTTGTTTATAAAAAAATGTGACAAGGACAGAGCAATGCGATATTTGACATTTTCAAAAGAGTATTCTAATATGTAATTTTTTTGGTTGGTGTTTTGGGAAAATCTGGATAAAAGTGTGGATTACCCGATTTGAAGGGATACTAGGATTAGGCTTAGTTAGTGCCTGGTAATGGTTTGTTTATGAACGAGTTGAATAGGTGAGTACATTCTATGGAAATAAGTTGAATGGGGTATGATGAGACCCTAGAAGATGTTGTAATAAGTCAGTGTTAAGTTGGGAATCTAATTTGTGCATTTGGGTGAAACCTAGTGAAGGGTAAAGGACTAGTAAG
>MU223543.1:386963-401409 GCA_018584345.1 Thuja plicata | reverse complement strand
TAGTATTAAATACCCCTTAGAGACAATGTTTATCCCGAAAAAAATAACAATGTTGATAAAATTTAAGTACTTCAAACAAATTTTTTAACCGAGCTATTTCTGATTGATGCAATTTGAGTTTACAATTGTAACAGCCATCGTAGACAAATGCATTCTCTTTCCAGAAGGCGGTGGTTTCAAAGTATTCAATGGTTAAATGATAATGAAATATCTATATTGTGGCTATTAGATTTTAGATGCAATGATGACAAATGCAAAATATGTTTACCCTGATAATACTCCATCAACAAAAGAAGCATACTTTTACAGGATGATATTTGAAAGATTTTTCCCTCAGGTAAGAATCGATTTGGTATGAGATTTTTAGATCCTCTACCATTTTTATGCCGATCATATTCAAGATGATCATTTACACATCAAGCTGGTCTCTATGATTTATGATCTACTACTAAACTATAAAGTTTGCATTTGGGTATCGCAGATTGCTGCTCGCATGACAGTTCCAGCAGGGCCAAGTGGAAATATCATCCACGATCATCCCAAAAAAAATATTGAACCCTAAGAAATATTGGACCCTAGAAATTACTAGGGACATAATATTGAACCCGAGCAATTACCTCGGTTCTTCAAGATCATTATGGTGTATGGCCCTATGTGTGTGTGTGTCAGAGTAATTTGGTTGCTGTGAAAGCTGTCCTCCTCTGCAATACCGTTTGGTCACTATGAAAGCCCGCGGTTTGGTCAAGCTCCTTTCGGTGAAATGAAATAACAAAATGAAGTGTTTGCCCTTTTTTTAACTTTATATTATGACCGTTGGTCTCAATTTCGACCAACACGGTATTGGTCAAAATTGAGACCAACACAGGGATGTATTAAAAAAAAAAAAAGTTTTCCTTCTCTAATGCGACCAACTAAACATTTTTATTTGATGGTCGAAATTTTTGGTCAAAATTTAGGGTAAAATGTACTAGTGTCTCCTAGTCCATGTCATTTTCTTCTAAAACACTTCAATCACTTGTTCATTCCCTCAAACCACTTCACTCACAATGCAATCCCCCATATCGAGTTTTTGATTCCCCCACTTGGAAGGAAGAGAAAATCCTCTAGTGAGACTGAAAGGTAAGTTTAAGCTTGATTTAAATATTCCTAAGTTAATTAAAACACAAGTACTTGAAATAAAAGTTTGTTTGTTCAATTTCCCCAAACTTAGGTGATTTTCTTATTCAATTTCTATCCAAATTTAGACAATGAGTCATTCTTTTTCCCATAATATTTAGTTCTTTGTGTTGTTCAATTACTTATCCAAAGGGAAATTTAAACTATGAATCTTGTTCAATTAATCCCACAAAGTTTATATGATTTGCTTGTCCAATTACTTTTCCAAAAATGAATTAAATGATGAGTTTATTTTCCTTGTTTGATTACTCCAAATTCCTCTCAAATTTTAAACCAAATTTTGATTTTCTGATTTTCCTTGAAGGAAAAGAGCATACTAATTTGATTGATTTAACAAGTGATTAGAAAATGTGTCTTAGTTTCAATGCCTCAAACAAATTAAATTAAATTAAGCTATTAAACCACTTGCAAACCATAAGTTAGTAATTTCTCTCCAACTCTTTTAGCAAAAGAGTCTCTGACGATGATCTACAAACGAAAGTAAGGTTGTTTAAAAGATAGAAACAAACATTAGCAAAAGATTAGTGGTTTGAATTATTATTTTGCAAATCCAAAAATGAGATGCGATTTTGTTAACCAAAAATGACCATAGAATCCCTGGATACGATCCTTTTTCCCATATGTGATCAAATACACCAAAAATGATACAATGCATAGCAGATGCAAGCCTTTACCAAAAATGATGCAGGATTTCCAGGATGCAAAATCTGATATCTGGGGTGCGATCCAGGATTCTGCGATGCGATCCAATATCCCATATGTGAGCCTTGTCGACCAAAAATGACTCTTTTCCTAAAACCTGGGAAGACAAATTAGTAGAAAATGAATTGACGGTGAGGTAAAATCTGACCTTTGGCCCCACAGTGGGTGCTAGAAATGTGTGTTATTTTGTGGTTCCTGCAGCTGCAACACAACACTTCAATAAGTTATTGTATTAGTGAAAAACAAGGATTAGAAAGCATATCAACCACTAAAATCGACCTATTGCTTCCTATCTAGGAGTGTGAAAAATGCAATAATTGCCCTTAGATTATGCATTTATTAGTGACATATACAATCTAGAATGAAAGATTCAAATGAAACTAATCTACATGCTCAAGAAATATGCATTTTAAGCTCTAGAAATGAAGATTATAACAATGCATAATGATAAATCTAATAATTAAATATAGGTCTCTAACAATATGAACAACATAACAATGCTTTCAACAATCCAAAATTAGGGGCCCATTGAGCTTAAAACTCATTCTATTTATAGAAGAAATTTAGGAGTGAGAGAAGAGATAAGGCCATTAAATGCATGTGTAAGAGCCTTAATGAGGGATAACATTTATGAGGGATGGTGAGGATATACGCATTAACGATGCATTTATGAGAGCATTAATGAAGCATGGTGAGGGTATAAGTCCAAGCTTGAGAAAGTGGACTTTTTGGAATGAGTTGAATTCTTAATCAAAAGATTAGGAATGTGACATCATTAGGAAGAGGGTTAAGATGGGATTAAGATTAGAATTAGGTTTAGCATGGGTGAAGAGGTTGGGATTAGTTCGAACCTAGGGTTAAGGTGGTTGAGATATGTTAGGTTAGGGGTTAAAGGGAATATTAATGAATTGAATTATATAAATAATATATTCATTCAATAATAGGAGAAATTAATTATTTAAGCTTTGGGTTGCTTTTGATAATTAATCAGGACTATAGCCAATTAATTAAATTAATTAGACTAGGGGGTTGTATTTTTGCAAGTGATGAGGTGTAATTAGGATTTTATTTAATTCATTTTAATTAATTAACTTAGCCATGTTTTTTATTTGTTTTGATAGAATTGATTTGATTTGATTGGCTAAGGCAATTAATGTAATTTAGTGATTAAATCACTTAGGAGATTAAATTTGATTTAAATGAATTATACCAATAATTTGAAGAATTGTCTTGACATAATTGGGGGTATGATCACACTTAGGGAAAATAGGGTCTATGGTCAGAGTAGACCAAATTAGGGTGGTTACAAGAATCACTCACAAGTTCTCTTCATAGCTCATAGAATGCATTGTGACAAATGAACTAACTCTCACTCAATTGTTCAAGCATCTATTTTCTCTTAGCCCTAGAAATATTCAACTACTCCTTGAGTTTCTCAAGCATATCTTCAGCCTCTGCAAGTTTCCTTCTATAAAACTCAATGTATTCCTTAAGGACCTCTCCCAAGATTTTAGGCTTCTTCAACGGAACTAGGCTTTGATACTAATTATTAGTATTAGAAGCACTAGGGGAGGGGAGGTTGAATAAGTGTAAACAAGTAATGAACCAATTAAACCAATAATTAGATAATGTTTTAAATAAATTTTATGCAATTAAACATGTAAGTGTAACGATGCAATAGAAGTAAAACAATTCAAATGTCCACAAAGTATAAAATATAACACCATAATTTTAATTAGATTATGCCTATTACTTTGGTTCAAAACAATATTTTCAAGGTAGTTGCTTTGGAAAAGATTAGGTCTAGTACACATGACAACACATGAAAAAGGTATAAGATAGAAAAGAACATACATACAACGCATGAAAAAGATGTAGTATGAAAATAATACATACATACAATGCATGGAAAAGATAAAATATGAAAATGAACATACATACATAAATACAATGCATGAAAAAGATACATACATAAATACATAATATGAAAATGAACATACATACATAAATACTACACATGAACCATTAATATAATTTAGAGAAACGTGAGATATCCACTGCTTGAGCCATTGTTATAATTGTAATGAATCATAATTCATTGATATAGTCTTAGTTAAATGGTACATAGCAACTATAAAAAATGTGGCCCCTCAATATATACAAATCAACCCATGGCCACTTTCATATACAATTTAATATTCTTTCAAAATAAAAAATGTGGTCTCCAAATATGCATGTAGACCACTTCATCGTCATTTATATTTACAAAAAAGCGAAGTTAGATTGTTTCGCAAAATTTATATACAAAATTGTCAAAATAATTCTACCATTTTGTAGAATGATTCTTCATGATGCCCCAAAACTAATTGAGTGAACCTTCTAGATCATATCTAACCCTTATTGTGTCATGTATTGCCTCATGTTCAGATTCACGAAGTTTCCATAAATTCTTCTTACGAGATCTACCAGTATACTTTATCAATTCAATATTTGTTGCAACAAGAAGGTTAAAGTAATGAAAAACATGTCTATGTGTCTCATAGTCCTGAAACAACGACTTCTTGGATTTTTGGATAGGGTACTTGCATTTCATAGAAGCATAAATTAATACAAAATTCAACATATAAAGTGTAATAGAATGATGGTAAGAGGTCTCAAAGTCATCAAACAAGAAAACATTATATTTTGATAGCGTACCTTCTAAGCCATGTCCCTATCACAAAAAAAAATCCTATTGGGTACTCAATACCCTCTACATCAATGAATGTAGTTGTCAATTTCTTTTTTCCCTCAATAATGACACAAAAAGTAATTAGTCACTTCCTCATTGTTCTTATCTGCAACAACTGCATATACATGACCTACAATTTATTATAGGGATAAGTTACACCCTAAACACTTAACCACCTAATAAAATGAGTTCAAGTAGGTTCAACATAGTTCATCTCAAAATGAAGAATAAATTGAGAAATTACCTGGTTCAACTAGATCAGATATGTGATCAAAATCCGTTGATGCTTCAAACTGGCTCAATTGTAGTGCTCTAGGAAGTTGATATGTATCAAGAGGTTGAAAATGTGTATAAGACCATTCATCAACCCACTCTTTTGATTCACGTTAATCCCATGCAAAATCAATACAAGACAAGAAAAAACATGCCATTAATCTGGTATAAATACCTAGTGATGCTTCATTTGAACTTCTAAATGAGTGCATCCCTCTTGATCTTGTAAGTGTACAACAATCTAGATAGTTTTCAATGTTAGACGTGCCTATCAACCAAAAAAATATATTAACCATAGACTTACCTTCATTACATGTTCTCATTGTAGAGTTGCACCATCGCACAATTGTTTCTGCATTTATTAACTATGCACCACCTTCGTACTTCAATTCCTCTCTAACAAGATCTCTTTTTACACATGCACCTGCACCATCGTGCTCACCTTTTCCATGCCCTGCCTCAATGAAATTCCAAAAATGTTGAATGCCACTTGTCACATGCATCCTACTCAACCAATATAATATCCTTGCATTCTTTAATTGTGAGGTGCAATTGTCTGACCATATTATGTGTTGGTTGTACTCAATACCTCTTTCCCTTAAATTCTCATAGAAAACATTGAAACAACCTTGCACAAACTCTAATGAATGTGTGAGATCGTCACTGATGTAGAAGTGATACTCTCTTAAAACCTTTCTATTTTCATCTGTGCTATCTTGTGCATGCAAGAATGTTATATGTACAAAGATCGTCACTTGTATAGAATGGTAATACATTGCTTGCACTTTATTATGAGGTTTAAGTGTATAATTCTCAGAAAAATCAACAATGGAGACAATAGTAGCAAGGGGAAAAGTGTCCTTACATATCTTGAATTGCTCATCCAACCACTTAGCTCTATGTGAATGATGTATGTACTCATAAACTAGTTTCTCTTGAAAAATCTTCATAAAATCAGCTACACATATATCATTTTTCACTAACTCACAACTCTTAAGTTCTTTTCCATCTTTTAGACCATAAGTTACTATCATGTATTTTCCAAAATAAACTAGTGTATTTCCAATCTTATTTGTGATCTCTAGATGATGACATATCCGCAAATTTCTCATACCCCCACATGCACTACAAGATCCATTCAAACACATCATCTTATAATAAATGCAACCATCATCTTGATTATATAATAGAATTGACATAAAATCTCTTGATGACGTAGGAGGTGCTTGAAGACCACATTCCTACAAAATAGTGTTAGTGTGCAAAGTACAACAAATATGATGATATATATCATAATGCATGGAAAATTCAATATGTACCCTACAACATGTGGTGCGTGCATGATTAATCTTGACATAAAAGGGTTTTTCTATTTCAAAAAATATTTGATTTTAATTTGAGGAAATCTTTGGAGGAATCTTTCATAAAATTGTGTTGGTGTCATATCCAAAAAGTGTTTTGGATGTGGCATACGATTTTTAGATCTGATTGTCCTCTTAACAACGTCTCTTTGGTTGGGTAAAACCCTTGTGTTGTCATGCCAAAACTTGTCAATTAATGTTCTTAATGCATCAACAACAACCTTGTCCTTGCATGGGAGTCTACCCAAGAATGATCCAAGAGAATTTGTGTTTGGATCCTCAATTTTGTCTCGCCTATGTAAGGCTCTTTGTAATGTTGATCTACCTATCCTTAATGACTTGCTTGCTTTGCTTACTATACAAGATTTTTTCATTTCCTTTCCCATTATAGTTGATGTGAGGACACGTCGAGTAACATTAGCATCTTTACTGCATGATTTTGAACCAATGGCTTGGTATGCATAGAATATATTTCTCACAATGGTTCTCTCAGTACTATTTTTCAGATGTTCTCAACCCCACAATTCTCGTTGTCTCTCTAAATTTTAGATTCTTAATCATTTCAACAACTACTTGGACATCTTCCACTTTGATTTAATTTTTCAAAATAGTTATTCCAAATATTTTTAACAATTCTTCTACAATTTATTTCTCACATTTTATAATGCATTGGCCTCAAAATATTTTCATCAATGTCAATTAGAAACTTTATCTTTCTACAAATTATTCCAGGAGATGTTAACACAGAAGCATGCTCTACATTTTCATTAGATGAATTAGGTGCATTTATCCCCATCATTTCAATTGGTGTATGTTGAACATTTTCATTTTCATTATGTGCATTTTTTTCATTAATGACATTGAATTGAAATGGTGCATTAGATGAATTAGGTGCATTTATCCCCATCATTTCAATTGGTGTATGTTGAACATTTTCATTTGCCAAATTATGTGTATTTTTCACATTAACATTAACATTTCCATTTTCATCACTTACGTTGCATGTATTTGATGATGTACCTTGTTTTATTCTCCTAATGCGCTCCCTTTGTCTTTCCTTTTTTGTCTCTTTTTGTTCAATTGTTCCTCTTTCTTTCCCATTTTTTGTATTGAATGGACCCTACAAATAATATCGTGAACATAGAATAAAATGTGAACATAAAATCCAAAAAATAAGAAAAAATTAATCATTTTCTTGAAATGTGAACTTACAATGATAAAATAACATCAAAAACACCAATAAACAACACAATTCCATCATTGCAAAGAAAAAGCATGCAAAAAGTGTAGACATATCTATTACTAGCGTAAAACCACAAAAAGCAATAGTGGGACCTCGGGACAACTTGAAATGACTATTTTTAGACCATTGAAGCAAACAAACTCACAACGTTCGTAATTCAGGACTTAATGGTTCAACATTCTTCTTTCCTCATAACCCGATCGGGTTATGAGAACATAAAGGCTCAACGTTCTTAATTCCTCAAAAACTGATCAGGTTCTAAAAAACTAAGAACAAAGGAGGATTTAGAGAGAGAGAGAGAGAGAATAAAATACATAATTTTTACTTCTTCATAACCTGATCGGGTTTTGAAGAAGTGAAAATTGTGCATTTTATTCTCTAGAACCTGATCGGGTTATGTAGGATAGAAAAAGTACTTTTTTTATTTTTAGAGCCTAATCAGGTTATTTGAAATTTAGAAACCCGGTCGGGTTATGTCTTGGGAAGAGGCTTGGAAGATGACCTAAAGGCTTGGAGGCTCATTTTCCCTCTATTTTTATTCTTTTAGATGTTTTTTCATCTTGTAAGATGAATTATTGAGTTTAACTTCATCAGGTTTGCAATTTGTCAAGAGGGTAGCTCTATAATTTTCACCATAATCTCATACGTCTTCTTATCTTTCTAACCATATAAATTTTTCTATTTTTGGACAACATTAGCATAGTAAACTTTAATTTTCTTTACCAGTGTCTTGACAGTCCTCACAGAAATATGTTTACCAAATTTTTAATAACTTTTGATATACTTAACCAAATTAAAAATAAATTACATATTATTGTTCTACACTTGATTCTATACATTTTTTTTAAGTTTTATTTTTTCATTATTTTGATGCAAGTTATGCCTAGTGCACGAATAGGTACCAAATTTTCAGGATGCAGTCACTTCAAAAAATTACAAAAAACAAAATAATCATAAAAAAAATTACAAATAAAATACACAATTTATAGATCTCAATCTTACCTATCATCCTACAAAAGGGTTTTGAAAATTAATGAATATAACTATGTCTTTTGTACATTGCATGTAAACAACTATGTTATGTTTTTCTAAAAAAATTAGGAACAGGTTTTCATGCGCACAGAGTTTGACCCTCTTAATCTTATTGGTTTTTTAAAAAAAGTAGTATTTTAGAAACTAGATTCAGAGTACTAAAATTTTTATTTTTTACACATCTTATTTTTAATGCATGACCCTTAAACGCCTATTCCAAGTTTAGGTTTACCCAATTTCAGAAAAAATGTGTCCACTTATACCCCCCTTTTTGGTTTACAACTTGGTGCACATACCCATTTCCTATCATTGAGCTTCAAATGATAGCTCTTGTCTACAAGTTGTTAAACCCTCAACAAGTTGTTCTTAAGTCCATTAACAAGCAATACATTATCAGTATTAGTTTTACCATCAAGAGAAATCAAACCTACTCCAATGATCAATTTTGGAGTGTTATCACCAAATCTGACTACACCACCACCATATTTATTTATCCAAACAAAGTTACTTTTATCAGTAGTCATATAATGTGAACAACCACTGTCTATGACCCATTTAGATTTCTTTTCAACATGAGAAACTAGGGCTCTTTCTTAAAGAATAGGCTCATCATCCTTAATAGCAATAAATCTAATTTCATCATAATCCATAATATCATCATCAGACACACCTTCACTAGCATAATAACATTCCTTATCTTTAGAATAATCTGGTCTATGAAACTTAGGTTTATTCTTGGGAACCCTTGTGGGACATCTAGATGCAAAATGACCAATCTTATTACATGAAAAGCACTTTAGGGGTAACTTTCCTTTAAATTCACATGTACCTTTCTTTTCTCTTCTTTAAATAAAATCCACAAGTTCATTTAGTTTCCTTTCCTCTTCTTCTATCTTTGCCCAATCATCAACATATTCACCAATTTCTTCATACTTGTTACCTCTGCTAGTTCTTGCAAGACTTGATAAAGCCTTTTTGTCATTGTGCACAGTCACCTTGAGTGCAGCATCTGCCTTACATAAAGTATCTCCCATCTCTGCAGCCTCAAAGGTGGTCAAATTAGCAATCAATATCTCTCTATTGAAGTTCGTTGTCAAGGGTATGATCTCTTCTATTTCTTGCACTTTAGTTTTTTAAACAAGAGTCAAAGATCTGAGAATATTTGTGATCACTTATTCTTTAGTATATGTGCCTCCAGAGTTTCTAATCCACCTTGTAACAACCTTTGTAACCCTCTGTACATGTGCTTTGACATTCTCATAATATTGCATTCTTATACTCTCCATCTTAGTCTTCCAATTTTGCAATTTCACTTGTTTGGTAAACTTATCTCCTTCATATAATGCCTCTAGTATTGTCTAGATTGTATGTGCATAATCCAAGTCTTTAACCTCTGTGAACTCACCCTCAGAGAGTGCGTTGATCAATGCTTCTCTTGCAACCATATTACAACTAAAAAGCTTCTTTTCATCTTCATTAGCTTTATCTAATTCATCTTTAGACTTGATCTCCTCATCCTTCTTTGTAATCATCCAGTAGTCAATTCTTAAAAAATGTAGATGAGTTCTTGTTGAGCGTTGTTTTGACACAAGCCAACTTGCTAGGATCTCAAAAATTTGATTTCCTCTCTTGAAAGAATAACATGGTTATTCCCAAGGTTCTTCGGGGTTGAATCACAACCTGCTTGGTTACTCAGTTGAAGATAAATGTGATTGTTCACGAGGAGGCCTTTGCTGGTTCGTTCAAGAAATCAAACTGAAAAACACTTTAGTTCTTTTTGGTATTTTCCATTTTAACATATATGGGTGTTGTAAATAAAATGCAATTTTGTATTTTTACGATGTAGATTTTCAGAATTTTAAAAGAACGAAGGGAGTAGAGAGTAGAGTAACGAGAAATAAGCAAATGGCTGAAAATGAAGTCCTACGGACATAAACCATTATAAACCATTCCTTCAAAATTGAATGATGGGAGAGATTTGGGGTAAAACACGTGAAGCATAAATCAGACCAAGTCACAATTTACTACCACACAGATGCAAGCATTCAGAGAGAAGCCGTATTCACTTGTGCAAGACATTCAAAATTGATCAAATCGTGAAGCCACCAAGATGTGCACACCCAAGAGACAAATTTATCATCAAGCCCAAAGATGATCTCTTCCATGCATTCATCACAACAAGGTAAAGTAAACAACAACAAACTCTAGCTAAAGAAACACGAATTTGAAGCACAATAAACAAGAGGCTCTTTGAAAATAATGAATAATGAAAGCATACATCCAATAATTTTTAATAGGTAGCAGAAATTCAAAAACCATGAATGAAGCACCAAATGTATATCTTTTTTGCATTAGGAATGCCCCTTTTACATTGATTTGTGATTATAATATATAGAATTTGATCCACAACTTTGAATTCTGAATTTAGGGCATCAGAGAAAAAAATAATTAAACTAAAACTTTGTTGAAAGGGAAACTAATCTTAAGTGATACTAGATAACTTGCATGGATCCATGAATCCATTTATAATCAATTTTCCCATGCAAGGAGGGTCAAAATCGCCAAGAAGAAAGAGAAAAGAAGGAGGGTTTCTTCTAAAAACTTGGAGTCTTCTTCTTGTTTGTTGGAGTCTTTCTTGGAAGCTTCATCTGGAAGCTCTTTTGGCGGTGGAGACTGATAGGAGACCCTTAGTCCCTTTAGAATGAACTCAAGTTAACCATCAATTCAATTTGGAGTTCAACTAGTGTGCAAAAAATGTGATCTCGCTAGAAACACCTAGTTTTTTGGACACCGACCTCTACCCTGAAAATTTTTAGTGTCAAAAAAATTCCGAGTGTTTAACATCAAAACTCTGGTCCGAAGTTTGAACTTGTCAGAGGTTGAAAAGGCCGAAATTCCTAGAAGGCCGAAAGGCCAAAAACCTAGAGGGCCAAAATTTTGGAAGGCCAAAAGGCCAAAAACTCAGAGGGCTGGAAGGCCGAAAACTATCCTGCTTGCGGGGCCGAAAGGCCAAAAGGCCAAAATACTGAACTCTGCCTTAGGGAATTTTGTCCAGTTGTTTGGAGACTTCTTCTTCAGAGAGTTTCAATGGTCCAAGGGGTCAGTTTGGGAATATTTCTGGGTGGGCAGCCTGGAGCCTTTGTATGACCTCCTGAACTTCCTCATAGTTTATCTTCTTTCTTTTTACCCTGTTGATCTTTCATTCTTTCTTCTCCTTGAAGGTAGTTAGTTCGACAGAAAAGAACTGGATCTCCTTTACATGGTTTGTCATCTTCGTCATTCCTTCTTTTAAATAGAATAATTGTTGCAGGGATTCCTTGGTCCCTACACTTGCCATGATGTCCCTGAATTGTTGGACCACTTCTTTAGATGGCCGCAAGACATGCTTAGCTTCATCCCAGTATAAATCAAGGATGATCCTTGTCAAGAAGATATCTATTTCTTCCACCAATTCCATGACCTCTTTCTGCTTATCCAATATGGAAGCTTGACATTTTTCATAAATGCTAATTATCTTGATTATGCACTTGATCCATGTCTCAAAATTTTCCAACTCCTCACCTTCATATATCTTCACTAGGATCTGGAAGCGCTATTTTTTTATGATTTGTAAATCCTAGAGGGTGGCTCGCCATTTGCTTGTCTCATACTCCAGGCCACCCTCATTTGTCATCAAATCAATAAAATTTGTAGCCTCTATTAGAATAACCCTATAAGGTTTGAATATTTTCTTCATGGCACCTTCCTCGTATTGCTTAAAATCCTCCTTCCAATCTACACTTTCTTTGATGAAGGATGGGGTTAAACCTGTCGGCAAGTCTGGAGTGTTTCTTTTATCCAACACTACCTGTAATGAGGCCTCTGGGTAGTTGGGGTCAATTAGACCAACCATTTTGTGAATGAACCTCTTCAAGGCTTCATTTTGTTCTGTCAAGGTTTTTATAGTCTCTTTGTCCTTACTCATGAAACCTAGACCATGTTTGAGCCCTAAGGCTGCTAGTGTCTTGCTCCCTTCGCTGGTAGGTTCCCCCAAATATGTTAGTAATAACTGAGAGGGGGGGGGGGGGGAATCAGTGGCCTCAAAAATTTATCCTNATAGTCTCTTTGTCCTTACTCATGAAACCTAGACCATGTTTGAGCCCTAAGGCTGCTAGTGTCTTGCTCCCTTCGCTGGTAGGTTCCCCCAAATATGTTAGTAATAACTGAGAGGGGGGGGGGGGTGAATCAGTGGCCTCAAAAATTTATCCTTCAAACTTAACCAACAATCAATAAATCTCAGATTATTATGTCCCTACAAGATGCATGCCATGAAATACTAATAACGATTAACTCTCTGTCAGTTTTCTCTCTCAATCCTTATTCTTTCTTGATTACCGATAAGCAGTATAACTATTTACCGAAACTCAGTAAATAAGAAGAGTATGCCGATCAATCTAGAGTTAGCTATGTAAGATGAAAAACAACAAAGAAATGAATCATACATGTATAACACATGAATTTTAAAATGGAACCCTGTTAAGAGAAAAACCATTGGGACCGGTACCCCAAATTTTCACTCTTCTGAAGTGAGCCTTGTTAGGAGCCAACCCTATTAAAGGTTACAAACACACTGTTAAGTGTGACGTCGTTAGAGGATTTTATACATAGAGGTTGTCACTTAGTGTACACCTCTCTTTGTGACTCGTGGTTCCCAAGCTTTCCAAAGGCAAGGGCTAGTAGCAAAGGTTTTACAAATGATATAAATCCAATACACAAATACTACTAAAATGAATAACTTGAAGTATAACCAATAAAATGTACAAGCACAAGAAAGGAAAATAAATGAATGCAAACCCCAAAGTGCTTGAAGCTTCTATTGCCTCTCTCTACTCCTTCTGAAATGTTGTTCTTGATGCTCAGTATTGGTGTGGGCAGCATCTATGACTTGAGAAGTGTCAAGAATTTGCTAATTGAAATGGGTGTGTGATTGCAAGATGGCTTGAATGCTAGAACCAAACTGACATAGTAATGGCACATGAGAGCTTGAAATCCTCGATCCTTCAAATGGTTATGAAGGGTTTATTATATAGGAATTGGTGATGATATGAATGGTTGAGATCAATCCCAGAGATAGGGAGATGAACAGATGAGATTAAAAGGAACTGGAGAAACCATCAGTAAACTCCACCTCTTCACTTGGTAAAGAGGAGATAGAGTTTGGTTGACTGAAGAGCTAATGGTGAGTTACCTTTTTGAACTGAAGAGGTGGGTGAAGTTACCCATATGGACTGGAGAGATGGGTGGAATAACCCATGTGATCTGATAGGAGTTATCTCTTTGAAGATAAATAAATATTTAATTCATTTATTTAATTAATCTTTTCAACATGTGAGATAATTGAATTCTTTTTTATTTAGAATTACTTTATTGAATGAAATTAAATTAATTTAATTAGAATAATTTAATTAGTAAGTTTAAATATTTGAATTTAAACTATAGGAAATTGAGTTTAATTAATTAATTAATGGTAATTAATCAATTAAAGTTAATTAAGTAAATAAAATTAAATATTTAATTAATTTTGGGAATTTGATTAGATGATTTAGGGAATGAATTTAGAGGAAAAGATATGATTAATTAACAATTAAAAAAATATTAATTAATAGATGAAAATTAGTGTTTTTAATGTAAGGTCGCAAGCATGTCCATTGTTGGGTGTCTACATTTGCCCCTCTTTGATGTGATGTGACTTGTCACAGTGTGTCAAAGATTCTTTGATTTTGATTCTGCCCTGGTGATAGTAGGTGTATTTATGCCCCCTCTGTTAGGATTAGGATCACTGAGAGGGGGGGGTGAATCAGTGATCTATCAATTAATACTTTTTCTTATTATCTGAATCTTTACTTAATGCTTATGTACTGAACTTGAATATCAATGCAAGTAAGATAA
>MU223543.1:353223-363795 GCA_018584345.1 Thuja plicata | reverse complement strand
ATCCTAGATCCTTCAAATGGTTATGAAGGGTTTATTATATAGGAATTGGTGATGATATGAACGGTTGAGATCAATCCCAGAGATAGGGAGATGAACGGTTGAGATTAAAAGGAACTAGAGAAGCCATTAGTAAACTCCACCTCTTCATTTGGTAAAGAGGAGATAGAGTTTGGTTGACTGAAGAGCTAATGGTGAGTTACCTTTTTGAATTGAAGAGGTGGGTGAAGTTACCCATGTGGACTTGAGAGATGGGTGGAGTAACCCATGTGATCTGATTGGAGTTATCTCTTGGAAGATAAATGAATATTTAATTCATTTATTTAATTAATATTTTCCGCATGTGAGATAATTGAATTCTTTTTTATTTAGAATTGCTTTATTGAATGAAATTAAATTAATTTAATTAGAAGAATTTAATTAGTAAGTTTAAATATTTGAATGTAAAATATAGGAAATTGAGTTTAATTAATTAATTAATTAATGGTAATTAACCAATTAAAGTTAATTAATTAAATAAAATTAATTATTTAATTAATTTTGGGAATTTGATTAGATGATTTGGGGAATAAATTTAGAGGAAAATAGATGATTAATTAATGATTCTATTAATTAATAGATGAAAATTAGTGTTTTTAATGTAAGGTCACAAGCCTATCCATTTTCGATTGTCTACACTTAGTATCAGGCATCTATTGCTACCATCCTTGAATCAGCCTCCTTCTTAGACTGTCAATAGGTATTGGGAAATTCCAATGCTACTTTCATGAATCAACCTTTTTGGCACTCCTTGAGATGTACCTCAATATATAGAAGACAGTTAAGTCCTGCTCGGTTAAGAGACTTGATGCTTCAATGGTTAAAGTGAAACACTATGACCTGTTCATATTGCAACTTGAATTGTAGATTTTCAAATCTATTTAAGTACATTAACTCTCTAACCAATGTATCAACTCAATCCTTGTGCTCCACACTTTCTACTCTGTGATGTCATGCTCACTATTCGTCAGTGTCTGCAGAATTCGTTAGCTCTTCCTTCAGCTTGTTTGATCAGTGTACTGCATGAAGTTGTTCTTCATCAGTTTCTCTTCAGCATCCTCTTTATATTCACTCCCCTTAATCCCATTCCTAAATGAATTAAGCTTGTCTCTTATATAGATATAATATTCATTATTTCTTGGTTCTTGATTCTTGGCATGATAAACAATCTAACCAATTAGATTTAAAGCATAACTCCTGATTTGTCTCACAAATATCTTCTTGCCAACTGTACAGTTCAACTTTAAATCAATCACTTATCTCTGGTCGAATAAAACAAAGTAGACAACCGGTCAAGTCTTTATTTAGCTCTACCAGCTAGATATTTTGTCATTTTCTGAACTCTCTGTTCTATTATTCACCACTATAGTTAGTCATCGGTGACAATTGATTGATCTATCAGTGACACTCTAGTTAGCTTTGTGATCTCCGTCTGTCGGGCATCATTGGAATTTTACTCGTTGGGCAACCTTCTGACTTTGCTCATCGGGCATCCTGTGATTTTGCTTCATCAGGTAGCACTATGCTTTTGATTGTCGGGTATCACTGTGACTGTTCTTCTTTTCTTTGTCTTTTGGTGTGCACTCCGTCAGTGTTGTTTGTCACTTAGTGAATACTTGAATTTTATGCATTGCTGAAAGCATAACTCTAGTTCCTTTGGTTCTCTGAAGTCTTTGGCATTATGTACATGACCATACAGATGATATCAAGTTGACATCAATGACAATATAGTCCATTAACTGATTTAATGACATGCATTATCTTCAACTTAACATTATCAAACATTCAATCAGTTACATGTCATCAAAATCTACCTCCTCAAATGTATAGTCTTCTGAAGTAGTTTGGGTTTGAGAGGTGCTAGCGGATGAGACTGCAACTTGTGCCTTCTAGTGCCCCCTAGTGTCCTGAGTGACATATGACATTGTCCGCGCTGGTAATATAATTTTTTCCTGATGAAAGGCTTGTCCTAAGGATTCTATATCTGTATTTTCCCCTTCATCCTCATCGGAATAGGTTCTTCTCCTTGACTAGATTTCTTTAGTAAACCATGTAGGCCTACTAGATGCAGTGACTAGCTCATATGGGGTAACTTGAAGAAATGAATCTAAATTTTGGGACCCTGGAGTCACCTCTTTCTCTAGCCCTTCTTCCTATTCCTATCTTTGTTCCCCTTCATCCCCTTCTCCTTGGTGCTCTGCTTCATCTTCCCTTTCCTCTTCTTCCTTTTCTCCTTCTTGAATTGCCTCATCTTGTTTTCCCTGGCTTTTGTCTTCCTCTCCTGAGGAACCAACTGAGGCTTCGGTATTGAGACCAGTCATAACCTTCAATGTGGTTTTGAAGTGTGATGTAGCTTCTTTGGTTACTGATCCTCCAGGGGTCAGGATGTGGCAAGGCAAAGGGCTTGATACTGGTGGAGTGGGTGTTGGGAGATTCAAAATTAGAAGTGGAAGAGTAGTGGGTGGTTTTTGTAGAAATGGTGGTG
Organism: Thuja plicata; assembly: GCA_018584345.1. NCBI lineage: Eukaryota > Viridiplantae > Streptophyta > Pinopsida > Cupressales > Cupressaceae > Thuja > Thuja plicata. Next base: position 361,274 of record MU223543.1, on the reverse strand, counting down.
GAGTAGGAATGGGAGGTGGAACAGTAGTTGGTGGAGCGAGAATGTGAAGGGGCGTCATAAAAATAATGGTCTCTGTTGCGGGCTCATTTCTAGGCACATCTTGGGTGAGTGGGGCCTCTTGATTCTTGAACCCTTAATTTGTTTTAGAGCTCTCCCAGGTATATTCAGATTTGGGTTGGTAAACTGAGTGGGAGGTGGAGTTAGGGTTACCTGTGGTTGGAAAAGAGAAGGGTCACCTGCTTCATATCCAGTTGCATAACCCGGCGTGTCCTGACCTGGGTCCAAGAAACTTTCCAGACCCTCAAAGTTTGACATTTGGAACCCATCTGATCCTAGAGCATCCAAGGGATTATCTTTCTCTTTAGGATCCTCTTGGTGTTTCCTACTAGTCTCCTTCTCTCCCCTTTTCTGAGACCTTGTCCTTTTGAATAGAGAGGCCTCTTCCTCTTCCTCTCCTTGCGGGTCCTCCTGTACGATTTCTAAATGTGGAGATGTAGAAGCCTTCTTCCTCTTATATGTCTTCTTCCCTTTTCGGTGGCAGGAGGAGATTGTCCAGAAGTAGAGGGTCCTTCATCCGGTGCAACCTATGCTAGCCTTTTAGGAGGGTCTATTTGTCTAGTCATTCTTGTCTTATGAGCCTTGGGCCTTGGGTTTGACCCATACTCTATTGCACGTTCATGGTCATATATTATTGTTGGCTTCTGTGGCGGTCCTTTCTTGTATTGCAGAACTATACTCTTCTCTCTACACTATTTATCTGTTGGCTTGGGTGGATCCATCAACATTTTCACAAGTATTGGGCTCATCTTGTAGGGCCTCTTAATCCATTCCTGGTTTGTTCTCATCACATGCCTTTCCTGAAAATCAATATCATCATTTTTGTCCTTATCAACCTCTGCATTCATGATGGGCCTATCATATATCTTGTCATCTGTGTAAATGGCCTCGAAGACCTCTTCCAAGTCATACTCCCAAACTTTTAGGGGAATAAGAGTCTTTAAGACTTCCTTTTCCAAGGTAAGGGTCATTCTACAATAATCCCAGATTCTCACCTCGTGATCATCTACACAGTTCATCTAGTGATCCTCCAAGTGCAGTTCGTGAATGTAGAATTTGCCAATAATGTGGCTATAAGTGTCAATAGGGTCAAAATGAGGCCGCACTGTCTTGTAAAGCTGCAGGGGACATTCGTCCCATTCAAAAGCCAAAGATTTACAAACCTTCATATCTTGTAGGGTATATGGTCCCAATGAGATGGGAAAATCCTAGCAGTGCTTCTTCTTGTGCTTTATGTGTTCATATGCATTTGTGAGTTTCCTAGCCATCTCCAAAATGATTATCCAGTCAGATGAATATCTGGGCAGCTTCTTTGAATTCACGGTTGATCCCGCTATCCAAATGTACGTGAAGGTTTTGAATTGTATGTAATAGGAACCTATGGCCCTCACCTTGGTGCTCGCTTCTTCTGACATCCTTTTTGAAAAATCACCCTCAATAGATTGGATGGTTGCAAAAAAGAAGGCATCATTGACTATCCGGTAGTCTGGGCTATCTTCTGATATTTTTTCCATTTTCTGTAATTGGGGGTATACAATGTGAGGCCATGCATTGGGATCATTTAGGCTTCCTCTCTTGATGAGTCCTAGGTAATCTGCCCTTGCTGCCAATAGGTACACCACGTAAGTACTCATATAAAACTTAGGGTTGTGTTTTACTACCACCAGTTGTTCATCCAACCTGTCGCTAATGATGGTTCCCCAGTCGAACCTAGACCTGTGGCCCTTGAGTCTTTCTATTAGGAGGATCATCCAATTCTCCAGTTGGAATGATTATGGTAACCCATATACTCGACTTATCATTGTTATGGATTCCTTGATATCATCTTTCATGTATCCTCTCCTTAATTCTATTTTGTCCAGCTTATTTTTGGGGAGAGGTTGCTCGAGGTAGTGGTTATTGACTATTTCATAAGCTTCTTCTCCTTTATTTTTTAACCATAAGTTTCCCTTCTCTATGAAAAAATCATAGAACTTATCTACGCCTTTGTGGAGGTGGAAGACATCCTCTATGACATCTATCCTAATATCTAATACCACTTGGCCTTCCTCATTTTGAGCCACCCTTTTTTCAGAGTCATAATGGTTTTCCAGGGTCATGATCAGTTCAGGTGAGGACACAGCCACTGGGTGTGCTGCTGTGATGACTAGTCCTGCTAATACCAGGGAGGTACAATCCTCTGATCTGCCGACTGGTTGGGCACACCTTGTCAGGAATTCATCCCAATAAACATTCTCGATATCAGTATCGGTGATTTCAATATGCTTGTTGCCAATTTTGGAAGGGGGAGTGTTCCCCTTGTACAGGTACTTCATGGGTGAAGCAAAATTTTTCTCAGGCATTCCTGTAATGAAACAAGAAAGTATCAGTATCTTATTTGAAGAACAACCTAAAAGAAAGCTAACTAAACTAAGAAAATAGAGAAAAAATTCTCTAAGTAGCCAAGAATGTAGGTTTTTTGCATTTTTAGCCCTTTTGGGGTTTCCGGTGCCGAAAACGGCTTCGAAGGCCTAAAAGAATGAAAGTATGAAAAGACACTATTAAAGAGCAAGTTTCGTTGGACCTTTTGGCATCCAAAAGTTTGAAGGTTTTGCGGATGCCAAAAATCTGAAATCGTGATGCTCAAAGACTCGGGCTTTTGGGGGTTCAGACTTGTTAGAATTTTAGGCCTTTCAGAGGTTCGAAACGCCGAAAAGGCCGAATCTCTGAAAGCGCGAGGAGTGAGACAAGCCTTTCAGGGATTCAGACCTGTCAGAATTTCAGACCTTTTAGTGGTCAGGAACACCGAAAAGACCGAATCTCCGAGATGACAAGACTACAACCTGACCTAGTTTTTGGCCTTTCAGAGGCCGAAAACCTATGATAAAGATCGTGACTAAAAAATGAAAAAACATAACATAGAAAACTAAAAGGGAACATACCTGACCTGACAAGGAGGGACTTCCTTGCTAGACGAAAAAGGCACCAAGGGCCCTAAGAGACCAGAGGAAAGAGAAACCTGCACTCCCTAGGTTGGACAAGCACCAGGAGTGAAAACCCTATAACCTAAACCACGAAGAGGGAAGAAAAGAAAATGAAACCATGAGATAGCGAAGAGAAGAAACCTACCTCATAGGGGCTAGGAGCAAGGGAAGATGACAGAATGGAGCTTGGAGGTGCAGGGTGATCAATCTCAAGGATTGGGGCAAAAATGATGAAGTCGTGAGCTCTCGAGGAGTTTAGAGTTGAAAATGCGAAGTGACTTCGAATTAGGGCCCTTTTACAACTTATAACCCGCGGGCCCTACGTCAGCACTTTCAGTGTTTTTAGGGTCTGAAACACTGAAAGTCTAGAGGTAGACACCTCTGGCCTTTCGGTGTTTTTGGAGGCTGAAAACACTGAAAGGGCCAACTTTTGGCCTTTTGGCCATTTCGGTATTTTGGAGTACCATGGTCCTCTGAAATACTGAAAGGGCCGAAAGGATGAAAAAGGGTGGTTTTCCTTGTTTTATCATGCTGACACCCGTTCTTCTAAGACTGACCGAGCGAGGACTAAAGGGGGGCAGACAAGACCAAAAAATCCAAAAGGAAAAAAGAGGGGGGGGGTCCCCATGGTCAGATGACTAAAAATGGGGTGTGTGTTGTGGACCCACGACAGTTCTCATCTTGTTCTTCCAACTATCAAAATTTTTAGGATCAAATTTTGGACTCTCCCTCCTATAGTACGCCATCTTTAGGATCACCTCAAGCTATTAAGCTTTCTCTCAAAGGACCACAAGCTCTGATACTAATTGTTAGCAATAATAGTCCACCAACACAACTGAGGGGGTGGGGGATGAATCAATTGTGAGACAAATAATTAAACTTTAATCTTTAAAAACCAATTACTCAATACAAATCTGAACACATCAAATACAACACCATAACACAAGCAATTGTTATTGAGGAAACCTTGTTAAGGGAAAAACCCTAGTGGGAATTAGTACCCCCAAATAATGTATTGAAAGTATAGTATCCTTGTTAGGAGATTTAGCCTTGTTAAAAGCTGATTATTACATATATTACACAGTCTGTGTTAAATAACAGACCCTGTTAGGAGTCAAGAGAAACAAGAGGCTCACTTCCCACGCACAATGCCAAAATGTGAAGGTTAAATCCACCTTCTGGACTCACTTTTTGAAATACAAATATATGAGTAACAATAGCTAGTGAACTTACTAATAGCAACTTGCTTTGTTTAAACATTTCCAATGAAGTTCATCATAATCAATACCTCTACTCTACATCTAACAGACTTCACAATTATAATCTCGCAACTTCCACATACACATGTCCTCACCAAGAAATAACTCTCCTTTATACACATTTACAATAAATAATTAGGTCAGCCTATTAAGACTTCCCCAATGCACAAATAATTATATAGACCCTTTCTAAGATACACAAGTAAACATCAATTGTAAAACTCTTCAATTATACTGCAAGATCCGTAATCCACACTCGCCATCCTTTAAACATGTTACACCACTGTAGTCAGCCACAAATAGATCTTTGCAAGATCACACGCTTTAGCTGACGTCACCAAGAACACACCGACCAATAAATCACAAGTAACATTCTCCAACATGTCTTCTACCACGCCTTAAGCTTGCAAATCATAACTCCTGCTCGCATCCAAGCTATCCCAAAAAACTAAGAGACTATCTTTGTCATAATTCTTTGTCACTGTTCTGTAACCAGTCTTGACCAAAACAACTATAACTTATACCAACAGTAAGATTAAGCCAAGTGACCTTAGATATAAGATCACTACTCATTCCTATATACATCTTCACACTCGCATGCTCTGAAAGCCCGTACAATGTCTATACACTTCTGTCAATCTTCCCTATACCAGTGATAACCAGTCTCTCTGAGACTTCAAATGAAACATATATTGACATCAATGACAAAACATGAATGTCAAAACCTCTAACAGAAACAATTCCAACAACAAAAACTTCTTTAGAATGGACAATGGTGAGAAACCCTCACATTGCCAAGAAGCTGCAGTAAGAAATTGAGTCTATGGTAGGGAAGGAGCATCTTGTAAGAGAATCTGATCTTTCTCGCACATGGAATTCCTTCATTGTGTGATTAAAGAGTCCTTGGGATTATACCCTCCAGGGCCATTATTGTTACCCCATGAATCTACATAAATTTGTATTGTGGGGGCTCAGAGGTTTGTTATACCCAAGAAAACAAGGCTTATGGTTAATGTGTGGGAAATTGGAAGAGATCCAGGTATATGGGAAGATCCTTTAACATTTAAGCCTGAGATATTCATGGGTAAAGATATTGATACAAAAGGGAAATATTTTGAGGCATTTCTCTTTTGATCTGGAAAAAGGTGATTCCTAGAGGACTTAATAGCTTAATACAATGACAATACTTAGACCAATTTATGATAGTTTCTTGACAAATAGAGAACATAAACTTACAATGACAAAATAGAGATAGCATGTAATGAATGTAAGTTCAGAATTTCAATAGGAATTCCATTCATAAATTCTTTCCACAATAAGCAATAGGAACATAACTAGAAACATCAACAAACCAGAGTACACAAATACTTCAATCTAAACTGTAAGTATAGAGGATCAAACCAGAATAGAGAACAAGATTGAAATGTTTATTTAATTCTTAAATATCAGCTTACAAAAGAAAATAATCACTCTTCAAGGGTCAATTTTTAACTTTGTCTGAATTGTTTATTAACAACAACACTGATGATAAGTAAAACAACAACACTACTCATAAAGTAGGAGATCAAATTATAATATTGCTATCAGATTCAACTGTCTAATTTTTTGGGTCAATGAACTTGACTAAAATACTAGACAATTGAATCCTGATAGAAATATCATAACAACACTACTCTTATCTACAACCTTTTCCTACTTCCACCAATCAGTTGTGTCTTCCTTCCCTCCATTTGGTTCCATCTGAAAATGATGGAAACCTCTATTCTACGCCTTTATTGGTTTGTTCCACTCTAACTCCTCATATCGTTCTTTCTACCATGGGGGCTTTCCTTTCTTCAACCAATGTTTCATTACCTTCCCTTTGTCTATTCGTTGTTCCTGACAGACCACCTTTGATCATTTTATTTCCAAACTCATTGACCACATCCCCTCATGAGTTGCTCCTAGCTCCTGTTTTTTCTGAGAGACCAAAAACCCCTTTCTAGAAGGCGATTTTTTCTTTCCCAAGACCTTGACAAAAGTAGTGGATCCATGTTGGACCTTGCACCTTGTAGGTAAATCTATTATTGATAGAAAAGAAATCCTTTCTAGTTTTGATTATGTATTAGTTTTTGCATCAATGTCTCAATCATATTCTATGATCCATTATTTGGATGAAAGAGTGCATGAAAACTAATGCACTTGAAATCTATTATTAATTTTGGCACTAACCCAAGTTATTGCTATATTTGAACTATCTTGTAATATTTGGGCAGATTGCATAGGTTGTGTTCTATGTATACTTTGAATTATCAAAAAGATAGAAATTAGCTTTAAGAATGAATATATTCACGTGCCTACGGTAGAATAGGTGGTGGGTATAACTTTAACATGGGAGAACACCACTCTAGTTATAGTTATAGTTGGAAGAGCCACTCCTACCCATCTCAATTAAAGTATGAAATGTGGACCTTCCCATACAATAGTCTAGGAGTTGATGATTATGGCTCATAAAGTATGATCTAAAAACCATTGACCCTCATTTAGGGAAAATAGATCTTTACAAACCATATTGATTTTCTTGGAAAAATTGTCGTAAATACTTTTTAGGAAAATGAATAAAACACACCATGCTAAGTCCAAAACACATATTAACACCAAGTTAAATTCATGTTCGAACATAAAATCAAGGCAAAATATAGACTTATGAAAGCATAGTTATAAACACCAAATCCATCAAACTTATAGACAAGAAAAATAATATCTAAGAAATTAGAAGAAGAAAAAAAATATGGCCTGTGAAAACACAAACATTTCAAAAGCATAGTACATTCTAACTTTGAAATGGAACGATCAACTAAAATGTTGTTAAAATAAATGGGCAACATGTTGAACACAATTCAAATGCTTCCCCTTTCCTATATATTTTTCCTTTTGAAAAGCAAAAAGTTAGTACCATATTTAGTGAAAATAATAAAAACCTCATTAGAGCCTAATTTTGATGCTTGTATAGATGTATTTAGACTCCTTTATTACATAAAATAAAACAAAAAGTATTAAAGACTATATAATGTGAAAATAGAGATTTTGAATACACTATTATATAATATTTTATTGATAAGTATATATAGTTTATATGTAAATTTATTTATAGCTGTAAGATATGACTTGATATTTTAAGGACACCTTCAAATGAATAACCACCCTAAAAAAATTGCTAACCAAATAAGATTGACCATTAAATTTAGAGCTTAAAATCTTTCATGAATCTTTATATTTCTCTTTACCATAGTTACTACTTGGCCATAATAAAGTAAACCCACCACATTTCCCTTTCAACATTATTAGTGCTTGAAACTCTACAACCCTCTTGCTAGGTAGTCATATATTCAAAATATTATATTTATTGTTGGAAAATCTCTAACTAGCTTCCCCATCTATTTTTAAAGGTAGGTAGTCATATTATTCAAAATATCATATTTCTAGTTAGAAAAGCTCTATCTCTTAGTCATATTATTCAAAATATCATACGTCGAACAAATCTAATTCTGGGATCAACAGACTCTCTGTGCACGGCCCTTCTGCAATTAGACCCTTCTGATCAGTTCTGGAACACGAGCACGGAGGAACCATGGCTGCCGAGCGTTCACAGTGCCAAATCTGCCGCCAAACATTCAAATTCAAAGTCCCGCGACCACGCGACTGACCGTTGGTCTCTTTGTCGCGAGCATCAGACCTTAACCATAGTTAAATCTCACGACCTGGCGACAAAGCACTTTTTACCTCTGTTTAA